>JANZLQ010000100.1:12080175-12124007 GCA_026212715.1 Elanus axillaris
TCCCTAACCCCCCCCCCCCCCCCCCCGTTATTTTCTTGTAGCATTAGCAAGCTGAAGGACCTGAGGAAATTATCAAATGAACTTGGGAACTGGTGAAATGATGGGTGCCTGTGTTTGGGGAATTAGAATGACACATCCTTCTTTCAGTAGCAACAAATAAGTAGCATATGTAATGTGGCTTTAAATGTGCTGGATTTTACATCAGTACAAGTCACTGCTTCCTGAAGAGACTTTCCTTCTAAATAAATCTTCATTCTGTTTTGTGACCAGGTATTTTGTGTGCTGTTGCTAGGTTCTTCCAGATTGGCATTTGCATTATGGGTTATCTGTCAGATGTAGCTGCAGTGTCAGTACTTCACATCTTGGAATCTGTTTACGTTCCATGGTTGAACGTTCGTTTTTGCTGCTTTCAAAGTCTGAAAAGACTGTCACAGATAAAACCAGGCTCTGTTGCACTGAGCATAGCTGAGAATATGCAGTGACAGTGGTTGGTCTACAGAGCTGCAGCTGTGGTGGCATGCTGGTTTAGTCCTCAAGAGGATGAGGGCCAAGCAGCCAGGGATTTGCGGGTGTTTTCACAGAAACCTCATAGGAAAGTTACCTTTACAGGAGGAGCCCATGGGCAGAAAGGGGAAGCTACAATTACATGGATGTAGCCATGACTCAAGTTACTTAGTCTTTAAAAAAACTTAGGACAAGGAAGGGTAGGTTTTTCTGGCTTACTGCCACTGTCCAATAATAGGTTACAGCCTCAAGATATAAATGGGAAGCAGAGGACTGAGTAGTTGACCAGGGAGTTGTTTTTAGGGAGAAAGAGGGTTTTTTGTTTGTGTGATGGGTTGATCCTGGCTGGACGCCAGGTGCCCACCAAAGCTGTTTGATCACTCTCCCTTCCTTCACTGGACAGGGGAGAGAAAAAAATGTAACAAAGGGCTTGCGGGTCGAGATAAGGACAGGAGAGATCATTCACCAGTCACTGTCACGGGCAAAACAGACTCAGCTTGGGGAAAATTAATTTATTACAAGTCAAACGGAGTAGGGTAATGAGAAATAAAACCAAATTTCACAACACCTTCCCTCCACCCCTCCCTTCTTCCTGGGCACAGTTTCACTCCCCACTTCTCTACCTACCCCCCTGCAGCGGCACAAGGGGGACAGGGAGTGGGGTTTACGGTCAGTTCATCACACAGTATTTCTGCCGCTTCATCCTCCTCAGGGGCAGGACTCATCACACTCTTCCCCCACTCCAGCGTGGTGTCCCTCCCACGGGAGACAGTCTTCCACGAACTTCTCCAGTGTAGGTCCTTCCCATGGGCTGCAGTTCTTCACAAACTGCTCCAGTGTGGGTCCCTTCCACAGCGTACAGTCCTTCAGGAGCACACAGCTCCAGCGTGGGTCCCCCACAGGGTCACAAGTCCTGCCAGAAAACCCGCTCCAGTGTGGGCTCCTCTTCCCACAGATCCACAGGTCCTGCCAGGAGCACACTGCTCCAGCGTGGGCTTCCCATGGGGTCACAGCCTCCTGTGGGCACCCACCTGCTCTGGTGTGGGGTCCTCCCTGGGCTGCAGGGGGACAGCCTGCCTCACGATGGTCTTCCCCACGGGCTGCAGGGGAATCTCTCTGCTCCGGCGCCTGGAGCACCTCCTCCCCTCCTTCTGCACTGCCCTGGGGGTCTGCAGGGCTGGTTCTCTCACATGTTCTCACTCCCCAGCTGCCATTTCTCTCTGTCCCACAATGTTTTTCCCTTCTTAAAATGTTATCCCAGAGGCGTTACCACTATCACTGATTGGCTTGGCCTTGGCTGGCAGCAGGTCCATCTCAGAGCTGGCTAGTATTGGCTGTGTTGGACACAGGGGAAGCTTCCAGCAGCTTCTCACAGAAACCACCCCTGTAACCCCCCCCGCTACCAAAACCTTGCCACAGAAACCCAATACAGTTTGTTTTGGTTTTTTTTAAATAAACAACCACAAATAAAACAGCACCTGTAGTTGAACAACAAGAGTTCTTGGATTACTTACTGCAGCAACTATCTTGTGAACTTCTGATATTTCTGGGAAGAACAAAGCTATGTTTGAGTGTGAAAACTGTTGATGTGCTTCCCTGCAATATTTAGGAGACCTTTGCCTAAATACGAGAGTACTCAAAGCAAGGATGCTTAGGCTACTTGCTGGTTTGATTAGAGAACAATGCAGAGTTAGGAGTTTCTTGGCAAGGTCTGTATGTGAACTTATCACTCACAATGATCATCTTTTTAAAGTTGTGGAGTCCTTTAAGTGACTTGTGAAAATGTAAGGTTTTCATGGCACCCAATGCTTTTTACAGAAAAACCTACCTTATTTGTCATTTACACGTAGGAATAATCTGTCTGAAGTCCAGTGAGAACACTTCTGGTCGTTAACAGCTCCAAATTTTGACATTTTCATTAGTGGAGGCCTAGTAAAAGTCTTGCATAGGAACAATGTAGAGAGGAGAGTATGTTCTGGTACATTAGGAAGGTAAAGAGAAGGAAAAGTAGAATTTCAGTTTAAGAAGTGAACTCTATAGTTACGCATTTTGTATTGGAGCTGAGTTGTGCAATTGCTGGCCCTGCTTCTGTTTTGGGGAAGAAATTGTCTCATACTATTATTACATTGTTTTCAAAAGAGCATAAAGAAAAGGTTGAAGTCTTGACAGCTATGACAAAGTCCAGTGCCATAATGTGTCACCAGATAAGCGATACTGTATGGTCTGTGGCAGTCAGCAAAGCATAGCAGCCACTATTTATATGTCAACTTTAAAAGAGAGGAAGTGTTACCCGAAGGGGAGAGAATATCAGAATTTGACAGCCTGGTAGACATCTGAGGTTAGATGTCACCTTTTGAGTAGATTTAACTTACTTATTCATTTTACGTATTGAGATCTGAAATTCCAGCCTTCAAATGCTTATTTTGTTACTTTATGTCACTTAAAAACATTGTGCCTAAGAACAGAGGAAAGTTTCCTGATAGAGCAGGTGATCATAAAGGTTAGGTCATAATTTTCAGTATTTGACTTACACTGTGTAAATATGTAAGTGATATGCAGCCAACAACAGGAAAGATGCATCTTGTTCATTCTTGACCTTAAAAAAAAAAAAAGTTGACTTTCAGTAATAATTTGTATATTACTTGGATTCCTCCTCTATTATATCGAATGATTTTCATGTTTTCTAGGCTTGCTGTTCTTTGTAAGCTCTTGTTTCAGTTTAAAATTTTAAACTAAAGCCCTGTTTGTATGGCTCCGTGAGCAGCATACATAATGCATGGAAAGTAACTGTTGGGATTGTTTTGTTTTCTGCCCTTCCCTGCCATAAGTTGTTTGTCCTTTGAGCATTTGTTTGTGTTTTGTTTTTTAACTTCCCGAGTACTCTTATCCCGGGAGGGAATAGAGCAGAGATACTTCTATTGTTATATTAATGATCTTAGAAGAATAGAAGTTGTTAGCCTTCAAACAATATTTTCAGCTTGGCCTTTATGGGGAACAGTAGAGCAGTATGCTTTGAATCAGAGGCACCATATTTTCCTCTTCTCAAGAAAATTGCTAGTATCTTTTTTACATTCTGAAGTCTGTGTGAAACTTTCCTTGAAGTGTGAATTACAAAGCTTTGATTGTATGACTAAAAAGATCACTTCCTGTGATTTCACGATTAGTCTTAGCTGTTGCAGAGACTAAAATTGATATCTTGATTCCATTTTGTCCATTCTGTCTGCTATTGTTTTTGTGTGGAATTGGTAGAAAACCAATTATTTTCTAAGTTTTACTTGAAAAATAATATTCTATAGCTTTAAAGCCAGTTTCAGAATTTTAATGATTTTAATCTAGAAACAGGTAGAAGGTAGTTGTCTCAAATACAGATTCCCTGGATGTGCAGGAAAGAGGGAGGCAGAAGGCTGAACTGTGACCTTCATCTTCTGTTCCCCAGCTGTAGTGCAAGCTGTGTGTTCTTTCTGCTTTTTTGCCTTAAACACAGCATGCAAATGTAACATCCAGTCACATGTGGTGCCTGGATCCCTAGATCAGGGGAAAAACTGCACCACTGCACAGGAGGACAGAGAATGTGCTTTCCTCTCCTTGATATTACTTCAGCCCTTTCATATGGCAGAATATGAGACTTTTGAGAATATGGCATGCTTTTGTGCCACTTTGCATATTGCAACTGCACTGCTTTATGTTGCTTTTCTTTTCACAACCTACCATTCATGTGCCTTTGCTAGCTTTTTTTAGAAGAGCATTTTCCATGGTAAAGAACCTTTTGTACCTTTTAAAAATAGGTTTATGATACATGAATGGGGGTGTAGGGTGTGGGTGGGCTCATCTAAACCCTGGGTACATGATGTTATGGTCAGAACTCGCAGTTGCAACTTAGAAAAGAGGTCCTGGGCTTTCTCTGAATACATTGTCTTGATACACTTCGGCGGCCAAACGTGTCAACAGTGGGCCAGACAGTGTTAGGAAGGGAGTTGTGAATAGGACAAGAATGGATTGATGTGAGTGAGTATAAAAGCTTTGAGAAGCCATGTGAAACATTGGTGTGCCCATTTGTTTTTTAATGTTGTCAATTCTGGTGTCTCCTTCTCTGGAAGAATGTTAGAGCGGGTAGAGAGGGGCAGCTAAAATAGTTATAGGACCAGCCGTCTTAAAGGAAGAGACTGAAAAGTTTTCAACTTCAGCATGTGGGCCAGGCAGGCTCTACCCATTAACGGATGTAATCAACAACTATAGTTCTTTAGGGAACATGGTGGGGATGGACAGCAGAAAGTGCCCAGGCTTGCATGCTCCTCTTACGTAGCATTTGCTGTTGCTGCTGCTGAGGACCACTGGTCTGATCCAGCAGTGTGTTTCATATGTCCTTAACAGGAGAGTGGCACAGGCACTTGTCTTGGACTATGACATGAATATAAACGTTAAGTAAATTGTTCCAGTACTTTTGTGGTTAGGTGGTGATTTCTATCAGTTGAGAATTGGGTTGTTGCTTTGGAAGGAGTCAGATGATAACTTATTCAAGGTTCATTTATAGGGTGTTTGGTGACATGTTTTCTCAACTGCAACTTCTGAGAGTTGTTTCTGTATTTCAGTTAGTGGATTATTGCAAGGTAAAATGCAGTGAGGTACTACCACAAAAAAATACTACAGATTTGCATGAAGCTAATAGGAACTATTTTTTTCTCTTGTTTCTTTTGGATGGGTCCTGTTTTCACAAACTTTTTGTACAATTATTTCTGAGGTAAAAAGCTTCCCCCCCCCCCCTTCTTTCTTTTTAACAGGTTCTTGAAGATGCAGAGGCTCAACATTTGTTCCAGTCCATTCTTCCTGATATGGTCAAGCTGGCACTCTGTCTTCCCAGTATCTGCACCCAGGTAAGTAAATAGAGCTAGCCAAGTGCTCTGTAGCAGACCACTTTTCTGCAAACTGTAACTAATGGCTAAGGTCAAACCATCAGGATCATGTTATAATAAAAGCTATAGTTTTTGTGTTGAATGTAGCTGAGGCTTAGAGAGCAGAACAGAAAATGCACATCTGTAATGATATAGTGGAATGTGAAAAAAAAATGTATTTTGCTGTCATAGCCTGAACATCAGTAATGCTTTCCTTTCTATATACTAGAGTTGCTTCTTGCTTTTTTAAAATGAAATTACCATGCAGTGTTTCAGGTTTGAAAATCACACTTATAAACTGAACTACTTAATCTTAAAATGTGATTTTTTTTTTATTTTGGAATTTTTTTAATCCTAAAAGTAGTATTTTCATAAAGCCTTTGTTTACTTGGAAGCATGTTTTATTCTAGTTAAAGCATCACAACACTTGCAGACATACAAACATAATTCTTTGTTATTGTTATGGGAATCAGTTTTGTAGGTAGTAAAGCTGATAAAAGTGAACAGAGCTGATCAAGTCAGTGAGGCTGTATGACAGGTAACATGTTAGCAGGGTAACGATTCTAATTTGTAACCTTCTTTGTTACAATTTTCTAAATTGATTGTATTGGACAGGACCAGGGAAAAATCTCTCCCTACTTTGTTATGCTGCAGGGATCCTACAGTAGAGATAATTTCAAACAGTATGACTATTTCTTAAAAATGTTTTTACTAGTCACTTGATGGAGGAAATTTTTGAGAATGCTGTGAAGTTTCTGAACACAAAGTCAAGCACAAGACTTGCAAGTTCATGTAGTAATGCTTTTTATAAAGACGGTGTACTGTTAGGCAATGTAAATTGTGAAGAACTTTGTTAGGCTGATTTTTCTGGTCAGATTAAAGCTAAATTTATTCCAATATAACATACTGTCCAAAATATCCTATTTTTATAGGCTTGTAGGACTTATTAGAGAGAGCTTCTAGGCTTTTTTTCCCCCTCTAGCTGTGTGACTTCTGACATTATAAAATAGCTTGTTAATTAAATAGCCAGGAGACAGAATGAGATTCAGTGAATGTAGTAGTTAAAAGAATCAAGGAAAACTTGTTTTGTGGAGTAAACAGGGCTGTGTATTCAACAGTCTAAATTAGTAGCAATTTCTGTATTCACAACTAGAAAGATTAAAATGTAGCTGCTCAGCTGTCCTGGAGCTACCTTAAGGATGTTGCCTGAGAATATTGAAAGAAGAGGTGAAAACGGTGTTCTTTCTCCTGTCAAGTGGGTTTATCGTAATTGTTACCTGACTCCTTAGCAGCCAGAATGATTCTCCCCCCAGCCCTGCCTCTGGTATTATCACATAATTTAAAAAAATAAATAAAATGCCATGAATGTGGTGAGCAAAAATTCCAAATCAGGAAGCTAAAGCCTGATAAAATGGAAGATGTATAACAGTTCAGGTGGTGGGTTTTTTTTGTTCCCCATGCCCCTTGGTTTCTTTTTATATTGAAGAAACCCTGACTAAAGTCAAATAAAACCCCAAACCGAAGACCAAAGTGAAGCTGAGCTTCTTGTTCCTTGTGATTATAAAAGAATGGATAATCATGCACTTCCTGCAAATATTATCAGCGTTTTTTCAAGTAGGATGGAAAAAAGTTCAAAGCAAATCATAGACTGATTATTTCCGGCATGATTTCCATGTTTCTTTGTAAAGTGTAAAGCATGGTTATTATAGCTGAAGGCATTCCTTAAGGGTTCTTAACTATACCGTTGTCAAAGTGGGCTTTTACTTCAGTTTTTAAGATTTCCCAGGATTTACAGCATCCCATCTACTTCCCCCCTTGCTCCCCTCTATTACCTATGGTTTTGTTTGATAAGCTGTGTTTTCTTGGTCAGTCTTATTATTATTGATTAGAAATCTGCAGTTTGTCAAGCAAGCTTTTTCCAAATTGTCTTGAATAAACAGTTCTTGAGTTTAATGGTGCTGCTGATTAAAGGGTTCACCAATGGCCTAAATTACTCTTGCTCTAATTTAACAAATGTAATTTGTGCTCCTGTTTTTTCTTTTGAAATGAGTAAGCTAATTATTTTTCTCTCTCCTTCCCTCTCCCATCCTACCCCTCCTTCCCCCTTCCTTCTTTTGTTGGTAGCCAATACCTCTACTGAAACAAAAGATGAATCACTCCATCACAATGTCACAGGAACAGATTGCTAGTTTTCTAGCCAATGCTTTCTTCTGTACTTTTCCACGTCGCAATGCAAAGATGAAGTCTGAGTATTCTAGTTATCCAGACATTAACTTCAACAGGTATGGCACTCTGGTGTAAATGAAGCTGATAACCCTTCAATGAAAATATTATTGTTGTAATTTACAGGAGAAAGTCACTGTTTCTTTCATGTTCCTGTCACTAATTTCAGTAGTTTGCTTTCTGTCTTTTCTGTTTACCTCTAAGGGACAAGAAAACTATGCAACTATGTAAGAAAGGATCCTGTGCACAGGAAGATACACTTAATATGCCAAATTATTCTTCATGCATGCACACGCACAGGCACACTCTTGCTGTGGAATAATTAGGCTGATACAGTTCCCTTCCTCCTCATAAGACATTTGTCTGCAAATGGTATATTTCAGTTGTGCTACCAAGTGTTCTATATGTATTTAAGTTAAAGGTCAGTGTTTCCCTAGCCATGTTACTGTTGTCTCCTTGGTGCCAGCAGTGGTGATCGGCACATTAGGTCAGATGAATAGGACTTGATTCTTCAGTATCCATACCATCTCTTATCATTTTAAGGCAGCTGTAGAACTGTGTGTTAAAATAAACCTGTCCTTTTTGCTACAAGTTAGCATAGAAAGGTTTCGAGACCACAATAAGAATTTAATTAAAGATACCCTGATTTCTAAACAAGTGTTTATTCTTTTTTGCTCAATGGTAGTTTACAGACAGATTTGATTAGAAATTTTTCTTCACATCTTGTATTTTTTAAATATGCTTATTTCAGTTTTAAATGTGGGAAGAAGATGGAGGTATTTCCTGCTGCAAAATATTATGGTTCACATGGACTTGTAGATTAGAAATGAGTTTGTTATCTTCTGGACACTTTCATACAAGTCTGTGTGGATCAACCTTAAGTTTATTATGCTGCAGCTTGGATAGATTATGATCTAGAGTTTTCTTATTCCTCACAGTTAACATGTAGTGTATATGTTCTGAAAACTGAGATGCAATATAAAAAATACTGTTACCTGTGATCCAGCACACTTGGGTATGTGTGCTGGATTAGCTATATTAGCTAGCTATATTAGCTATATTAGACTAGAACTTCCCAGGATAAATTATCAGGCATGCTGATGTACTAATAATGGTTTTGGTGCTTGCTGTCTTCAGGGGCTAGCACATGTTTCTTTATACTGTATGTTTCAGAAGGGAGACCAGGATCACTGTCTTTCTTGGTGTTTACTCCAACAATGGAGTGGGTTATGGAAGAGAATTGTGGGTGGGCATTAATGTACCATGCAATTCAGCATATTTTTCCACCATTAATTCATAAGAACAAATAAATGGAAAGTACCATCCCTGCATTAAAAAAGATCTATGTTCAGAGCAGTGGAAGAGGACAGTAAAGTTCTGGAAAGACTTCTGTTTGACTGTACCAGCTACACATTTCTAGCTGAATTTTATGGGTTTTTTTTAAAGGACTTTAAGGTACTGGTTTTTGTTGTAACTTAAGCATGTTATAAATCAAGCAGTTAAATTCTTACCAACTGTAGAATAAAATGCTGTTAAATCAGTGCAATAAATTCATATTCTCTCCTATGAACATTGCACAGCAATGTAAAGTCACTGTAGGACAGTGTAATACTAGGGGTTAACTCAGGGCATAATATTTTGAACTACTTCTAAATAAAAAAGCCTTGGCAAATTATTAGGTAAATAGTTTCCTGCCATAGACTTAAAGAATGACCAGTAGTATAAAGCATTAACTCTTCAGGATTTTCTACCCTATTCCAGTCATCCTCCTTGGTTTCCTAATCCTATCACTCAGAGTAAGTTCCAACAATGTTATTTAAAAGGGGTAATACAGCAGACAACCTTCAGACCTTCCTCTTGCATTATGAATGAGGTAATGCTCAGCTTTTAGTCACGTAGGGTAGAAAGCCACTTTTATTCGTTTAAGTGTAAGAATATTGTTGCCAAACTGGAGAAAAGGGAAGCTGATGTCCTCTGGTTCTTGAGGATTAAAAGTGGCTCTTCCTCAGTGTTTGCCAATTTTTGTGATTTTTATATAGTTACAGTTTCCTTTTTCAGTCCTTTTTCTACTTAACTATTTCTTGCACCACAATTTCCCCTCCCTGTGTATTTTGCATTTCATAATGAGCAGATTAGTGAAGTAGAATATGAGGTGCGACAGGCAGTGGATAAAATGAGAAGGAATGTATCAGTGAGAGGGGGACTGGCAGGATAAAAACAAAAGGAGATTGAAGAGAGTGAGTGATGGAGAGAGTACTACAAGAATTTACAGTTTTGTATTGTGCTACTGTGTATAACCTGACTTAGTTGAAAAGTAAAATGAGGAGGAGGATGGATAGTACCATATTTCTTTTTCCTCTTGTCAACCCTGTATTTTCTCACCCTGAAAAGTTAGTTCTTTAGCAGCAAGGACAGAGAATAAAACGTCACTTTTTCAGCTATTGTTTCAGCCTTGTAAAGGTGACAAGGTTTGGTCCAGTGCAGTGTGTATTTTCAGCTTTTACAAAAAAGCCTTTTGTGAAGCTGGATATACTCAAAAGGCAGTAGGTAATGACTGAAGTTAAAATGTTTGTGACTTTTTTTTTTTTTTCCCCCCTCTTTATAACAATGTTTTTGATATAAAGGCTTTGGAGGCTGCTGCTTTGCTGTCTGCTTAGGGATGGGCATAACAGATTATTCCATACAGCAGCTCTTTCTCCCCACAGTATTATTGTTTGCAGCTTTTTCCATACTTGGTTCTTTCCTCAGCATAAATCATCTGCTACATGACTGAATGAATGACTTTGTTCTTTGGGTACAAAATAATAATCTGCCACGGTTCCCTAACGAAGCAAAATTACTGAGCGGATGCTGGCATTTGAGGGATATTTTTCTTTAGCAAATGTAGTGTTCCTTATTTCCACTACACATGCCCTTTCTACATTCATACAAAAGGCTTCCACCCCTCTCAAATCTTTGAGACTGAAAAAATAAAAATTTCTGCCTTAAGTTAGAAACACAACTGTGTAAGCTGTTTCTCTCTTGTGTTTTCAATTTTACGCAGCAGTCATTTATCAATTCACTTTATGCAGACTTAAACATCAATATCTTTTTATACACTATGAAATAGTTACAGTTTCTACATTTAAATGTTGTCAAGTTCTCTCTTCCCTCCTAGTATTCTCCCTGCTTTAGGTTTTTATGTGGTATTAACTAGCATATGTGACTTCTACCCTACTTCCCCCAAGGTACAGATCTGTTTGACAAAACAACAGACACTCAGTGCAAGATATTGAGAATTTACTCTTTTTCTTTTTTTCCTCTCCTTCTCTTTTTCTTTTTTTCCTCTCTTCTTTTTTGTCTCCTCTGTTAAGCATTTTCTGGTAAACAAGTGCTTGGCATTGTTACTACAGTGGTGATGGCAAGTTGTTTGAATGCTGGTGCATGTGCTGCAGTTGATTGGAAGGAAGGCTATTGTATGTGTTAGTATTAATGTAAATCATCTATGCTTTACCTCCCCTGTCTTGCTAGATGAGAGGAGGAAAAAAAAAAGTGAGCATTCCTCTTTTGACACTGAAGCACTTAGTTTAATAGTATTTTGTGACACTGACTATTTTGATTATACATCATGCTACAGACTGGAAGTGACCTGTGTATAATGAAATACTCAATTTAATTGAATTCTTCCCTTTTGTGCTTGGCAAGGATGGGCCTATTATGATTCTTAAGTCATTAATAACATAGTCCATTTCAAATGTAGTTAATAAAATGGAATTTGTAGTTTAGCTTTGAGAGCTTTAATATTTATGAATTCTGTAGATAGAATGACAGCTTCTCAGTGGCCAAACATTAGATCATACTAAATAGCATAAAATACTGCCTCTGTTCAAAATACCAAGTTAAAATTAAGAAGTTCAATTTTTCTTTTTAAAAAAACTTTTATAATATGTAAGATGGAAATAGATTGGGCAGTTTTATGCAAAAATATCCATCCCATCACAAAAGAAAGAAATAATTGCCATTTTATTCCTCTTACTGATAAATTTTCCATGGAAGTTGCACGCTAACTGAAGGTAGAGCATGAATTGCATTGACTCTTCTGAGATCATCTTTACAGTTATGATGTTGGTTGTACCATTTAAAGTAGTTTCTTATGACAATGCTTATAATTAATCTTTGTGAATAGTTTGTGGTTTAACATGGCACTTTCATAGAAAACATTCTTGAAAGAATAAAGATAAAGATCTTTAAAGATAATATTGAACTATGCTTTCTTGCATTTATTTTTTATAAGATGCTGAAACAGAATACTGTCCACTGTCACATAAGACATGGTGCTGTGGAGGTTTTTCTTCCCTTTGTTGACCATGTTATCAGACCTGTGTCTTAACACTGTAGAATTTGGTAATTTGGGAAACTACCTAGTTTGATTATATGTAAAAGCAAAGTATGAGGAAAAAAAACTTATGCAGTCTTGAGTCAGTATTCTGGATGACTGAAGAGGAGACGGGTTTGTCAAGGACCTACTTTGCTTTTCCTGTGCCTTTGACCTGCTACAGATCCGTTCCTAGCTGTTGTGTCAAGTTAGAGTAACTCCTGTTTTCCTTTTTCAAAAAGATGCTGTAGTTAAACTGGAGAGACTATGCATCTGTAACAGCTCCTATCAAAGCAGTTGAGGCTGAATTCATAACTGAAAGTAGTATGTCTAATGGCATATGCTCTGATCTGAAACGGCCAGTATTCCACTAGGACTGAATTTCTTTATCAAACAAACCTTTAAAGTAATTTCAAGTGATTTGGAAATGAGGAGAAAAACCCCCATTAGTTAAGATATATATGTCTTTCATGGAATGTATAATATATGAAAGGAAATGGGCAAACTGTATAGTACATTTATGCAGGAGAATTGCAATCTAATTTACCAGTAATGCAATTGTCTCTATATAAACAACATCAATTTTGCAACACTAATGAGTATTCTCTGGGGAATAAATTATCTAGCAACTTTGAGAGAACTTGGTTTGGACTGCGAGATGCATCGCTCCTCTGAAAAGTGGTTCTAGGTTTTCTGAGTTTACAGACAGTGATCTGACAAAATTGATTCTGTTATGCCTGCCTTAGGTATAAGTTCTAATTAGCCTTGGATGGAATACTTTGAGTATAATTTTCTGAAAAATTTAAAACCAGCATTTGTGTATGGTAAATGATTAAATAATCTTTATTAATCCTTTAAAAGGATGCCATTCTTAACATCTCTGGCATAATTACCTTGCTGTACTGATTGAAACAGTACCCAATCTGAATATTTTTTTGTTAGCTTAGTAAATATAGTAATTTAGTCCAGAAATTAGTTGCACCACGCTGTGGAATGTCTTTTGGTTTAGATCCTCAGGGTAAAACATTTTACCCTGCTGTTCCTTGGTGTTGAGTTACTTGGAGTTAGCATCTTATCATTTCATCACAGTCAAGTATCAATCCGATGTACTTTAAAGACTCCTAAATCACCAAAACTTTTTCTTCAAGCATGTTTATAATGCTTCAAGCTACTTGCCACAATAAACAAAAGTACAAAATGAAAAGCACAGAGAATAGAGATGTGGGTATATGTGCATGTCTAAGACAGGAAGATAAGTTTTTGCATCTAGATTACCAACAAAATTACATTGCTCAATTTTTTGTTTATATAAATCTTAAAAGTCACTCTTTATCTAGGGATGAAGTTCTAATTAAACATAAGAGTATTGAATAGTATGATGATCTTAACTTTGAGATGGTGACAGCTCATACCGATGACACATGACTAAATAAGAAATTGCCCATGAGTTTGAATTATTGAATGTATTGTTTTTCTGCTACTTGACACCAAGGGAATTCAAAAACTCTGAATTACAGAGTCTAAATGTCTCTATAAACAGAGGAAAAGGCAGTTTTAATACAGAAGGATGGACTTCATGTTATAAAGTGGAAGAAACATACATGAGACACCAGAAAAGCAGAACTGAGGTTGCTGTACCTGACTTGTGTAAGGTTGTGCTATGTCTTCCTATCGGGAAGTGCAAGATCTAGACAGCAATGTTTCCTTTTGTATTGTCAGAAAGCTGGTTAATTTGTCTGCCTTTCATCTCTCTGGGAGGAATTTCTCACCTGTATTATTCTGCTTTTGCTTTATATAAGTCCAGATTCCATAAACTGAAACTTTGATATTCTGAATAGTATTTAGTTATCACTTATAATTTATATTTTCAGTGACTGCAGGACTTTCTAGTAAGGGTTTATATTTTATATTGGATACAAGAATTTCCCATTTTAAAATTGCTAAAGTTTTTTCATCTTACATTATATAATTGATGTTTAAGTATTTAAAGCTGTCTAGGGCAGTGGTCTCCAAACTTTGTTTGATCGCACATACCTACCAGTAAAAAATTTTTGAACATGCACCCCCAATATATGTGTATTTGTTTACTTATAAATTACATACATGTGCTTCTGTACTAATATATTACATTCTAAAACATGCACAAAAAGATTTTTAAAGTATGAGATAAAGATGAAATAAACACTATTTTAAAATATTTTTTATTTTATGAATGGTACAAAAATACTTTTTTCCTGCATCCTAGTCGATTGTCTTGCGCACCCCCTGGGGCGCTTTGGAGAGCAGAGCAGGTCTGGGCTATTGCTATTCACAAAATACAGATATGTAAAAAGGAAAGAAACACTTCATAATTCATTTCTCTTGATAAGGGGAGTGTAAATGGTAGCAATGAAACACTTGATGCAGCTCCATTCTTCACGTAAAGTCCTTGACTGGTAACTGATTGGTACCATCTCCATCTTTTTCACTGAAGCAAAGCTTTAGTGATGTAGCACTCTGGTTTAAAAGGCAGATAGATTTTTCAGTATGGGGAGGAGCCCCACCCAATACATAATCAATTGAAACAGCTTTCTCAGAAAATAACTTCAGGCAAAGGATACAGGTAATTAATGTAATTCCAGTTACTCCTATATGGTAGGCTGAATTGCTTTCATATATTTAGAGAATGAAAGAGATTGTTCTCTATCCTGTGCAATCATGTGATAAGCACACATAATTACATACACATTCCAGCTCTTACCCAATGGGGTTCTCCCTCTGTGCACATTAATGCATACAGATTTCCTAGACATTAGATACACTAATATCTATAGGTGGTCCTTAATATGTGTGTGACTAAGGTTACCTTGAGCACAATTGAATAAAAATGTCAAATAATATTGTGACAAAACCCTTACTGAAACAAAGTGTTTTCATCAACTGTGCTTAGCATTGCAAATCAAAGCTTAAAAAAATACTTTGTTACAAATATGATAGTGGTTTTGAGAAAGAGAGGGTTTTCTTTTTCTCCTCTGTTCGTGGAACTGCACTTTTTTTTTCCCGGGGTGGGCGGGGAGGGGAGAATTGCAGGAGAAACATGGAAGGGATTCTCCTTGTATGCTCCCCAGTGCAATTGATGTAATACTAATTGATGAGTTTATTGTGCCATTCAGTACTATGTTAGTTTTTCCTTTAGGGTTCCATGCATCAGTATGAAATTTTAGTAGTTTCTATTGAGATTGCTAGCAATTAAGAATGCTCAGCCTTTTAATGAAAATAGCCCTCAATCATATGAAGAGTAGTACAAGTTTGACAGTAACATATTGTTGTGGTTTAACCCCAGGCAGCAGGTAAGCACCACACAGATGCTCACTCACTCTCCCACTACTCCCAGTGGGATGGGGAGGAGAATCGGAAAAAAAATAAAACTTGTGGGTTGAGATAAGATCAGTTTAATAACTAAAATAAAATATAATAATAACAAGATTATTATGATGATGATGAATATAACAAAAAGAGAGAAATAAAACCCAAGACAAGTGATGCACAGTGCAATTGCTCACCACCGCTGACTGATGTACGAGCAGTGATCTGCCCCTCCCAGCCAATTCCCCCCAGTTTATATACTGAGCATGACGTTCTATGGTATGGAATGTCCCTTTGGCTAGTTCAGGTCAAGCTGTCCTGGCCACGCTCCCTCCCAGCTTCTTGTACACCTCCTCACTGGCAGAGCATGGGAAACTGAACAATCCTTGACTTGGGATAAGTGCTACTTAGCAACAACTAAAACATCAGTGTGTTATCAACATTATTCACACACTAAATCCAAACCGCAGCACTGTACCAGCTACCAGGAAGAAAATAACTCTATCCCCACTGAAACCAGGACACAGATGTAAGCACAGTATTTCCACCCCTACATGTATACCTCAGATAAGGTTAGGCTTGAAATGCAACAAAACACTAAAAGCAAGGTGCTTGGTTTTTTCTTTTTTCCAAGTGTTTTGTCATCCTATACATTAGACTAAAGTTCTCTTCAGTAATTAGCTGTGTTCTTGAGGTTGAAGATAATGTCTATTCTGTATTTTTGTTTCTGCCTTAACTTTCCATCCTTCCCACTGCTCAGTCCCTTCACTGAGTGAAATTCATCTCTGCATTCTACTTCCTTGTAAATCCTTCTTCTGTTCGTTGGAGAAAAATGAGGTTTTAGTAAAATGGCTTGCACTTGCTTAGATGCTATGTTATTTTTACTGAGATCACACTAAAATACAAGAAATAATACAAGTCTATCTTCAGCTACAGTAGTAAAGTAAAAGGCACTTTTTAGTGCCTGTAGTAGTTAAGAAAAGGCACACGTAGTTATTTTTGGAGACCATATGTATAAAATTGTGTATCCATGCTTTTGCAAAGAGCACACATCAAATGCCATGGATTTATGAATGGGAAATATTCTTTGAAGTATCATCCATACTGCAAATTTTGGCATATTGTTACAGCTTGGACAGCTTTCCGAGTCTTACAGTAGCTTCTGATTTCAGTGTAAAGACGTGATTATACTTTTTGAAAAGAAACATTTAAAAGAAGCCCAGCCTGGGGATGGGAAGATACAGGCTGGGGATGGAAATACCGATATGAAGTTACTTAACTGGGAGGTTAAACCACATGACTATAATGTTTCCTTCTGCTAGTAAAAATTACTGGAGCCAGTTCTTCAAGTAACCTCAAGGGATCAATTTAGCTCCTTGGAAATTAAATTTTATGAGTAAACTACAGTATTTTGATTATACCTTAATCAGAAACAGTGTATTTTGGAATTGTTTAATTAAGCTGGTTCAGCTTTTCCCCAGTAAACTACATGCATGCCAAGGTCACTTTGTGTAGCTCTTAACGTTATTAAATCATGTTGATGTTCCATTATTAGAAATGTACCCTTTGATGTATTTTGCAGATTTGCTGCTTGCCTCACCACTCAAAGGAGTTAAGAGCAGGTTCTTTAGAGCTTTTGGCTCCAGTTTTCCAAGGTGGAAATGTTGGTTGAAAGACAATTTTGAGTTTGTACTCAATGAGACTGTGAAAAACAGAATATTGATTGCACTTTTAAAATGCTTTTTTCCACCCTAAAATTTTAGGAAAACACTAATGCAAACCAAATGCATACGTTTTTGTAACAATTATTGAAATAGTATAAACTATTGCAGTACTTTTACTGATAGTTGAGTAAAAAAAATATTTTTTACATTTTCCCAATGTTTGTTCTTATTATTTTTAATATTTTATTTCTCATATATAGGATTTCTCTTCAGAACAATTGAATTACTGTCCGAGTGTTTGCTAGGAATGAGTTTTCATTTAGCCAAAAGGACTTTAATAATCTACTTCATGTTTATGACATTGTTCACACATCTACTTTCTTAGGTTTTTAAATCTCTGACCTTGATTCCTTGAATACTTAAGTGTATCTCTGTAGAGGTCTTTTATTTGATTAACATTGCCTCTACCCTGGCTTGGAAGCTGGAGAACCAGAGATAAATTTGTAGCTGTGTTTGGTGATTAGCTCTGCAAGGTTTCTTAGCTCCTGTGTCTTCTCAATTGAAGTTAGCTGCATGGCAGTGGGAACATATTGTACAAAGCAAAACAGCTTACATATGCAGTTGCTGGTAATATTTCAATTACTTCGACTGAAAGTGGTCTTGCAATGCTTTGCATTTGATTTACAGTGCACTTCATTGGATGAGTTCTTTAATTGGAATTAATGAGTTTTGGCCTTGGGTTCTTTTATCAGAAAATTTATTATGTGGTTTCCACTTACATTTGTGGGTGGTTTTTTTTAGTAGGGTCTGTGTCTTAGAGCTTGAAGAAGGGTTTTATTTAATATCTTATTGATGCTATTATCTAGCTTTGTTCTTCAAAACAGAGATATTTGCTTCAGAAATAAAACTTCTCATAATGTTGCTTAATGGATCATTTCAGAAGTAAGGTTCAAGGTTGAAATGTTCATAACTCTGCCATGTTATATCCTCACTTAAATTAATGGGGCAGGACTGGGCCATTTTCGATTGTTGTAAATATCACTTGCTCGTACTGTTGCATTCACAAAGATAACTGGTTACTTTATGCTGCGCTTGGGAAAGCTTGGCTGCTTGTGCGTATGGGGGGCTGTGTGTTGGTTTTTCTCTTGTGCTTTTCTTCTGACTTTAGTATAGCTTGAGGGAAGTCTTCTGAATCATTGATGTCATCATGGTGTAATTTCTGTGGAAATTTAAAAGAACATATGAAACAATCAAATTCAATTGAGTCCATATCAATAACTTCAAATAATTAGATACTATGAGGGTTTAAGGCTAATTTGTAGCTCATTAAAATCTGTGGAGATTTTTCCACTTGTCTGATTGGCCTTTAAAACATATTCCTAATGTAAAGCACTCTTACTTGAAATAGCTGAAGACAAAGAGTTCCTTGGTCTGGTTCTATGAAAATGTGCAAGTAATATACCAGTGTTTTGCAAACATATATATAATAAAAAGCATGTTTGCAGCCATCTTCAGTTTGCCACTGGCTCACTAATAAAGGTAAATTTTAGACACAGAAAATATTAAGCATAATAATCTAAGACATGGTGTCTTCAAGCTGCCATAAATAGCTATCCCTTTATGAGTGCATTCTGTTTTGGACAAACATAATTTGTAGTGGATTCAGGCCTAAAACGTGTGTGCAGAACTGGTGTTGCCTGCTTTTGTTTTAAATAAATAATTTTTTAAAAATTCTTTTTCTCTATTTAACAACGGATTTTCAAAGAGAATACAATTTATGTCATAGCGAAGAAAAGCAAATACTGTCAGGAGGAGAAAAGTGATAAGTGCTCTTGAGCTAGCTGCTATAAAAGATCTGATGCATGTAGTTACTGGATGCATATAGCTACTAGGTCAAAATACAGATAATTTTGAATGCCACAGTATTCTTCTATTCCTGCTGTATGGAGCATCCCTCTACAGCAAGTGCCTGCGCCAGAACCCAGAGCTTTTCAGATTCATTTGTGCTGCCCTGTGGTTTTTACCCAGCCTTATAGGGCTAGAACAGAAATACAGATATCTCTTATTACTGTAATTATAGATGGTGTTTGGGGAATGTTTATCTGCTGTAAATGAGATTTTTTCAGCAGCAAATCAGCATTACTCTAGCTTTGATCCCAGAGGAGAAAGAAGAGAGTTATCACAGCTTTTAACAAGAGAAAAGACAGGCCAACGCTGAACACTTCAGCTTTTAAAAAATATTTGGTTGAAATTCCCTACTTGACAGAGTGACTGCATTTTGGTGTGTAATTGTAACTGATGAAACCAAGTTCATCTGCCTTGCCATTGCCTTTTAGCTTAATCTGACTTATTTCAGGCATAGTTTTTCCAATTCTGGACATCATCTGCCCACTCTGCTAGGTATGCCAAATCATTTATCGCCTTTGTGACATTAAGAACTCTCTCCTGAGAGTTCATAATATAAGCAAGTTTTCAATTTGATGTAAAGAGGCAAAAAACTAGTAAAGGCATGATTGGGCTAATAGGTAAATTAACTGGTTTAAAGGATTCATGCCAAATGAGACTTCCAGATAAAAGGTCAGAGATAATTTATGCATTTAGGCAAGATGTGTGTGTGCACACATCAACTCTTTCTTTTACAAACCCCTTCTTAGTTGTGCAAGTGCAACCCCTTGATAGAACTTGCATATTGGCCCATTTTAAAATAGACTGTGTAAATCTGGAGTTTGCCTTCTTAAAGTCCTGATGGATTATTCAAAGAATAAAAAAGTCCTCATAAAACCTTTTTAACCTTTTTAAAATCAATTTCTGTGACTTAATATAGATTTTGGATGAAATTGATCTCTTCAGCATATATACTTCATAAGAATTTTTAAATACTGAAAAAATCCAGTTCACTTCACTACTAAAAGCTTAATTCACCTGACAGCATTCTGGTTTTTAAAGGCAAGTTGTCATTCCAGTACATGGAAACAAATTAATAATGTTGTGTCATTCCTTTACTTAGACTGTTTATTGGGGGGGGAATCTTACATCCTCAGGGCTTTCACTGTATCA
This sequence comes from Elanus axillaris, assembly GCA_026212715.1. Taxonomy (NCBI): domain Eukaryota; kingdom Metazoa; phylum Chordata; class Aves; order Accipitriformes; family Accipitridae; genus Elanus; species Elanus axillaris. Next base: position 12,100,212 of record JANZLQ010000100.1, read on the forward strand.
AACATCTTTTAGTGAACTGCCTACTCAAAGGATATTATTTCTGAAGTTGCCGCTATTCTTCCTTCCAGATAAATTCCATTATGTGTTGCCAGTAACAATGCCTTGTCACTTTGTTGGAAGTAATATTAAGTAATGCGTATTCAAGTTGCTGGAAGATAGATGATTCAGTAAAAGTATTTCAGCTAACCTTAAAAAAATACATTCACTTAATGGCTAAAAATAGGATGCTTCTTTTTAATGCTTAGGTTTTTTACGAATGAATGTTAGAATGCCAGTAGTAGCCCAGTGGGTAAAGCCATTTCTGTTGGGTGTAGGTTCTTTTCTTTAGAAATGCTGGTGCAGTGCTACTCTTGAAAGCAGTATGGTTGCATTAATTCTTCTCTGCAACTCACTGAGCTGAAAGTAGGTAAGACATTTGGATCTTGGAGTACTCAACATACATGTTTTCACCCCTCGGTCACTTATTTTAATCTGAGTCAGTCTGTTGCAAAAAAACCTAGTAGCTTTCCTGGATCTTTGCTTTGAAATTACTTTTTGATATTACAAAATCGGTATGAGTGAGATAGGCATTCTCTTAGCGTCTTCATGAGAAATTTAGCAAGTGAACAAATGTGTTACTCCTAAAGACTGGTGTTACAGAGGGTCTGCCTAGAGAATTCTTTCTACAATAGAGTATTTAAACGCAAGGCTAATCAAAATATGTACATAATAGTTAAAAAATCAAATCACAGTTAGTAAGTAGCGTAATTACTATGGACTATATCCCTGTTATCTATTTAATTGCTTTTATTTCTTGTTTTTCAGATTGTTTGAAGGACGGTCACCAAGGAAACCTGAGAAACTTAAGACCCTTTTCTGCTATTTTAGGAGAGTCACAGAAAAAAGTAATCCTTTATTCTTCTTTTGAGCTACAAAGCGGATACATGAAAAATTTAATCCCATTAAATTTAGAAATGGCTATGCAGCGTTATGATGGAAGTGTGTAACAAAAGCCAGCTTGCTAAGTACACTGATACTCATATTAATGTCACTTCTTCTCATATAGATGGTGCATGCAATTAAATTTTTTGTATGGAGCTTACTCTGTTTTCTTTTTTCTGAGATATATATATATGGAAGGATGTGTAAAACAAATATTTTCACTCTCCTTTAAATATTTACATAAAGTGTATGTGTATATATAAATATATATATATGTATAAAGTTTGTAATATATGCAATTACTTGCTGTACCACATCAAAGTGAGAATGCAGAGGGAGATTAGCAACATAGGTAATCATTAAAATCACAAGCTTAAATATTCTGAATCAAGCTTCAGATTTCTTGCAGCATGCACTTTTAGTCCTTTGCCTATAATGTTTGGAGTTCTGAGGGATTTTGCGCTACGTGTGTTGATATTTCAAGTTTTTACCTTCTATTCACACAAAGCAAAGCTGTTGTGAAGTTTTCCCAGTTCAAATAAAACAAATGATAGCAAGACATGAGATACCCGTGACTCCTTTAGACGTTAGTGCCATATTTTCCTTAGTGTGCGTAGTCAGACCTTCTGTTGTTACCATGAATTTGAACATCTGCATAAGCTTTCAAAAATAGATTTATTTTTGTGAGAACTGTATCAGAGTTTATATATTGTATTTTGGGGGAGAAAGAGATTTTACTGCAGTAGCATACATCACATCTGCGGCAATATCCTTATTATAGTATTTTTTAAAAAACTTTTTCTTTACATGTCAGTAGTTCACTATTAGCTTCATACTCTCTCAGAAGGGTTTGTTTTAAAAGGAAGACAGCTTTAAGCTATTAAATATAAAAATCCCTTTACTTGGTTCAATTCCTCATTTTCATTCACCACAAATTAAATGCAGCTACATCCTGATTCAGCCATCAAACTTTCAGCAACGTCAATAGAACTAAATCTCTGAGGTAGAAAGTAAATTATGATCTATGTGTGGGACTGACAAGAGATAGAGGGTGCTAGCTATTTTTTACGTTTGAGTAATAATGTTTTCATGCAAACCAAATCCTAAATTTAGGCAGCTGTTCCTGACCCCCTGTGCATATGAAATCTGTTGGGAGCATGCTTTATGAAACTTCTGTATTAGATTTCTTAACATTATAACTTTAAATAATATTTAATGAGATTCTTGAGTGCTCTTTTCTTGAATTAAAAATTCCTATTATACCTTTGAAAGACTCCATTTCTTGTTCTTTTTTGTCCAAAGAATTAGTAAGACTGAAGTAACTTAGCTCTATAAATTACTGTAATAATTTTGCAACTCTCTTTATTGTAAATGGTAATTTAATTCCTTGTAAAAGAACACAGTGGAGAGTATATCAGCTGAAGACTTTCTGCTCAAAAGGTGAATGCTTAATTTGTAAAATATCGTCACTGATACCAGAGTTCCCTTGTGGAAAAGCACTTGATTATTGAAAGCTCTGCACTTTTTTTAAGAGCAAGCAACTCTTTTTTTTTTCCCCCTGCACCTCTATAATTTCAAAGAAAAGCATAGGATTATTTAAGGCTTTTGGAAGGATATGTGTGCTTTACATACTGTTTTGAATGTTTTTCACAAGCCAGCACAGTAGACTTAGTGGAGCAAAGAAATTAGTCTCAAATTAAGTTTTTATTAAGATAACATCACCTAATAATAGGTTGATACTTTCTTTCTGTTGCAAAACCTAACTTTTTTGAGAAAATAAGGAGAGAAGATGGTAATGCATCCTTCGTGCAATGAGCAACAGCTCCTCTTTTTTCTCTTGTGGGCATGAGTCTTTTTTTGGTTGAAATACAGTGAATTTCACTAGCATCCTGGCAGGGCTGAAAATGGCTTGATAAGGAATCCACTAACACTGCATCTTTACTGACATAGTAGGACTTTCTTGGAAATATGAGCTGCTGCTTCATCTATCCATGGATTTAGTACTCTGTGCATTGCCTGTTGACACTGAACAGTAGTCACCTCTAAAGGTTCATAATTTCTTTTTTTCCAAGTGGCAGCACATTTTATTTCAGCTATCGAGTCTTTGTAGTAATGTTTACAGTTTAAGTGAAAATCACTTAAGAAATAGTTTTTCCTTGATCTGGAAGAATTAAAATACTCTAACTCCAAAGGGAGAAGAGAAGTGTGTACTTTGGTCTTCATGTTACTTGTTTTCAATTTGAGCATGGGCTGTCAGGGGAAAATTCAAAGCTGCTCTTGAGGAAGGTTAAGTTTTCCTGTTTCTGCCAAGAATGATGTTTGTTGTAATTTTAAAAGTTTACCACATAAAAGAATCTAAGGTCTAAGGCTCCAGCAGTTAATAAATTTTCCTCTGGGGTTGCTTTGCCTGTAGAACCTATGGGATTGGTGACGTTTACAAGGCAGTGTCTCCAGGAGTTTCCAGACTGGGAAAGGTAAGCCAAGCCTGTTAATGTAAGAAATTTCTTAAATCAGTAACTGAATCCCATTCATGTGGAATTGATTCAGGACTGGAAGACAGTGTTTGGTATAAATTGTTATGGAGAGAAGTACAGAGGTAAGTGGGTGAACTACCACAAGTAGTTTGAGTGCCCCAAGATTGTTTGTTTGCTTGTGAAGCCAACAAGTCTTAAGTGAATTTTTAAAACAGTACTACATCTTTGGTGCTGTTGCTTGAGTGGGGGGAAAAAAAAGAGAGATGAATTGATTTTGGAAATGACAGGAAATATAATGAAGTATGGGTGATAACCAGCATGAAAACAGAAGTGTTGCTGGTTAGCAAGTTAATGTGGGACAAACTTGTGTGAAAAACATAGAACTTCAATTTCAAATTTGGGAGTTTATGGTGGAAGAGGTGGAGAAACTGAACAATTGACCTTTAAACTTTACAAATTGTTTCTGAAAGGAAAATGCATTTTCTTTAATCCATCAGTTGTTTTTTTAAACCACCTTATGTGATGTGCAAGAAGTTTGGGTTTGGATGTGTTTTCTTTTAAAATGGATCTGTTTGGAGATTCTGTAATCATCCGTTCTGTGCAATATTTTTTCTTAATGATAGATCTCAGAAAAAACTGTCTAGATTGCATGTCACCTATGAAGGAACCATCGAAAGCAATGGACAAGGTATGCTACAGGTAAGGGCATCTAACAGTAAATGTGGCTTTGTCATGTTTTTGTCATACTTTTATCGTCTGCCAGCTTAATAAAGTTATTTGTTTATCCTCAATTGACTTAAATGACAAGATGTTATGCAGTGTAAAAGAAACATCAAAATTAATTCCATGGACAATCTTAGTACTGTCAGTATCCCCCAGCTCATCTAGGTTTGCACATGTACCTGGTACAGAAAGAACTGACAGGAAGTCACAAGGCCTGGACAGCTTCAGGTCGTCTGGTTCAAACCAGGATCAAAGATTGACAAGATAAAAGTTTCAGGCTGTGATCTTGATGAGTTGTCAAGGGTTTCAGTTTATTTTTAAAAAATTATTCTTGTGCCCCAGACAGTGACCAGGTCAATGGTTCAGCAGACTTTCTTGCTGCTGCCAGCACCACTGTTTTGGTCTTGGAGCCAGTCAGCAAAAAATTCATAAGGATGATGTCCTGTCCATGTCTATAGCTAGGAACACATCTGAGTTTTCAAATTAGTTGTTTGTTTTTCACTTTTCTTTAAAAAAAAAAAAAGTCTGCCTTTTAGAGTACATTGCAACTTCTTAGCCAGGAACAAGTGCTGCAAAGGAAGAGGAAGAGGGAGAACAGGAGGACTTTGAGCAAAAAGCATTGCAGAAAAAACTTTAAAATGTCTTATGACTTTATGAAACTTGAGCACTCAAATGTGTATTGAAATTATTAAGAACTCAGCAACTGCTCTGTTGTCTCTCTATTCAACTATACTATAACCTCAGAGGTGAGAGAAGGTTGAATAATGCCTTTTCATGTGCTGTTTCTGTTGCACTCTGTAAAAGTGAATATTGCCTAGGATTTTTCCTTCTGGCTGTTTCAAGTCTTATCAAACACAGTATCTCCACTCAGATGAAGAGCGCTTACTCCAAGAGGGAGCAGGATGACCAAGACAAGACAATGCAGGAGTCCACAGTGACCCCAGCCTCAGCGGGCAGGGTCGCTGGTTGGGGCAGGCAGACCAGGGATGGTGACAGTAACAGTTTCTGCCGACAGGCTGGTGGACATCAGACAAAGGCAAGGTGATGAGTCAGGACACAAAGGTCAGCAAATGGGCATCAGCAGAGGACAGGGCTGGGCATGGGCCTATACATGATGTGTCTCAGGTGAGGTCCAGGACAAGGGAGCCGTGTGCTGGAGCTGAGGATGGGGGTCCAAGGTGAGGCTACTCAGCACAGTTAAAGTGCCTTTAGGGCCTGGATGCACTGAACGTTTGGGTAGTTTTCATGTTATTTTTTTTGTATCATAATCGAGTTCAGCAAATCAACAACTGAAGTCTGTTGGTATTTCCAAGATAGACTTCAGGAACGCTTGCTGTTGTAGTGGCCGACTCTTGGTGTGTCTTAGACTTGACTCTGACTCCTGAATCAGTTTGTAATTTGAACAGATGCTCGTATTACTCCAGCAACTTTTGTTCCCCTCCTGTAGATGTGCTCTCATCAGTTACCTAAATAAAAATCAGTAAGAAGCTAATAGCATTTGAAAGATGAAGTGACTTTTCAAAATTATAAATTTACATGGGCAGTTAATTTGCATAAATAGTAATCACTTTATTGAATAAACCAAATCCTTTTAAAACTGCTGTCTATATAAAAACATAATTTGCAAACTATGTATTATTGCAGCAAAAAAGAGAGTCCAGAGTTTCTCTGTTTCATGCAGGAACCTTAATGATTGGAATGACTTGCCTTGTTCGAGTGTATTTCAAGAATTCATAAGAATTTGTAAGAAACTTTTAGGTACAGAACAACTGGTACAGGGACAAAGCTAATCTAAAAATGCTTCAGTGTGGACAACTGGGGCAGAATGCTTATTAAAGGACAACTTAGTAATTCTTCAATGTCTATAAAATGCAAAAAGAATACTGTAATTTGCTGGTTTCATCTTTCACATTTACTGAAATGCGTTTTACTCTTAAATATGTGCTATTCAAAGAAAACCCACAAAACTTGGATTCAGAATATTTGAGGTGCAAAACTTTATTTTGCTGTGTAATATCTCACTTAAGTTTTCTGAGAAGTAGAAAGGAAAAAAAATACAAAAGCATGCTGTTGAACAGTCTCTGTTCTGCTGCTTGTATTTCAAGTGATAGCAGCAGATTTCAACAATTACTGAAATTTTGTTTACCTTGATAAATGAAAGGATTTTATGCTGTTTGCTTATCTAATAATCCTCCTGAATATATTTTTGTTAGGTTGATTTTGCAAACCGTTTTGTTGGAGGTGGTGTGACTGGGGCAGGACTAGTTCAAGAAGAAATTCGTTTTTTAATCAACCCAGAACTGATTGTGTCGAGGCTCATTACTGAAGTCTTGGATCACAATGAATGTCTTATCATCACAGGTTAGTCTCTGCAGAAAATATTTCACATCTTATTCTAGTTTTATATAAAGAAAATATATTCCAAGTTGAAGTTCAGTATTTTAAAATGCTGTAAGGATAAGAAAAAAATGAAAAAAAAATACTCAATTGACAAAGAACCTCCTTCTTTGCCCTACCTCTTAAGACCATAGGGCTGCTGTTCCAATAGATGTTTTGTGAAGGAAACAAACAAACAAATTTTTAAAAAGTGACAGCAAGCAGACAGAACTTCTTTTTATCCTATATAAATGTGTTTGAGGACTCAGTGTCTTTAGGCCTAGCTAAAGAATACTGTTGGGCACTATACATAAAAGACACAATTACCAGCTATTAGTTGGTCCCAGTTATTAGGGGGTAATGTTTCTGTGATGTTAAAGTGGGGCAGGGGGGTGGGGGTTGTTGCTGTCTGGAATTGGTAAAATTTGATGTGATCAGTGGGACTGAAAACTCTGAGAAGAGGAACTGCCTTCTGGTTACAAAAAGGGGAGGAACTGGAAGAGGAGAAAATCAGCATCCATTAAAAACAGTAAAAAGTCAGGAAATGTCTCTTAAGGAATTTGATCTTGTTAAGTTACAAACATGTGTTTGTGTTACTTGTAAGTCAGTTATGGGTTCCTAATGACATCATCAAAAACTAAACACTTCTCCAGTATGTTGTTGAGGGGCTGTGTATGGAGATGAGCTGTCTGTCCAGTGGTTTGCTGAAAGTGGCTTTCCTTTTGTTTCCACCTCTGTCATAGAACTTGGAATGTTTTATTATCCATTGGATCAAAACAGTTAGCATCAAAACACCAACTGTTGCCATTAAGAACTGGAGAGGCCCAGTTCTTCTTCATGCTGTATGTGACTCAGTTCTACACACAGGAACCCAGTGGACATTTTTCATGACTGAAATATAAAATGATAATATAATATATTTTTATTTACTCTAAGGAACAGCTATAAAGACAAAATATTTGATCAGAGAGATCCTCTGGGCTAATCTCAAATACACTATGTATATTTTGTATTTTTCAGTTTGCTGTAGTAAAAATGTTGGGTTTAGTTACCTGAGCTACCTCAACAATCAGGAATTTGTACAGTTACTAGAACACATTTCTTGGAAAAGTCCTTCCAAAGCACTTCTTTCTCTTGCTTGCATGCACAGTAGAAATTTGAGCTTAGATCTTGCAAATCTTACTCTGTCTTGAGCTATTGATTGTACTGTGCAGAGCATCTTTTGGGTTTCGTTTTATACTTGGTAATCTTTTTAAGACAGTGTTTTATTTTGTTTTTTCATCCTGCCAAAATTAATGCCTTTTCTATGAAAGCTTCTTGACAAATTGGCTTTTGTGATTACCTTTTAAAAAAATGAGTCAGAGAATTCTTGGCCATTGCTGATTTCTATTGTGTATTTTGGATATGATACTATAACAAGATTAACATGTTGAAATACTGTCCTCTGGGTTAGGCTCCTCTGGGGAGGGTAAAACCAGAGCACAGCTATCAGTCTGTAATAACCGATTGGGGGAAAACAGTAAATGGATGTTTTGAAAGACCTTCTTCCATTCCCCTGCAAAAAAACAGTGAATTGGCATGAACAAATCAAGGTGAGGATATTTTTTCACTGTGGCATTATTCTTTTAGTTTTCTTGAGTACTTTATAGTGTTTTGCAATTAGTATTTGTGATATGGTGTTCTTGTCTAATGGAAATGGCCATTCCATCATTTTAATTTCATTACTGGAGCTCTTCCACCTCAGTTCTTAGCCAAGTCTCCACTGCCTGTCACAATCCTCTTGATAAATTACATTCTTTGTGATGCATCTTGACTCAGCGGCCTAATGGGTATAACTGTGTAGCTGAAATTTGCAGAAGAGTCTGAGAAATTGGAGAGAAATTAAATTTGTTGTGATTGCACAGTATCTGGTTAAGATCACTGCTGTAATGAATATGGAACTGGTCATGCACACAGTCAAGTTATTCCACACAGACATCAACCTACAGAAATGTTGGCAGCAATACCAAAGATTTCCACAGCTGTATTTCTGGTAGAGCTGTGAATAAGTGTCAGTGGTTTTCATTCAGGATTTTTTTCCTTTTTTTTTCTTCCTTCTTTTTTTTTTTTCCTTCCTTCTTTTTTTTTTTTCCTCTTTGAGTTCATGTATACTCAGGCAGTGTTAAGAGCAGATGAAGCTGTGTTCCATGTTTGTTTTAAATCTACTGACTGAACAACGGCCCGTCCTGACTGCATCTTAGCGATGCATTTTCAGAGACTTATAAGCACATTACCCGTGCAGTAAATGAGATCAGATAATTGGTTCAGCTGAAAATTTACTTAGAGGGGAAAAACGTTTTTCAGCTGGATTTAGCAGGCTGATCGTGCCACTGTCTGGAGAGCCAGAAGACTAATGGTGGTGCAAGATGAGGGCCAGAAGAACTGATTGAAAGGGGGAGAAGGACCTTCCCCTGACTTTTGGCAGTAAATGTACATTTATATTGGTGACTACAAAACTATACTCTTGCACTTTTCACATGTACTCCTTTTTATTCAGAAATAATTGCAACTCTGTCTAGATGGATGAAGTCCCATAAGCACTAACATTGGCAATTTCACCATTAGTTTGATGCTGTAACTATTACAAGTTTCACAAATAATGTGTTTTTGAATGGTACTTGTTGTATTTTCTTTTGACTTTAGGCTTTTTTAGTGTTTGTAGCTTGTTTTTAAAGTTCTGATGGAACTGCGTTATTATGCTGTATTTGTGGCTTGGTGCTTTTTTTACCTATTTATTCATTTATTTATTTTATGGGAAGAAAAAAGATTCACCAGAAACATTAGCATATCCAATTTTCCCAGACTGCTGCTGATCTTCAGCAACAGCAGTGTGTATCCCTGTAGTTCACAGGCAAAAAGTGCTTCCAGTTGAATAACAATTTTGGTCTGACAAATTTCCAAAGCTTCACTTATGAAAATCCATTGATTTTCATTAACTTTGGGTTTCTGGGACATGAGTTTAGAGTTCATGTGATTTCTTTGAGTTTCTCTGTTATTGTTTTATTTTTCTTTTTTTTTTTAAATATATGTGTATTTGCTTCTTTCTTTCTTTCCTGGTGTTTTCATCATCAGACACTGCACTTCCCTGAAAATTAATGAAAAGAATGAACCTTGAAAAAGTCAGCTTAATACTTGGTCATTTAATCTATCCTGTTACAATATCTTGATATCCTAGTCTTTTCCTTCCACATGCTAGATACCAAACAAAATGCTTCCTTTTCAAAGTTGGAAGTTTTGCTAAGTTGTCTCCTAAAGAGAGCTCTCAGAAGAGTCACATAACTTTCCTTGTCTTTCTTTTCTTACTATTTGCTCAGACACTTTTTCCAAGCATATCAGTAAAACTGAATTTTACCTATGTCAGGAAAAGTCTTACTGAAGGTTGATAGCCTACAATTCAATTAAAAGGCTGACTTCTGAATATTTAAGCTGCTCATAGTTGTCCTTTGTACAAGAAGATGGATGTGTGTGAATATATAGGCATATTCTGCCACCCAATTTTGGGGACTTTGATTTTGTAACAGGAAGTGAATTCTTGGTGAGGAATCTTTTTACTATCCCACTCATTTTGCGTAGTAGCTTTCCAAAATAGCCTTGAGTAGTATTTGTGTGCCCTCAGTATGGTTATTCATCGAGACAAATCTAAATAAATAATGGGTGCATAATAGGGCAGATGAGTTAAAGAAGTGCTGATAAGTCTTTTCAGTTAGAATGAATTTGGGTAGATGGAGAAAATTACTTGGAAGTATATGCATAATTTTAAACAGTTTTTAACAGCTTGTGTTTCCTATGCTTGAGACTACTGAAAGCAAGCATTTAAACTCCCTTGTTAAAAGTGAATAGTTTCATGTTTCTGATTCTTCAACCTTTTATTTTTATTTAGAGATTGAAAAACTTTGAGATTAAATATAAACATTTGTGTTCTCAGAGTATCACCGATCTGTGCAATAGTTAGGCATTACTTCTATCTTAGTAATCAGATGTTTTGTGCTGTCAGCTTGCACATCTTTCTAAAACCTATCTTTCTGTTAAATTTATAGGCATAGCTGGTGTCACTGTTAGTAGTTAGTTAAGGGGTTGCTTAACAGTTCTCTTCTTACTTGTATTGTTTATCACTTGTGCCAAACTGTACCTGGATGAGCTGAAATTTTCCAAACAAGGTATTCTTTTCAGTCCCCTACTTTTGAAATTCAGCTGTTGCAACATCAGAACGGGGGGAAAGTTGTGATATTGCTGTGGCATTACTTCAGGAGTATTTCTTTGAAGCATTTGTGCAACCCCGGGTTTTGAAGCAAGGTCCTGAAATCCAGTAAAATGAGGTGAAAGACAGCCTTTTAGAAAGTTTATGATTCTTACTCTCAGTTAAAATGCTCTCCTTCTTGGTCTTGGGATAAACCTTTGAAAAAGGAATTGGCATAGCAGAGCATAATAGCTAAAATTACTGAAGGTTTTTAATGGGCTACTTTATAACAGCCCTTAATGCTTGCCAAGATACCCTTCTGGTATGTTCCAGACCATGGTTTTGTGGGTCCTGAAGCTTTTACAGAAGTAGCTTCTTTGTACTGACTGCTGCAGCTGAGAGCAGTGACCTTTCGGTCCATTCAGTGCCATACATTGCTGTGATATCTGAGAATTCTTGTCAGGAACCATAACACAGAAATCATGCTGAACTAATGTAAACCAAAACAATAACAAGGGAAAGAGGTGTATTGGGCAATGAGACTAGGAAGCTTAACAGTCTTACGTACCCTTATGTAAGGTTGCCCTCAAGAGACTGTAGGGCTACAAAGTGGGTAACAGTGGCATGTTGGAAATCTGCTTGGTTTCTGACCATCAGGGTTTTCTTTGGCTTTATGGATTTTAATGTTGTTAGATAAATTAAACTTGTTAGAGAAATAAAATGTATAAACATATAGCTTGCCACATACACTTTTGAATCTCTATATTTTTCTTATGTTTCCTAAACTGTCAGCCCAGATGTTTGCTAAATTGTGATGAAGTAGGGTTGCCACATTTTCAATAGTGGAATGATTATTTTATCATGTTTACAGGTAGTAGCCTCAAAAAAAGAGAAAAGCAAAGCAAAATACTGGTGGCGTGAGGGCTCACAGTCTTTGTTAACCAGGTATTAGCCACTAAAACTTTAAAGATCTTGTATTCTTGGTGCAGATACGAGTCTTTATTTTCCATTGCTTCTGAGAGCTGCATGTTCATTTGGAGAAGCAGTGATTTCTATGAAGGATTTGCCAAGTGAAAAAATATGTACATATTTTGTAAGTAATATGGAAAATAATTTGTTTCAGGTACTGAGCAGTACAGTGAGTATACAGGCTATGCAGAAACTTACCGGTGGGCAAGAAGCCACGAAGATAAGACCCCAAGGTAAAGTTCCACATAAATATTTCAAGTGAAGGAATAAATAAATGTTATAAATTTGAAAACTTGGTGCTTTAAGTATTTCCTAGCATTTGCCTTAATAGAGAATTTGCCTGTTTGATCCTGCTCTCTTCAGTAGAGCCAACAAGCTAAGAAAGTTATAATAATAATGAGATTTTAATGCTAATAAATGATACCTGCCAATGTCAGTTCTTAAACCTTAACATCTTTTAGAGTTATATTTATTTAATCAAAATTTTTGTTAAGATACTGACTGAACTGTGGATTATAATGCCACAAGAAGTTTGACAATTATATGTCAGGTGCCATAGTGCAGCTGCTGTGTGGCAAAATAGGATTTAATGTCACAAATCTGAGTAGAAGACTCTGAGCTCTTGAATTTATTTCTCCAACAAGGTTATCGTAGTATATACACAAAATTATTCATTTGGTATAGAAACATACACAATGTACTGTTATTTAAATGTTGGAGGAAGACAGAGAGCCAAAGTGCTTTTCTTTGGCCTTGAGGTGTTCTTACGTCTGTGTAATTAAATTTGTTTCACATTTATGCCAAAAGTCTTGCCAGAGTATTTCTAAATTTATAGGGAGACCTGTCTCATTTCTGATGCTGCTTTCATTCCCGACCCAAAAAGAAAAAAGTGCTCCATTGTTTGTTATAAGCTCACCTTTCTAGCTCCTTCTAACAGAGGAGCTCTGCAGGGAATTGCTTATTTTGGATCATGATTATATCACCAATATTAAACAATTAATGTCATCTACTTTTCTTCTCCCTCCAATTTTAGGGATGAATGGCAGCGACGCTACACTGAAATTGTTGCTATAGATGCATTTCACTTCAGACGTTTCCTTGATCAGTTTGGTCCAGAGAAAATTAGAAGAGAGCTCAACAAGGCCAGTGACTTCTTACAATGGCCTGCAGTCTTATATTTATAGTAGATTTTCAAATATGTTTCTATTATTATCTTCAGCTAAGGAAGTTCTTGGTTAGTTGTGTCTCTTATAAAAGGTGTACTTCAGGGTTTTGCTGTCCAACGTTAAAGAAGCAGCTTGTCAAATAGAATGACTCTTACCCATTGATACACTATTCAAAGGTGTATTTTATTTAACTTTTGAAAATATAAATGAAATTTGGAGGTACATTATGTTAACTCTTCCCTGTCCTGCTTCTAAATTATGATTTTAAGTTGTCTTCCCTTGATTGGCTCTGCTGAATATCCTACTCAGCCCTGCAGTCAAGGTGGAGAAGGGGTGCCTCCTGTTTTAATATAGTGACAGTTCATAAATACGGCACCACTTGCTTTTCTTCCACCTTTCTTGTTTGCTCTTGGGGTATTGACGTATTACCTGGGATTTTATCTTTTCATATTGATGTCTTCTTGAGATCAGATCCAGCTGTTCATAAATCTTGTATCTTTATTTGAACAATAGCTGTAAGGGCTGTTGCAGCTGAGTATGTGTATATACATGCCAGTTAGAGCTTACAGTGATGGGGGTGTTCAGAAGACTGATAAATCAGGCCAGTTTTAATCCTTTAAACAGAACTTTTAGACTGATATTCAGAACCAGCACGCTTCCTGCAAATAATTCTTACACATTATTAATCATTATCACTGTGTATTCAAGCAGTCAGTCCTTGACTTTACCCTAGACTAGCTGTGTGTATACAAAACTGCACTGCTCCAGTGGCTATGGTCCTTTATACTTTTAGTCATCAAAGTTGCCAGGCTGAAGAGCTTTTTGACAGGGAAAGCTGGAACTGCAGTGGGCACCTTTTTTTCTCTCCCCTGCCCTCCGTAATTTGTGATCTTATCCTTAAACAAGATATTTGAGTTTCTAGATGGTTCCCAGCCCTCGATCTCTGCCCTGGACTGTGTTGCATGGTGTTTGGGAATGTGGGGTTACTTTGCCAAGCTATGGCAGGTGCTTTATGTTTCATGGCTGAGATTTTAATGTTATCTGCTTTACTTGCTTTGCTGCTGCTTCTTTTCTTAAAGCTAACGCAGTCTTTTCCCAGCTCTCAAGGTTGTACTTTTCCAATGACTAGTAAGTGCCATCAGCAAGCTGTTTCTAGTTCTGAGGCCTTAGCTTTCAACCTATGCCAATGTTTTCAAGGTCTTTGCTGTTATCCCACACATAAATTTTATCTCCTAACAAAAGATGCCTGGTATCAATCTCCAGTTGACATAGCAAATTCTCCTAAGTTAATAAGAAGGCTAATGAGCCAGAATGAGAGTCTTGCATGGCTAGTATAAGGCATAGGTAGTGAAAGGTCTGTGGCCTGTTATAGCAATGGTAATGCTATTTTTACTGGGCGGTTGAGTACAAGAATGTTTATACAGTCATACTATATTAGTGTGCTTATATTTGAATTCAAAACATGCTAATGATACAATGATACAATCTGTTTAATGTGCTTCTATGTTTATAGATGCAGTGGGCCTCTGCTTTAGCTAGGGTGTTAAATATAAGGGCACAATACTACTGTTGTTAAAGTTTCCTGCTTTCTGTAGTATAGGAGGGTATAGAACAATATAGGATGCATTGTAAATAAATTCAAACATAGGGCAGCGTGTTCCCAATTCTCACTTGGAAAGAGAATGAGAATATACCTGAAAGCTCATTTCTTTTCTTTTCTTTTCGGGTTTTTTTTTTTTTTTTTGTGGAGGGGCGAGAGGGGAGTGGTTTGCGGGGGGTTTGTTTGGTTTTGTGGGGATTTTTTGGTAGTGGTGGTTTGTTCCCCAGCCCGAAACAATGTACAGTGCTGAAAGACTTATTTAATTTAGGCATAAAAACTCAGCATCTTGACTAAAATAACATTCATCAGCTTGTTTCTTCATGGTTGGTAATGAAATTAGCCCTGAAAAAGACAGTAAGTAAATTTTGTAAACTTCAGTGGTATCTTAGTAAAAAATTCAAATTACCTACTCTAGTGAATTTATGATCTGCCTACAGTTTTCAGTATTATTGATGGGGTTTGGATTTTTAAAATAAATTATGGTAGATTCATGCAACTTTTATACAGTGTGTCGGTTATGCTGATGTTTGATAAGGACTGATTGGTATTTAAAGACAATTTTAAGCCTGAGTTAATTCTGTTTACTACAGTAAAAATGTCATTAAGTTTATTGGAGGTTCTATAATATTTTAACAAATATTTTCAAAGGTGCTGTGGTGGGGTTCTTTCAGCTTGATTTAAAATTAATATTAACCTTAAGATTTTTCTGTGCGTGAAAAAAAGTTGGTGGAATAAGCTGCAACTCTTTCTATTATGACTTAATAAACCAGGACTCAGTAAGCACAGTGTATGTACACAAGCTTTGAAATATGAGTGTATTATCTGTTATTAGACAGAGCCCAGTGTCCAGAGGGTCTTTTGTTTGTCTGTTATTTTGTTAGATGTTAGAAAATGATTGAAACAACTTAAAGTGATTCTTCTTACAACTTGTATTTTCTTATAAGCCTATATGATTTCTCCTTATAAGATCTATTTGTCTTAAAGAACCAAATGTTCAGTCTTGGTTAGTTTTCTCAAAAGGTCACTGTCTGAAGGCTGACCCTTGTTTCTGTTTTAACCTATACTCAGAAAAGAAGATTAATACTGTCTAAAGTCAGCTGTTCAGAATAAGAAAAAACCCACACTGTATCTGATTTCAGCATTAAGATTTGCAGATGTATGTGTAAGAGATGTCACTGTTTCATCCTTGCTAGCCCCTTGAGATTATTGCCTGATAAAGACTCACTAGCAATAATTTTTCCAGTTGCAAGTTCCACTTTCCAAATCCTAAGCAACAACTGACTTATAATGGGGTTTGCAATCCCACTCATAAATGTCATTAAGCCTATTTTGATAGTCACCAATTAAAAAAAGGTACAGCTTCATATTTGGCAAGAAATGCTTCCCTAAGAATTATGGTATGCAGAATGGTTATGTTTCAAATAGCTGTGAGAACTATATATAACAGTTTTATATGAATACAAACCAACTGTAAACATCACACAACTTCTAAACGATATGAGATACCATATATTTGAAGTTGTCTACAACTTAAAACCAGATTCCTTTATATAGTTCAAAAGGAACAGCTCTTCTGCTTCCCGTATGGAAGCAACTGCATTAAAACTGGATAGAAAGCTTTCTGCATATTCCTGTATTCCTAGGTGAAATCTATTTAAAATATTGGTGCATTGTCTCTTTTTTTAAAAAAGTCATTAGTTTTATCTTTATCCTTTATTTGCTATGAAAAATCATATGGGAGCACTTACTTAGATATTTTTCTTCATTGCTGCTGAAGTCCTTCCAAGTAATTGCTGACTTTCTTATTGTGTCTGATGAGACAGTTTTTGTTCTCCATATCTGGCAAGTTGAGAAATATGTGCCCATTAAGTAAAAGCTGAAAAGAAAATGGCATCCTGTTGCAACACCAGTCCATTTCCCTCACTGGGAGGATGGAGTTTGCAGAATTATTGTCCACACAGCCAGAGTACTAGCTTGTTTGGCCCACTAGTTTCATACAAATATGCTTTGGACATTAAGCATGCTAATAGCTCTGACTTGAAAGAGCTCAAGAAGCTCCATGTACCTGATGATGTGTAAGTGCTCCTTATGTAAACTCTGAATCATGGTACCCTGCTAAATTTCAACTATCCTAAATCTGAATTTGCAGCTTAGATCAGATTGGAGTGAAACAGTGGGTACTTCAATCTCTACCAGACAATTGTACCAATTCAATAACTTTTTGTACTGTTGAAAAACTTCCTCAAGAGATTTATCCTTTTTTCTATACATGGAAGCATCTGCCTTTACTCAAGATTTCTAACTGAATATCACACTTTTTCCTCCTACCCTCATTTGTTGCATCAGACCTGTATTCTAGGATGCCCATTTTGTATTTTATTTTCAGTTTTGAGGAATTTCAGTAATACTGGATACAGCGGTTCAGCTGTCATGTGCTAAATGGGCCAAAAAACAACAAATGTGATACAATCTACTGTTAAAGTTACTCTCTGCTCTGGCTATCCTATTTCCTATAACTGTGATGAAATCCTTAGGAGTTAGCACCTGTATCTAATTTTTAACTTGGATCCAAATAAGGCAAAATTATTCCTGCCTTAAATTCTTTAGTGATTGACCTTAAATTTAAAGGAAGACTAATGGTGAATTGAAGTAGTTTTAATTCAGTATTGCTAGAAGACAATACTGATTATTGTTATCACCTTACTGTTTGAAAATATTGCACCAGATTGCCTGTCAACTTCATCTTCTGACTCTTGTCTGCCTGCAGGCCTACTGTGGCTTCTGTCGACCCAATGTTCCACCTCAGCATCTCTCTGCAATAGCTACAGGAAACTGGGGATGTGGTGCCTTTGGAGGGGACTCCCGATTAAAAGGTAACTTGTAGCAATTCATTAATGTCCAAATGAATCAAATAACTTAGATTTTGATTCTTGGCCTTTTTTATGTTGTTGTTCAAGTACATTTTTTGGTTTTCTTCAAATTAATATATTTTAGCCAACAATTGGAGTAGTAGCTAAACTCTCCGTAGAACTGGTTCATTAGCTTTGATCTTTAGGCCATGAGTATTGTCGCCCTAAACAATAAAAATGCACACTGCTTTTATATGCTATTTTCAGTTTAAAGTTTGAGGTAAGTATGTTCTGGTAGTGAAATGCTGGGTTTACAAGGAACTGAAATCTTCAAAAGCACGAACATGCAATATTACTTCACAAAAGAGCATGTTCATTGCAGGTCTTGGTCATATAAATCAGTTGACCTTTCTGGAGCAGTCTTTTTAGGTTATGCCTAAAATTCATATCTCTGTAAAGCTGTTTAAAATACCTGGTAATTTGCAAGGCTTCACAAACTTGCTGGCAATGCTTAATGTTTAGTTTTGCTCCTTAATATATTGCTGTATGCCAGAGAGGTTTCCAGTCACTCAGACATGCTTCTTCCTTTCCTGACTTGCCTGCTATATCACTCACTTTTTCTCATGTTCTTTTATTTTTAATTAGAGTATTTATAATGCAGTAGATATCACATGCCTACATTCATTTAAGACTTTTTCCCATCAAGCCAAGAACTGATGGATCCTGACATTTAAATTGATACCCTGATTCATATAGTTCTAAGTAGAAATTTACATTTTTGTTGTTTTCAAACATTTGGAGAGTATTTAAAATTTGCTTTTCTGCACAACTTTAAGTAGTTACATTGAGACAAACAATCATCAGGCTACCAGCTTCATTGGTTTTCTTTCTTAATGTGTTTTATTCATTCAGCATCTAATTTTTCCTGAATGCTCATTGATTTCCTGACAGTTGTTTTTTGATTTCCATTAGATAAAATGGGCTGCCTAGTGCAGATCATCAATATCAGAAGTAGTATTTACTGCAGGATCTGATCATACTTGATTATGTTAGGAAGGTTTAATAAATGCTTTGATCTGCATAAGGCCTCTTCTTGGATCTTAACTGTAATATCGTATGTATTTTTTTTTTAACATATGGGTTTCTGATAAAAATATGGCTCAGCTGATCAAAGCCATTATTTGTTCAACACTGGATGTGACTTTTAGAATAGGGATTGCTCACTGCGGTGCTTTCCTTCCTCTCCCCGTCAGTCAGAGCTCAAAACTGAAGCATACTGACAAAGACCACCAGAGCTGAGTGTATTTGGTGAGGTAGCCCATAAGAAAAGTCTTTGAGGTAGACAAAGAAATGAGTTGTGAGATGTGCTTTGTAACTTGGATATGAACTCCAGCCAGAACAAGAGCATGTAAAGACTTGAACATTCTCTCAGTTTTATTTTAACTTAATATTTTAGTTTGAGCTTTCATTTATGTAACTTTTCCTCTGGTTTTGGATCAGCCTTGATTTTTTTTTCCAAAGCCTGCAACAGTTAATACTTAACAGCAAGTTACAGCACTGCTGCTGTTGTGAAAAATTCATCTAAATCTATGTGTGTGCTCTCAAGTCTTCTCCTGTCCTTTTGGCAGACCTTACAAAGACAGACATGGGTTTAACTTGCACTTAAGTTACTCTTGTTGTAAACTCACCTTAATTTCTTAGTTGACTCTGAAAAATCAATACTTAATAAAGAGAATTAAATGACAGTGATATGCTATGGGATACGGAGCTAATTGTCTAATATGTGATGCTTTTCTCCAAGCTGATGCTGACTAGAAACAAGTTGGCTTCATTCCTTATTTTGTAAACTAAGAGCTACTAAAAGAGTACAGTAGTTTGTCATCTGTGTTTTTGTCGGAATAGAATTGCATTTGATGTGTGATAATCATATGAAGTCTTTTCTAGTTCACAGATACTCCCTGCACAGTCATAAGTGCTAAAGGTGTTTCTCCCTTTTGTTCTAAAATGCTGTATAGGGTTATTCTGAACTGCAAATTCTTTCGATGGTTTAATTTAATTATAAGCAAATTTCTTACACTGGGGAATAATCTTTTACACTTCATAGGGAGTCATAAATTCTTCATTTCTGAGTATGTTTTAGAAAATGCTGAGATTATCAGTATCACAGTTTCACTAAACCCAGTAGTTCTTGTTGACTACACAGGCTTGACAGTGTATTGCAATGACAAAATAATTTTCATAGTTTAAAAACTTGCTTTTTCACTTAACTTTCTTAAATATATACCCTTGTCCTTTCAGAAGTAGTATCTGGATCTGTAACAAAGAGTTCAGAACCACCAAAGTAATTGATATAATTGGATATAACTGGATAAGCACTATAATGCATTATGATATTTTGCCATGATTTTTTTTTTAGTCATGAATTAAAGGTGCATGATTGTGTATAAAACATGGTTTCATTCAAGGTCACAGATGGTGTGAAAACTAAAGTTGTTTTAACGGAGGAAAAAAATAATCTGGCTTTATAAATTAAAAACCTGGTATGTAAACAAGCCAGATTCCAGTTAAGTTAGGGCTATTTCCACAAAATTCTACTATGAACTTAAGACTTTCAATACTGAAAAAAGTATGTTTATATAATTGGGGGAAGTTGGAAGATCTTGTCTTGCTCTTCAAAGCAGAGGATAATTTAACAATTACTAGCTGCAGGGGCTCTGTGCAACTGTCTAAAGATTGGAAAAGTGTTTTATTGAAAATGCAAAGGAGATGATCTTATGAGGCATCTTATAAATAGATTAATTTAACTCCTGATGATTGTGAGAAAGTACTCTTTAGCTGAATTGGTGTTCTTATGTAGCTGAGAAAATGAAGTTCAATAGGAAGACTGCTGTCAGCTTTAAAAAGACCCTTGTAGGATTAGTGGAAGGAGAGAAAAGCATGCATCTTGCCTCATGTAAATGCGTGCGATATTGAGGTGCTACCATGATAGTACTGCAGTTCTGAACTTACACAATAGGCAACAACACAAGGAGTACGGGGTGTTTTGCCCAGTGTAGCACTGCTGCACCTGCAGTAGTGTAGTTCCACTCTGCTTGCCCCTGTGGTGTCTCTGGTGCCGCTTGCCTCGCACCAGTCTCTGGACTTTGGCTGTGCTGCTGCAAGGGTACTACTGCAGGAGAGGAGTCCCTGGTGCTAACATCCTTCCCTCTGGATAAAAGGGACTTAAGGTGTAGGGCCTTTGAGGATAGATGGGTCCCTAGAGGGATTTGTATTCTGCTTCTACCACCCTCACTGGGTGGTAGAAGGTATGTCACCACAGCCATTCCTTCAGGTGCAAGTCTAGAAGAGTTAAATGGGATCACATCAGCTGGGTGCAAGGGGCAAGAGAGCCCAGATCCCTCCAGACCCCTGTACCACAGGCTCTATTGCTCTTCATGTGATGGTCCTTTCTGTATCAGTGTCATGATTTAACCCCAGCCAGCAACTAAGCACTATGCAGCCGCTCACTCACTCCCCCCACCCCCCCGCAGTGAGATGGGGGAGAGAACTGGAAGGAAAAAAGTGAAACGTGGGTTGAGACAAGAACAGTTTAATAGAACAGAAAGGAAGAAAATGATGAAATTACAATAATAATAATAATGAAATGACAATAACAATAAACGAATTGTAATATACAAAGCAAGTGATGCACAATGCAATAGCTCACCACTTGCCAACCAATGCCCAGTTAGTTCCCAAGCAGCGATCCACCCTGCCCCAGCCAACTCCCCCCAGTTTATATGCTGGGCATGACTTCACATGGTATGGAATACCCCTTCGGTCAGTTTGGGTCAGCTGCCCTGGCTGTGTCCCCTCCTGCCTTCTTGCTGACTGGGCATGAGAAGCTTAAAAATCCTTGACTTTGTCTAAACACTACTTTGCAACAACTGAAAACATCAGTGTGTTATCAACATTCTTCTCATACTGAACTCAAAACATAACACTATACCAGCTACTAGAAAGAAAAATTAACTCCATCCCAGCCAAAACTAGGACAATCAGTAGCATGGAAATTTTACATGGTATTGTATATCATTAATGCCCAGAAGATTTGAAGCCCTATTCTTGACAGAAATTTTGACCCTCGTTTCACAAGGTCTATAGCAATTCAAAATAAACAGTAGGATATTTTTAATATCTTCTGTAAAATGAAACTGCATTGTTTGTTTGGAATGAATAATAAGATTCATTATGTTCTGTTCCCCTATGTAAGCTAGTTAATTAGACCCTTTAAAAGCTGAACTACTGAAGCTTTACCAAATCCACAGCTGCTTCAGTAGTTTAATTAAAATATCATTCCCAGATTGAGATTAATTTCACATGTGAATCATGTAATTTATAATTTTAGCTATGGGTTTACAAGAGGCTTTTTGATTAAAGAATGCAGCATTTCATTAGGTCTCTGTTTAAAAATGTGAAAGATTCTTGAGCTGAGCTATGAACAGCTTTCTATTTAGTTTCCAGTAGCAGGTGGTAATGCAGTATGTATGCTATTTTATTTAAATTTAATCTTTACAAAGACAATATTAATCACATTTTAATTAACTCTACTTACTGGGTGGAGAAGGAAAAAATTAATATCAGAACTGCACCCATAGGCTCTGAAATAAGACAAGCTGCAATAGATTAAATATTTGCTGGTGTCCATTATTTTTGGACTGTTGTAACATTACCTGAAATGAATGTGTGATTGATTTCATGCATCTGTGACATTCCAGCCTCACAGTACTGGTTGGTGAAAAAGCTGCACTCTTGTAATAGTTCTGTGCTACCTAAAAGGGTCCTGGTTTTTCTTCTCCCCTTCCCTGTTCTTGGCCGTATGATCTGGTGCCCTCCCTTACATCAGCACTGGCTTTTAGCAAACCCTTCACTCAGCCAATTCAACTGCAGATCTAGCAGAAAACAATTAGCTTTTATTCTTTTGTCATAACACTTTTCTGTCAGGTTGGTGAATGGAGTTGGCTCAGTGAGATGTCTGATGAGCACCTGAAAGCTGCAGAAAAGTCAGGAGGTGGGTGAGAAGGGAGAAAATGTAGCTGGACCAGAGCCACTTTCTCCAATTGCAGTGGGTCACTGGCTTGGCTCAGCTGGACCATCGCTCAATGCCTCAGATGATTTCTCAAGATGAGCCTTCAAAAATCTGTTTCCAAGATAGGAAGCATCCTTCTTTCTTTTCCATATAGGAAAACAAAGTATCTATTTTGTAATGTTAGCCATTGGCAGGACTTGGGGATGCAGCTTGGTCCAGCGAGTTTGACATAAAGCTCGAAGTTGAGTAACCTGAACTGCATTCCTGGCATTGCCACTCACTTTTTATAGGTTGGAACAAGCCATCATATTCCATGCTGCATGCTTCTATTATAGGTAAGATGGACACCTTAAATTGCGCAGTAAGAGGCTGCAGAACCGTAGATCTCGTGGGACCTAAAAGCTGGGTCAGTTCCTGCTTTGTGTAGCTTACCTAGTGAAAGGGTTGGCTCCATTCCTTCTGAAGGGTGGTAGAGTATGGAAATTGTGATGTGCTTTTTTAACCTACTATTTGTGACTCAATGCAAGCAGCTTCAACCAGGATGTAAGATGGTGCTGTTGTCTTAGGCTGTCGCACACATTTATTGGATAACTAATGGCTGCATAGTGCTTGGGGGCAGATACAGACTAAAAAGAACCTTTGATTTTTAAGCACACTGTTTATCTGGAAAGTAAGGGTGGTTGTCACTAGTGAGTCCAGCAGAATACTTCAATATTCTGAGCTTCAGTGCCCAGTATTCTTTACTTTGTTTTAAGAGTGGAAGTAATACTTACCTACCCATTGTTTAAATTGCTGGTGGTGTGATTATTTGCTGTAAACTTAGGCTGTATTTTTTTCCCTTTAGCAAATTGTTTTATCCTGTATTCATGCGTGTAATCTTTTTTGTTGTTTCAGCCTTAATACAGATACTGGCAGCTGCTGAGGCTGGACGCGATGTTGTTTATTTTACCTTTGGAGATGTGGAGCTGATGCGAGATATTTACAGCATGCACACTTTTCTCTGTGAGAAGGGCCAAACTATTGGTGAGCATAAAGAAATCTTTTCATGCAGTAAAGAGAGTTAACCATCTCTGTAAGTAGAAATTGTCCAATAAGAATTTCTGTCATCAAGTCCTGAACACAGGCAAATAGGTCTTGGTTTATTTGTAACTGTTTCCAGAGTGGAGAGCTCTTCTGAGTCAGGGTCCACTGCACAGTGTTAATCTGTTAGAAGACTTCTAGAATCCTTTTCTAATTCACTTGGAGGTTACGCTCAAGAATTTGGAAAATACAGATACATGTGGTAGACAGAAGTTTTGCAAAAGTTTTTAATGTAACTCAAAATGCTTTAAAAAGGGAAAATCTGCTTATGCATTCTTGTGATGGGTTGACCATGGCTGGACGCCAGGTGCCCACCAAGTCGTTCTACCACTCCCCCCCCTCTTCGCTAGACAG
>JANZLQ010000100.1:12124107-12137864 GCA_026212715.1 Elanus axillaris
GGCTGTTATTGGCTCTATCGGACAAAGGGGAAGCTTCCAGCAGCTTCTCACAGAAGCCACCCCTGTAACCCCCCCCAATACCAAAACCTTGCCGCAGAAACCCAATACAATTCTTGATACAGATTTGTCTTACAGTGGTTCTGGATTGATCCTGCAAGATGTGGTCGGATGTGTTATGCAGTGGCAATACAAGAAAAGCAATGTATCCATTGCCCTATTATAATTGTCAAATGTCTTTAATTTCTGTGACAGAAGTGCAAAGCTAGGTAATTGGCATTATGCTTTTAAGTAACATGTATGCAAGCCTAATGTTTGGATAGCTTGTGCAGAAAGCTCAGCAGAAAGTTGAGGGAGCTCACTCTATGTTTTGAACAAACTTGGAAACAGTTACATTCCCATCATACAGTTGTCTACCTCCTCTTTCACTGCTCATTTAAAGAGGTGCTCCTAGCCACTACGTCAGTGTGAGTGTGCATTTCTAGTCTTCATTTGCAATCATACTTTCTTCATATGGCATGATCTTATATGGTTTTTTAATTATTTATTTTTATTTTTAAGGGGACATTTATAGGCTGTTACTGAGATATTACAATGAAGAATGCAGAAGCTGTTCTACTTCAGGACCAGATGTCAAGCTGTACTCTTTCATATACAACACTATTGAGTCCTATGCAGATTCTGATGATGATGATGATGAAAAAGGGTTGTGCTTTGAGGATTAAAATAAATGTATTCGACCAGAATATTGTTCAGCTCCTCCCACTGGTATATTGTGTGAATTGCTGGGTATAATGTCTGAATTGGCTTAACTTAGTATCTGTTGACTGCATTGGTAGTTATGTATAACACCCAAACAAAAAAAACCCCACCTTTGAGAGACAAAATTTTTTTTGTTTGATGGTTTTGTACATGAAAACCTTGTTCATGTCTGTACAGAAGAGATTTCTTTGGTAAATCTGGTTTGCACTATACCTTGTTAAGCAGGCCTTTTCAGTACACATCCGTTCTTCAGTCAGGAGATTGCTGAAAGACTTCAGAAGATTTCTCTGTACTCCTTTGCCTTTAATTTTCAGAGATCTTGCCTAGATTTCTCATGTAAGCTTAGTGCTGGAGTACAGGCAGCCATGTAACTCTGGGGATGATTTTAGAGAGAAGGGTTGTAATGATCATTATAACGGAAAATTGTCATAATTGGAGTACCTCCTTAAGACTGCCTCGGTACCTTCATTGTTCTTATCAACTTTTTCATTCATTTAACTTAAAATGTCCTGGTTTAAATCTATTTTTTTAATAAATGGTTGAAAATGGGAAGATTCTGGGGGAGCTATAATGCATTTCACAACTGTGTTGTCTTTATCAAATCAGACACAAAAGCTAGCATGAAGAAGTAGAGAAAAAACGAAATATGGGAGGGTGGGAAAATGAGAAATGTGACCAAAGTTAGAGTAAAACATTTTCACATGACACTCTTCAATACCATTTTTGTTGGTGCTATCTGTTACAACATTGAACAAGGTCTTAGACATGTTAGTACATTTGGAGTTTCTCAAGGTTCACTGTTGTTGGTGATATCATTTGAATTAAGGTTTGCTAGTTGTGCTTATATTGTCATATCAGTTCTCCTTTATCACAGTACGTGTATATATAAGATCCCCATGGGATAACATGACTGAGGAAATGGAAGTTACTTACATGTCAGTGGGAGGAAAGTCTGCAGGCAACAGATGAGAACATGAGGTCTTGTTAGGAGTTTGTGCCTGTGTCTTTTTAGGCATGGGAATAATGACAATGAAGAGAGGCAAAAGATGTGTAAAAACTGTGCTATTACTATCTCTGTGAATACCAAGTTAGTGTTGCTGTAGTACATTAATAGTTTGCACAAAGCTGCAGATACATCTGTGATAAAACTTTTCCAGATCTATGTACAGGGCCAATCCAATTAAATGTTGTCTGTTAGTAGTTTAAACCCAGCTTAAGTTTAAGCCCAAATTGCTAAGTTTAGCCTCTTCTGTGTTAGATTTTCTGGTCTGTCATGGTTGCTATTACAAGTTTAGCAATACAAGTAAAAAACCGCAGGAGGAAATGTAGTGAACTAGGTCTCTAGTATCAACAAATCCTGTCAGCTAATGTCAGCCAAAACCTCTCCAAGCCTGAAACACAAGGTAATTAAATGCTGGAAGCTGTTGGCAGTCTGGCTTACAATAAAGCACTCACTGCTTGAGCTGCTCTGGTGGAAGCAACAGCAAAGGGTTTGGGTCATTTATAAACAGAGTGCTGCACCTTTGCATTAATGCTAAGCAGGCAGCTTGGAAGTGTGTTGCTTGGAAGGTGACAGACAACAGTGGTTTAAGGTTTTCTTCCTTTTCTTCCCACCAGCTGTAGTTTTCTCCACCCCCATCCATTATAAGGAAAAGATTCGGGCTAGAATTTCAGACCTTTTTCTGTGTTTGCAACCTGTGTCCTCAGAGTTAGCAGAAATCTTTTCTCCTGCTCCTGGTGTTTCAGTGTAAGCTCAGATTCTGGTAACAGGAATAACAGTGTTTTACAATAAGCTCTTACTTGGGCATTTAGGTTCAACTATGGTAGTGCTTCTAGATGCATTGCTGATGATAAATGTACACTGTTAATTAAGACAAGTGATGGAAAGTTGGTGCTATCCGCCAAACCTTCTTCACCTTACTACTCAGGATTTCCTATAGAAAAGGTGAACAGAATTTGTTCCTAAACAACTGGAAGAAAATAGAGCAAAAAGCTTTAGGTGGCTAGATATGACCTCCCCTTTACTGTAAATAAATGCATCTTTATTAGTGCAATATTAATTTCATTGTAAGGGAAAGTGATTGGTCAGGTATGAAAAATGTACCAAAATAAGCATAAAATTCTACTTCAACTCTAGAAACAGAAAAATATATTTAATGTTGGAAAGATTCTCTGAAAATCATATTATAGGGTATCCAGTTAAGAGAGTTTTTGCAGTGTCAGGTGTTTCCAGCATAATCCTAGTCATTCTATGCAGTCCGTATTTTCACTGATATCTGAGAATTTTCTAATATGGGGAAGAATGCCCTTTATTTATTTAGGATATCTTTACCACACTTTCCCCCACCCCATGAAATATGGTTGTTCAGACAGGAGAAAAGGAAAGTAATAACTCATTTTCTGTTTAATGTGTCATGTAAATAAGAGTGATACATCCTGCGTTCTGCTGTGTGTCCCTGATCTCATAGAGGGCAGTGTTGTAAGAACACTTTGAATATGACTTTGATTGCAGACAGGCTGAAAATCATATTTTTCTTCATTGTTTTGGAGGTTTTTTTAAGCAAAATAGCCCACAGTTAACAAAATAACAACGGTATTACATTCCCATGACTTTCTAATTCAATAAAGAGCTAACTGCCCAGAATGCTGCATGTGGAAGCAGGAATTTTGCATCAGCCCAATACGTGCTCTGCATCTTTTTTTCTTTTTCCCTCCACCCACTGCCCTCCATTTATAAACTACCTGAAAGGTTTTCTTTAGCTAGAGATGCCTTTTGGTGCTCTGTTTGAAGTAGTGTGGAATGGAGATGTCGATGACCTCTTTGTGCAGCCTAGTACGCTTCAGTTTCACTCTTCTAGAAACCTGTTTATGGAGTATTCCATTTTTTATTACTTTAGGGATGTTTGCTATATGATTTAAAATAAAAATAAACTTCCTACCAGAGCTTTTGTTTTATACTTTCTAGCAGCTAAATTGAACGCTTAATATGAAACAACAGGCAATCATGTAGATTGCAACATTGCCTCATGGTCAAGTTTGGTGTCAGAGCACTTCTGTTGTTTTACAGCTCTTGCACCTAAGTTCCTCAGTTTTGAGGTGTTCTTATCTAACGATGAGTACCCATTACTGTATATATTAATTTATAAACTGTTGAAGTGTTCCTGACGTTCTTCTGAACTTACAGTTTATGCACCATTATATTATATTGATTTTTGGATCTGTATGCTACTGTTTACATGATTTTGTAGGAATATGATTAAAAAATTCTGACTGAAGCAATATTGTGTGCTTTGTCTCTTAATATACTTTCCAGGACAGAGAAATTGCAGCACATTTGAATGTACATGACACGATACTACAGATAGTTCTAGCAGTAAATTTAATAATGCAAGTATTTTGACACATAAAATATAGCTAAGTAATTTATTAAAATATGTACAGTATTGTAGTGGTTGCTCCTGTCTGCGTATCAGTGTAAAAAGAAAGTAACTACTGTAAATTGGAAGGGTGTTAGCATGAGTGTAAGATTTCATATGTGTGTATGGCCATATGCAGACATTTCAATGTTAATTTCCAATTTGCTTTTGGTAAGCGAGTGTTTGATTATTCTTTGAACTTCATGAAGGAAATATAATTAAAGCAAATAAACCCCTAAAATGATATAAATAATGAACATATTGCATAAATGTTTGCATGGTTTGTGAAAGTGAGACTGACATCCTAAATGAAAAGATTTAGAACTGTTTTTCAACAATCTTGTTTTAAGTCAGTAAGGAACTCATTTTGTTAGCAAAACAGAAAATTAGGATAAATTACATTTTCTGATTGCTCCTAAGGTTTTAGATGTAGCCAGGCTTTTTAAAGTTTGCAGTGTTAATACTAAAGGATTTCGTCTGTAGTACAGCAGTGCCAGTAATGAAGATGTTGACCAGCAAGCATGTCTACTGAAGCAGGAGTGAGCAGTTTGGTCGTGGCTGAGCAGGGGTGCCCTGTGCAACGCACTCACTGGCTGCCCGTGTGCTGGCTGCTGCACACTAGGTCTCTGTTCATCCTTAAGCATGGTTTGTCATTCCTGGTTTTAGATTTAATGTTTCTCATGTAAACAGCCAAAATGCTATCACTCTGTATGAGAGGTGTTTGGCTAAGTGTTGAATAATCTGGAGATGACAAACTTCTGGTAGTGTGATGGCTGGGTAGAGAAGGGTTCATGCCCTTCATGTTGTACCCTGTAAATCCCAGGTGATGGGGAAGCAGGAGAAGGCGCTCACATTCTCTGCTGCTGCAGAGGGGAAGCAGCTGCCAGTCTTTCCTGTCCCAAGCTGTCACTGATCTAACTAATCAGCAAACACCCTCAGGAATATGCTTTATTCATTCTTAAAAGCAACTGGAGCCTGTGGAGATAACTCCTTGGGGATAAAGCACAATTGCAAGGGCTGCTTCCCCATGGACTTTTCCAGTTTTTCTCCATTGCAAACCATTGGCTTCCCACCTATGTCAGTACTTGGATAGAAGAGTCCCAGAGAATTGAATTTCACAACTTTTGACATTTACATTCCAAACAGTCTGCATTCTCTCAGCCTAAGCAGCTTTCTATGACAGAAGGATGGACAGATGGATGTCAGACCTTGGGATACCAAAAGCTGTTACAAACTCTGCAAGGTTCACCAATGTATTTGTTATTAGCCAGTGTAGGGTGATGTTATATTTGCTCTGGAAGGATGACTGGAGGTTTTTTCCTTTCTTTTTTTTAAACCTGCAAAAAGTCTCCTTTCACTATTTTGTGATATATTTTTGACAAGAGTGAGAACATCCATAAAATCATGGAAACTGCAAGATGTTACTGCCGTCTGAAGTTGGTGGGTTTTTTTAACTACAAATTGAGTATTTATGATCTTGTTTTGTGCTAACAGTGTTTCGTGCTCATTTATCACTGCTTAAGTGAGTGTGACCTGGAAGCTGCATAGGAGGTATCTGTCACTGATAAATCCATTACAGCAATACCATCAATTTCTGCTTAACTGAGCTGTCAGCTGGGGTTACATTACATGGTTTTGGTAAGTGGCACTTTGTACACAGTTAAAAGAAGTGCTGGTGTGTTCCATGTCCTCTTGGCAGTACTGTGGTACACTGTTACAGTTGCAGATATGCACATGCTGTGCTATGCTTGCTGGCTAGTTGATATATATATATATATATATTGCAGAAGCTTAAAGGAGCTGTCACAAACTACAAGGAGTGCAGATCATTAATATGTGGATAATCAACTGTATATCTTGCAAGTAGATCAAGCAGAACTTGTGCACAACAGAGAGAGAGATTGCACTGTCTTTACAATCTGACCATGCTTGCCGGCTATCGGATCTGCAGTTCACGCACCTCAGTCTTTAGAGTCAGCTCTTCTCTAGATCAAATGGAAAACAGGTTGCACTGAAAATCCTTTCCATAGCTTATCTGCCTGACAAGAAGAAAAAGACAGGGTTTTGTGTTTTGGCTTGGTTTGGGTTTTGTTTTTTTAATGGTAAATCGAACAGGTGATGTTAAAAATAGGAGATTTCTTGCCTTTTTTTTTTCCTTTTGGAGTATCTAAGAGGACTACTTTGATGTTCAAATTTTCAGAGCAATGGAATGCAACAAGGGGATTTCTTCATTGGGTGTGAAATGGTAAACGCATGCCTGATTAGGTAAAGATGACTGAAAAGCCCCAACTCCTCTTTCTGCCTGAGTGGTAAATATTGGTTTGTGTAAATCTCCCCCTGGAGAATTCACATTAACATGCAGGTAGCTACCTACTCACCCTGTACTGAACTTTCCACAGACACTTTGTCTACCCTGTTCTCAGTCACAGTCACGTGGAAGGCCCAGTTCAGTGATGGCTTTTTTTGTTCCTTAAAGAGATGCCTTCTCTAACTGCTTGGAATTCTTATACCTACTATAACTGCTTCATTTTGCAGTTAACATTATCAAAGTGAGATTCTGCACAGGTAAAAACTGCATTTGCTAAATAGGAAGAGAGCAAAATCCAGTGGAGCAGGATTTTGTTTTTAAAGTCAGTGTTACCAAGAAAGAGAATGTAATGCCACACAAGATGCTACCAGTTTGGATGCAATACATATATACAGGTATTAGCATTTAATATTGTCCCTGCACAAATGTTGAACTTTGGTTCTGAAAGCATTTTTGTAGGAAGGCGTTTATGAGAAATTGTAAATGGTTTGTTTTAATGTATCCTTACGTCGTCACACTTTTAATATGTCTGACCTTAGCTAAAGGTTAAAGGCATTATTGGTATTTTCACCTGGAAGTACGATGTTTGCTAGCTTTTGTATGAACTCTAATTTACATTAGGAACAACGGTTGGAGCATGTGAGAAATTAAATGTCTGTAAATCCTGGCAGGATGTGCTCTGTAATGGCTATTGAGCACCTAACATCTCCTTTTCAGGGTGGAAGGGTGTGTTAAGAGGCAAAAGGGGAAAGCTGCAGTCTTTTCACCTTTTACACTCACTTTATGGAGATAGATAGAAAATGATTTTCATTGTTGGGGAACAGTGAAGTTTATTCTCAGAAATTGCTAATAGTACCTGTGAAAAACAAACCAAACTAGGAAGAGAAAGGCAGAGTCAGGGGTAAACTTCAACATTTTCAGATTTATCTCAGGAATCTGCTATGTTCATGCTTTCCAGATAAAATACTTAGATTCTCTCAGCAATCATAATTAAGACCAGTTATAGGGGAGGAGTTTTCTTCTGATTAGCCTTTACTTTCCAAGTTTGCAGGTGTTTGCAAAGAGGGCAGAAAACAGTTTAGGGAGGCAACTGATTTTTGTTTCTGTGTTCCCCTTTGGTGGGTTGCCATCTCCCACATGTTGGTGACCAAGAAGAAATACCTGTATGGGTTTCCTTAGGTGCCTGGATTTTGATGAATGTTTTTCAGTTGTGAAAGACTGTCCTGAGTCGATGCTGATAGTAGTCTTGCTTTGTTTACTAGGCCAGGGGGAGGTGATGTTTTCCTGAAAACAGCAATGTGAGCTCTGACTGTGTTCAGGGAAGTCGCATTCATTTTGGAGCTCAGTGGAGAAATGACAAGTGTAAGCACCTTACATGGCCAGAATGTTGCAACTTTAGAATTGGGAATAAGAAATTAATGGAAAATTTTCTCCAGGCTGCCTTGTTAGGTCAAGTGGTTTTGCTTTGTGTAGCTCAACACCAGAAAGTAGGTTTTCAGTGAGTATTTCCATGGGCTTGTGCATCTTCATCAGTAACAATGTTCCCATGTTAATGGTCCTGAGTAGCTGCTGTCCCCTTTTGTAATCTTCAGTAACTGGGCAAGTGAGAAACTTGTCTCCATGCATAGGGAAGGCAGGGTGGCTCCTGTGGCATGTATTGGCTTTGCAGGACTGACAGGGTTGAAATGCACTATCAAGATCTTTTCCCATTGCAGGAATTGGACCTGTTCCACTCGGAAATTATTTGTTGAATTAATATCTGTTGTGCTATTTCCACATCAGGTGTAACCTACAAAGGGACACTTGGGAGGGTTCATCTTAAACAATGACATTAGTGTGGATTATCACTAAGCAGAAAGAAGCTTTGTTTACTTCCATTTGAAAGCAGAGGAAGCTAAATCAGTTAATTTTGAAGCATGCCCATTTAAGATTTAGATGTAGTTTGTCATCTGCTTTAGAAGAACCTTCCTCTGTGGCCTTATATC
Source organism: Elanus axillaris (assembly GCA_026212715.1). Lineage (NCBI taxonomy): Eukaryota > Metazoa > Chordata > Aves > Accipitriformes > Accipitridae > Elanus > Elanus axillaris. Next base: position 12,132,576 of record JANZLQ010000100.1, read on the forward strand.
AGGGAGGACATTGCTCCTCTGCGCATGTACACTAGGCTTTCAGCTGGAAGTTGAAGGGAAGTGCTGAATCTGCTAATTCCTTTCATTCATCAAAGCATCTTGGCACACCAGACGCAATACAGATATTGTATATATCAAAGTGTACACCATGGCACAAAGTTAATTTTGCTAAGATTAGAAGAGTTACCTTTTCAAAATCAAAGGTTAAGAAAATTGCTTTGAATAGCTAAATCCCATTATTGAATAATGGCAAGATTTTCCTTAATGTACTAGGAATTGATTGGATCTAAACCAAAATGTTATGGAAATAAATTAAGGTAATTGTAAGTGTTTTGCACCCTTTCATATAAAGGATAAGGTCCTAAAAAAATTGTATTTTCAAATCCAGAGCTAAGTATATCTTCAAAATGCTGGCATTGTAAGGTAATTAACTTGTTGCAGTTTTAAGTCATTATTTTGCCTGTTGCCTGAGGGATTTTACAGCAGAGCAGTATTAATAAGATGCCAGGAGTATGAATTTCATAACTTAATCTGTCATAAACATAACTCATATAAGCAAAGTGGCATTTTCATTCATAATTACTTGACCTGTGGCAAATGTGGGTCAGGAATGAAGGGATGTTTGATTTTACATTCCGTGGAAAACCAAAATTTTTGCATTTCAGGAGAAAGGTTAGAAAAAAAAAAAGGGGGGGGGGATTGAACATAACTTTGAGAAAAGGAGGCTTCTAATTCTTCCACATTGTAAATCTCAACTAAATGGCATTTGGAGTTTACTGTTGGTGATGACAATTCCCTGAGCGTTCATGATGAAAAAAAAGGCCTACTGATTGATTGAGTCCACCAACTCCATGTACACAAAAACTTGCAGCCAAATCCAGCAGATAAAATTTAAAATGCAACAGATCTGGAGCTCTTTTTTTCCCTATGTCAAACTAGACCATTTGATTGCAGGCAATCATGAGGACTAGATGTTTTTAATGACAACTAAGTACCTCCTAAAGTCATCTGACTTCAGCATTTGGGGCTCTAAATCTTTTGACTGACTTTTTTTGTTTGTTTTTTAAAGTTTTTTGAAGTGTTAAAATTGTTTGTTAGTCACTGGCATGAGAGCTGGAAACACTCAGATGAACCTGCATCTTCTGCATGGCAGTTTTGGAAGGGTTTTGTTGCCCTGACTGACAGCAGGAACATACTTTTCCTGCTAGGAAAGCTTTTGGCCCCAGTAGTTTGAAGGGTTTCAAGGCTAATCAAACTCCTGTTTGCTTTAAACAAGCATCCCCCTCTTTTTGCCTCAAATCTTGATTACATGTAACCTTCAGATAGCCTCAAAATGTTAATAAATTACTTTGAGTTTGGTTTCTGCTACAGTCCAGTAGAAGCTCCTAACAGATCTGTGTAAAATTGTACCCATGAAAAATGTTTAATCTATGACCAAAATAATGTATTGATATACTTAAATGAGCAGAGGAAGGCTTTGCTGTTCTGAAAATTTGTGGCAATGACCGGACAGAGCTGGGACTTAAGGGAATTAAATCCAATAGCAATACTCAGCCAATGTTTTACTGATGGTGTGCACAGGAATGTTGGGATCACAATGACCAGCATCTTGAAACAACAAATAATGCCAGGTATTCTCTGCCACCTTAATATTACTCTAGGACTGAGACATAACACAAGCAGCAACTAGTGGCCAAAGTGTCCTAATGAGTTCCTAATGGAACATCCCCAGCTGGGGGAAACTCTCTGAAGCGGGCTGAGGGAAAGAATGAGCCAGGAGGAGGTGACGGGACTCGTGCAGGTCCCCTGCTCGGTCAGTGCCCAGCAGACACAGGCAGCACCTTTTCCTTACAGAGGTAAAACACACAAGTGACACAAACCCAGACCTGGTGGGTGAAACCCAGGCGTGTTTTGTCCTATGCTTTAGAGGGTGTTAATTCCTTGCAAAAGCCTCTTTGTTTACTGAAGCGCTTGCTTTATATCTCTGTTCTGGTCTGATGGCCTCACTGCCGCTCTGCTCCTCAGTGGTGTCTAGCCGATGATCTCAGCCTCAGCCCAAAAGGTTCACCCTGTCTGCAAGAGGAATCATAATTCAGCCTCCTGGCTCGCTCCTGCTAAGCCTCTATGGCATGCAGAGCGCCTGTGCTGACAGTGTGTGCCAGCTACACTTAGTGGCTTTAGAGTATTGAGTGAACTGTCAGCTTCAAACTCATTTACTTAAGGCTTGGGCTAATCACAGTCCCCTGAGTGACGTGCAATCCTGGCTCTTCAGAGCTAGATCCTTCCCTTGCTACAATGTGCAAGGGTGGTAATGAGTGAGGATCGTGATTTGCTAGCTGGGTTGAGTAAGAAATGACAGGTGGGATTTATTTCTCACTTTCCAAACACCTTTACAGGGTTTTCAATTTTTTTCTATAATTGGCTTCAGTGACAGCCTTCCACAGGCACTGTGCACATCCAGGGGAATGGGTCTATGCAGGAAAAGTCTGTTCGTTAAAGTAACGTCTGTAATTGCCTTAGGCTGCCACAGCAATAGTGCTAAAAATCCAAACCTAGCATCATTACAATCCAAAACTCATCTCACTGTGGGTTTTGTCATTCACTTAATGATGTTGTTCTTCATGTAGTGTACTGTGCATTGAAGGTGATATTATGATCAATCAGAGTAGGATTTCATGCATCTCAGAATGCCTTAAAATGGAGCTGTAGCAATACTACTTTCATGTTAGTGAAACAAGCACCATCCAGGCATCCATTGGTAACTGACCTGCAGAGAAGACTAGAGAGATGGACACCGTTACTGTGTTGTGTCCTGAGTGCCACAACTGCCTCATATTAATAAGCATTCATACAATCCAATAAGCTCAGCATCGATGGGTGAGGACTTTGTAAAATAAGAGGACTTGTGTAATGTGACAGCCTAAACTGCACAGCAATCTAGTCTGAAAGGAATTTAGAGCAAAGTTAGAACAATTTAGTCTGAGTTGATAAAACAAGCATGAAACAACATGATGGGGGTAAGTTTGGGGTGAGCTGTTGCATTTTTCCTGTAACACCAATGCTATTTTCCTGAAAATCTATTCAGTCATATGGTAGCTGCTAATGGACCGATGGTCCACATGAAGCATGAACAGTAACCTCACCTTGGTAACTGAGATGCTCAGACTATTTTCTACTTTACTAGAGAACAATTGTATAGTAAAATATAGGCCACAAAAATTTAGGGCAGCGTAGAGCTGTTTCAGCTGTGAACAAGAATCACTCTCTAATATTGTCCAGTTGCATCCAACACTGTGGACGTAATGCTTCCAAATCAACACCATCAGGAAACTAAGAAATTATTGTTACTCTGCATGTAATAGATTTGATATTTACAGGTCACCCCTGAGCCCTTGGATATTTTACATTAACACTTTCACTGAAGGTCCTTTTGGCTCAGGCACCAGAGGAGAAAGGGTTGGGGGCTGCAAGAGGAAAGTGTTAGAAAGAAATTATGGAGTTTTAACTGTACAACAGGTTTGGAGAGCAGCTTCAAAGGATCCCATTAAAAAACAGATATGGTGCCTGAACAGAAGTAAACAGAAAAGCCTGTTTAGTTATTGCAGAATAACTCGGTAGGGACAGTGCATCTAAGGGAACTCTAGCTTTGAGGCACAACATGGTGTTGATTAGTGCAAATAAACCTCTTCAAGAGTCACCTTTCAGCAATTACAATCAGACATCACCACTGTGGCTTCAAAAGCTTCATTAGCAAACCTTACTCCCAGTGAGAGCTACAAACCTCAGATACCCCAGAAGTTTTAAATGAAGGAGAACTGTCTTGCCTTATTTATTTTCTTTCAAATGAAAGAAGTGGGAAGATAATTACACATTCCCTCATCAAGATAAATAGCATTAAAAGTCAAAATAGATCTTCCTGAAGAAAACACAGCCAGTGGTATAGACTAAGAGATGAGGATAATTTTCTAGTTGAGTATCATGAAGTCAGTGTACCTCAATGTTTTATTTTCACCTAAAAGGGCTAAAAAAATGCAGTGTGTTTTAGATGAAAGCTATCAAAAATAAATGTTTTTCTATTTTTGTTGGGATTCTCTTATAAAACACCAGTGAATATTGAAAACAGTTTTCTAGCAGTTTTCTCCTAATCCACTAGTAAAATAGGAAAAATAGTATTTTAAATTCTTTCTTGGTTAAGGAAAAGGCAGTTGGCAGTGCTTCATTCATTGTCAACATGCCAAATGCTGGCAGGCTTTTCTGCAGTGCCAGTGGTGATCTACTTCCACAGTTAGTGGGAAAACTTCTTGCTGTTTCTCCTGCCAATGTACTAACTTCCCATTAAAATACTAGGACAAATTAAGTTTAGTACTCTTGCTAATTTCAATGTGAATTCATTATTTGGCAGCTATAGAAAATGTTTGCTAGAGTGCCTCCCTAACTTACCTCTCTTATTGACTCACTTGCTGCTTTGTATATGATATAGTTCTTTGTTTACTCTGAGATTTTAATGATAATACAGTGAGATATCAGAGAAATAATTGCAGCAACAGTTGCTTTTGTTCTTGTAGTTGTAATGGGCTAATTTATTAGGAAAGACTTGTGAAAGAGCCAGGCAGAAGTTGTTTTCCTGATTGTCATTTGGGTCTATTGCCTAGCTTGTCTCTCTCTAATGGATCTGTGGCCAGACAAATGGGGTCCTGCAGTTTGATGCTACCCAGGAATATGTTTGGAGAATAAAGTCGCTTGAAAACAACCTGTTGGCCAGAATCAATTGAGGAGCCGTCTTCAGTGATCTTCCAAAAAAACCACTCTGTACTTCTAAGCTACTGTTTTCTCTAGAGCAATACAGCCTGAAATTTTAGAATAGAGAATAATTAAAACCAAGATAGATGCCATCCATATAAAACTATCAATGTGAGTTTTTCTGTTAACCAAATAATGATTGCGTGCTTAACCTTAGATTTGATGTGACTTCTGTTGTGAAATTGGTATGAATCATAGATGCTTCAGTCAGGTTTGAAGGAACCTTGGAGGTTATCCAGGGCAACTCCTGCTCAAAGAACGATCAACACTGGAGTCAGACCAGGGTGTTCAGGGCTTTGTTCAGTTGCGTCCTGAAGCCTCCAAGGATGGAGGATCCACCACATTTCTGGGTCCCTGCTGCAGTGTTTTCCTTGTATCTAGATTGAACCACTTCTATTCCACCATCTCTCATGCTCCTGCCATGCAGGATTGTGAAGATCCTGGCTCTGCTGGCTCTGTCTTCCTGCTGACACCCCCCACCACCACTGC
>JANZLQ010000100.1:12143358-12178356 GCA_026212715.1 Elanus axillaris
GAGCGTGCCGGGTGGTCGGGGTCACCGTCCCCCGCGCAGGCCCGGGGGCGGCGGGGGCCGCTCGCCGTGCGGTTGTGAGGGGTCGCGCCGCAGGGCCGGGCCGGGTCCCGGAGCGTGGCCTACCGGCGGGGCGGCGCGGCTTGAGGTGAGGGGGGACGGCGGCTCCTGCCTCATGCCCGAGCTCCGGTGATGCCTCAGCCCCGGCGTAGCCGGGAGCGTCTCGATAGCCTCTCTGGCTCCGGCCTCTGCTCGCGGCCAAGGTGACCAGGACACTGGCGTGGCAAGGCTTCAGGACGCGCCCTTCTGTTACGAGCAGGGGCAGAAGAATAAAACCGAGCCTTTCCAGATGTTTCCCCCCTGCTCTTTTACAACGTTTCGGTAGCTTAGAGTCTGTGGTGATGTTATCCCTTTGGTACCAGCTGAAGGCGGGGTTTTTTTGAGGGACGAGTTAGATACCGGGTAGTGTTACTGCGTGGCGATGCCTCCATTGCCCAGGACCTACAGTGTAGCCTTGTGGTGAATGCAGGGCTTGTAAACGTCCTCCACGTCAACTTTTTGCATGGAGAATTACTCTTCTTTATACACAGTCTGGCACATCTGTGCAGGGAGGAAAAGAAACATTTAGCATGTGGAGGTATATATTCCTGAAGTAGCCTTATTTGATAAAGATATTCTGTGCCTCTATAGTTCCAATTATCCATGACAGGCTTTTGGAGACACTTCATTCTCTGTTTTTTTCACTGTCAGCCTTGTTTTACTAGAATTACTCAAAAGAGCTTTAGGAACGAGTTGTATGGGGAATGTAGGAGAAAAGACCATGATAGCAGATGAAGGAGTGTTTTTGTGAAATATGGACCAGACATATTGATGACTACTTCTGCAGAGCATAAAGAGCATTTGTTAGTACTGGTAGCAGGACTTCATGTGCAAGTTAAGAAACTCAGTAAGGGTACTGGCAATACCAGAATATTGATTCATATGATACTAGCCTGTGCAATATGTTTGTGTTTAAAGTGATCTTCAAGAAAGCTGGATAAACACTTTGCTATGAAAAGTGTCTTGCTGTCTCTTTTTCATATGCATCTGTTTCTGTTACCCTCTAGAAACCTAGGTAGAATAATTCACAAGACTTTCCATGCCATTAGGTCACTTCTAGAGTTGAAAGTGCCATGCTGAAAGTTAGCTCGTAGCTTGAGACACACATGCTATACTACAGGACAGCTGCAGAATTTTTCAGCTGCTTAGGGCTTTCATTTACTTCCACCATTTTAAGGGTGCTTTGGTGCATTAAATACCAGGTTGTTCTTTTGGTTCACTGCTTCTTTCTTATTTTTGACCTCCGGTAGAGATTTAATTAATATCTTCCTTTAGGTTGCTCTTAGCTCAGCTTGATTCCTTTCCAATCGCTGTTTTCATTTCAGGGTTGATTTAGGAAACATAGTGGAGTGGAACAATCCTAACTATTTGTGACTTCTGCCTGCTGTCCTGTGTGCTGATTTTTGACTGACAGTCTCAAGGCTGAGTGGGCTGGAATGGCCTATGATCATGCTGGTGGTCTCCAATTCATTTAGCTGCTGACAGCTGGCATCTGTGCTGAAGAACAGTGTGTGCGAAAGGAAGAGCTAGGAAGAAGTCAGTTTTATCGAGTGAAATTAATCTGTAGTAGAAATCTGACTGGGATTACATGATTGGTGGCTTTGTCCATTTTTGTTTCATATCTGTATAAAAAGGGAGGCATTACTTTTTCATGAGATGGGAATAATGTCTGTCAACAGTTTTCTTCACCCGTGATCTTTGTATCTTCACAGGAGTGACATAGCCCATATCCACTCCTATAGATTACGTATTCAGTAGTTACAACTTGAAGTATGGCTCTGATCCCATTTCAAAATTTAAGTGGAAGTGGAAGGAAGTGACTGGTACCACTTATAAGCTCTTTGTTTCTATTACATGTTATGTCATTTGCATCCATTTTTGTCATTTGCATCCATTTTCAAATCTCCCTGACAAATTGTTATTTTGCTATGCATTCTTTGCTAACTGCTGGAAAAAAGATCTACATGTTCTCCAGGCAGACATATTAGGAAGAAAGAATGTGAAATGACCTGTACTTAAGCCTGCCACTGTAGTACGATGAACTGAGAAATACGTTCCTCTCATTCCTTTCTTTCCCAGCTCTTTGCAAATCACTTCAAATGAGGGTAGGTTACCCTTTAGGAATGAGTGCCTGCCTCTCAGGTATGCATGTGGAAGTTTGGTAGTAGAGGGTGGGATTTGCAGGGAATGAGATAGAAATGATTATTTCACCTATCAGAATGGGCACAGACATAAAGTCCCAAGTACCGTGGTGACTTCTCAGTTCTTACTGCTATAACATGTTGAAATCTTACCAAGTTTTGCAAAATTACATGATGCATACATAATGTTATTAGTGCTGTTACATCTTAAAGAGAATTATGTATGTAGACAATATGTTAACTCTGTCAGTGTTGTCTCTGTTGCTCTGAGCTTTTGCAGGACTTAATCTGCTTTCAAAATGGTGCTGATAGTATTTATGTTCCTACAGTTGCCTAGGAGCCCTAATCATAGATGGGCATTGACACAGGAGGAAGTCAGTGTTGTAATAAGCTTTGAATCTGTGAAATGACAAATTAATATAGGTAGGTAGGAAATAATGCTAATGTATAGGGGATTCAGCATACTAGTAGCCTAAACACTGCCAATTTGCTGAAAATGCCAGGTGGGGAGAGAAGCTGTTTTGTAGGTTTAAAGGAGGATTATACACTAGTTTTGGTGATACTGCCTTGGGATAATTCTTTCCATGTATCTGGGCACCATGGAGAATGTGAGCAAGTGCTTGCTTGGAAAATTCAGTAAGTAGATGATGGCAGCTGGTGTTAACGAGCTGGGCATCAGATCTGTTAGTGGATGAGAGTGAAAAGGCTGCAGGAGTCTTGAAAGAGGAGACAAGGGAATTTGATGTGATAAAGGAGGAGAGTTCACTGCTGGGATGATAAGGTTAAAGTCAGCGACTAGGAAACTGATCCAGTTGGCAGCTTTCAAAATAGATGTTGAGTTAAAAATGTCATGTTGAAAATGTGATGCCAGGGAAGAGCATGCAGTAATACTATTTTATTTGGTAGGAGCTTTTTTTTTTTTCTTTTAAGACCAGTATTCATTTTTAAATTGCATAATGAAAAATATAGCTCTTCCTATTCCTTACAGATTTAGGAATTTTATATCATTTATTTCCTTTTTTGGAGGGAAAGGGGGAAGAGGAAAAACAGTGAGAAAATAATTTAATGGAATTTATATATAGAAAATGTTTATACAGAATTTTTAAGGTATCTGTTACTTCTTGAATTAGAGATAAAATAATCTTTACATGTAGTAGGTAACATAAAATTTGATCTATGACTCAAAATGAGAGTGTCTTTTTTAAAACACTTGAAAGTTCATTTGGCAGCATAGTACTTGTGCTTGTTTTTAGCGATTGTTCAACTAGTCACACTAAACAACAAAAAACTTGGATTTTACCTTCTGACTAAAGAATTATTTATCTAGATGGCAACAAAACAAATGAGAGATACCTCAGAGTTAAATCTGATTTTTTCTTCCTTTTAATTAGTATCCAACCCTTTATGTTCTTGTAGCTTTCTGAGTACTTCTTTAGTGAAAATAATTTAATTTTACATTATTGCTATTCTTTTGCAATTTTAGCAACTTCAGCATTAAGATTATACAATTTTTGGTCTACTTGTAAGCTATATTTGTTCTTTTTATTCTGAAGGTGAGCTTTGATTCCCTTTGCTAGCACTGGAGCTGATGGTGTTAAGCATTCCCAAGATTCATCCCTTACTGTTTTTCTCATTGTGTTCAAAATTACAGGGAGTCTGCTCTCCTTGTTAAAAAACTCTTAAGGGGTCATTGGAAGGACAAGATAAATGTTGCTGATTAGGAAAGCAAATTGAACTGAGCCTTTTCTTAGTGTAATACGGTTTGATTGAAGGCTAATGTCAATATAAACACTTAACTAACACTTTTAATTATTTTGTCAGCTGCATTATTCATGGCATAAATTTGAGGTAGCAGGCTTTTTTTTCAACCACTGCGTTTATGGTTGACACTATTCATTGAACCTACCCCAGCTTGGCTTGGTAAAAGGCTGGTTGCCAAGAGCTCCAGAGAAGTCAATGACTGGTAGACTCATTTGTTCCTAGGGAACCAGGGCTCAGGGGGCATGTGGTATCGATCAGGAACCAGTTACAGAAGCTGTGAGGTGAGTTGACTGATGTGGGGATGGCCATCAGCAACACTTCCACTGCTGTAAGTGTAGCTCTACAATCACTCATAGAGAGGCCTCTCTCCTGAAGAGGACTTCTTGTCTAGGCCTGAGCTTTGTTGAAGAGTGCTCTAGCCATAACCCTCAGTTTTCACTGTGAGGCTGAAATGCATCTGCAATTCATTGGGTCTTTTTTCTCATTAGGTTTGTTTTTGTCTTTATTAATAGACTTGAATCTTCTGTTTAACAAACAAACATGAGTCATCTGAAGCTGTTTGCGGCTACACTGAGGTGGCATGGCATTAAACTTCTGGAAAAGCAAGATATAGCCAGAAGGGTGTTTTTACATGGCCAATGGTATGTTACATCAGGAACCTCAGAACCATTCCTGAGTGCAAGTAATTCAAATTATGTGGAGGAAATGTATTATGCGTGGCTTGAAAACCCTCAAAGTGTACATAAGGTAAGTCTAAAACTTGACTGTAAATGATAATACTAGATTGAGAATGGAATTGATTTTTTTTTTCTTTTTTAACCCATTTTATAAAAAGTCCAGAAAGAGGTCTTGTATAAAATGAAAAATGTGAAACTATTTTCCCACATATTGGTTGTTGCAAGGTGTGATATTGCAGCTAAAAAAGTACAGAGAAGCCACAGGCCTGGTGAGCTGAGCAGAAAGAATGAGAAGTCCTGACCAGAAATAGTATGCTGCTCAGAAACTTTCAGCATTCCTCCATGGAAATCCTGTTCAAGCAGTCTGTTAAGTAATTAGTTACACCTGGAAGAAGACCCAAGAAATAAAATACTTTTTTTGTTTGTTTGTTTTTTACTTTAAATCTATTGCCCAAGTCCTTTCTTGTGGGCAAAATACATAGACTTATTTTTTAACAAGCTTCCTGCTGACAAGGAAAGCTCTCTTGCGGTGGTATGTGTATAGTAACTTAAGAAGCTGATGAGAGGTCTGGTAAATTCTAAGTCAGACAAGTAATTTTCTAGAGAAGTAATGTGAATTGTGCCCAAAATATTTACCAAACTGGTTGTGTGCTCCCTTATTCTTGAGGCACTTATATCAAAATGTTACTTAGAAGTTGTTGCTCTAAGTCTGACAGTCTATCTAGAGTGTGAGGAAGTGATGCATGTTGAGGAAAAGAAAAAGAGGAGACCAAAAAAAGCAGGTTTGTCGCTGTGTTTTTGAATGTTGCGTATGAATTTAGTCTTGTTGGAAGGTGACATCTGCAGTGACAGCTCTGAAGACAGAGTTTTATTCACACAGCAGACAGATCCTAGGTCTTTTCTGTTACACCTTAGCTTGGAACTGAAGAGACCTTCTTTCTGCAGGGGTGGCTCCTTCTGTCATCCCATCTGTCTCTGATTCCTCGGCACGCAACTCCCAGCTAAAGTTCTGACCAGCGTAGAGCAGGGTAGCACCTTGTGCGGATGCACGGAGTTAATTGCGGAGAAACCCTCCTGATGTGTTGGTGCTGTAGATCGATATTAACCCTTTATTTTGAGGGCACTGACGGGACGAACTGATGCCTAAGGAGCGTGCCCAGTGACATCGCGGTGACGTCTCGTGGTCCCTTGTTTTATTTGAGTTACATCGACTCTCGACGACCTTCTTTCCTTTAAGGAGCACGAAGCTTCTTGTTCAGACCCTTTGCAGCCGGGTTAATTCCGCCGCGGTGTCGTCTGGCGGACTGCGAGCGGGGCGTAACCCCCGCCAGCAAAGGAGCGCACGTCTGCATTCCAATGAACGTGCGCAGCGAAGTCACCGCTGGGCCGGCGGCGGGACGCCCCCGGAGCTGGCCGCGGTGCTGCTGACCGGCCGGGGTGCTGCTGACCGGCCGGGGTGCTGCTGACCGGCCGCCGTGCTGACCGGCCGGGCTGCGCCGCGGGCCCGCTCCGCCTGAGGCCCAGCCGCGCCCTCCGCGGCGGCGGGAAACCGTCCCGGCGCCGCCGCCCTAGCGAAGAGCAAGGGCTTCTGCTCAGCGTAGACCCGCCTCTTGTTTGGCTGGTACTTGGGCGGGAGTGCTAAAAATCCTGCCGAAGGAGTATCCAATTCGTCTGGCAGTTCAGGCACAGCTGGGCGATGGATCCTGGTGAGGGGACGCGGTTTGTCGGTTGAACAGCGGCCGAGAAGTTAGCAGAAGTGAGTTGACAGAGGCATGTGAATCTACTGGTGGAGTAGGGTGTGGTCTAGGGATTGGATCCCAGGTAATTCAAGATGCGTCTTAGAAGCGTGTGAATTCTTTTCCAGGTTAACTATATGCAATAGACTTGCAACAGGAATGAACTGAAGTAAATTCACTGTGTACCTGGTTTATGAGGTTTAAAAGAATATGATTGATGGACATCACGGATTACTGTACTGTAATTAGGTTTTTCACAGCCTAGAAAAAAAGAGTGGAAGGAGAATGATGCTGATTAATTTTACTTGGTTTCATCAAAAAAATTAATTCTTGGTTTCTTGAAAACCATCTCATTTCATCAGCTGAAAGCTGTAAATGTCTACCCAAGATTTTTGTCAACAGAAATTGTCCAGTTTGGGCTTTAATAAAATGGGTTAAAAATGTTGCTAGTTGAACTCACCCTGTTTTCTCAAAAATACAGAAAAATTAATGCTGTAGTTGTGACTGTAGGCAAATTGTGAATTTGTCATTGTGCTATGGAAAGTGGTGGCAGTGTTGGAAAATAATGTCAAGAGATACCAGTGGCTTATGTGGTGTTGGTTATGGTATTGTTAATAATTTGACTGTATCTGCAGGCCACTCATGTTTCATTATCAGTATGTCCAGCATGGTTTAGAGAGCCTGTTTGTGCTAGGCATTTAGACATTACATTCTCTTTCCTTTATTCGTCTTTATTTCCTATTTTCCTCATGTTTCTTCTTCTTAGATATCTCCTTATCAGAGGGGATATACCTCCCTCTGGTTGATGAGATGAAAAAAGCTTTATTTTTCCTGGGCTTTAAAAATTATACTTTATTCACTTTTACTTAGAAACTCAAAATTAATCAAGGCTCCTCAAATTATTTCCACCTCAGAAGATTTGACTGGACATGTCTTCCCATGTATGCTTATTTAAAACTGTTTGAAACATGGCTGTCATGTTCCAATGAGTGTATTCAGTGTTACTAGCGTTTTTTCTAAGAACATGTCATTTCTATGTATACTGTGGTTATATATCAAGGAATATGCATTTATATCCATAGGAGCTTTTATTCTTTGTGCAAATCCATTCCCGATGATTTCCTGCTTTTCCTTAACTTCTGAATTTCCTATCCTTCAAGTAGCCAAAACAAAATCAGAGTAAAATGACGTGGGCTCTGAAAAAGGCATCATTATTTCTCCTTGAAGTACAGTGTCAGGGCCATAGATCATAAGAGAGAAGCTTGACAAGGCTCAGTTATTACTATCACAAGATTAATTACAAAACTGCATGGTTGGATATTGAGTACATAATGCCTGCCATGTTATCCTGTATGCAGCTGCTCTGCTGTGAGTGTGTAATCACTTCCTTGTTTTATGTACTTGGAAAAAGTGTGGGGATTTTGTTTTGACTTCATCTTTTTTTATCTTTTTCTTTTTTTTTTAAATGATGTAGTGATGCTCAGTGTGTGTCATCTAAGGCTTTACTGTCCTTACTGCAGTTGATAAATATTGTGATGTCACTAGGAAAAAACCCAAACCATCAAGATAACAAATATGTTACTTGTTAATCTAAGTGCAACAGTGTTTATTGTATGAGAGTAGAGGATTGCCACTGAATCACTTGAATTGTGTTATATTACTTGAGAAAATAATGGTTAACTACAATATAGATTTGCTGACAGGAAAAATAAAGGAATGTATCTTGTATCACATGTATCACTATAATAATTTATTTTTTACAGATGTCTTTTTCTATTATAAATCTCCTCTGCCATTTTCTTAAAGAACTTTACTAATTTAGTTGAGAACCTGCAGGTGTGCTGTGAGACCAAGCTGTTCTTCTGCCTGTTCAGTCACATGGCAAATGCTGTTGCCAAAGACTGACATTGATACACAGGAGTTGAAGACTATAATCTGGTATCAATCTCGAAAGACGCTATAGAAATCTGTAAAGGCTTTGATGGATGTATATCTAGAAAAAACTAATTTTCTGTAGCCAAATGATGTATTTTCCCTCCCCGCTGATTAAATGTCAAGGCAGCCCAACAAATCAATAAGTTCAAAAATGCGATAGGAAAAATAGTGTGGGTTCCTTCTGTCCCAGCTGGCTGCATCTTCAGATGTAAACATTTTGAAGGTATTTCTTTGTATTTGTGAGTTTGCATGAAGAAAGGGTCCTATGCTTATTCTCCTTTAAAAGGTAGCTTGTTGGGCAAGTCTATTTGGATTTTGTTAGCAACTGTCAGCAGAGCACTTGTCTAAAAACATATTCAGTTGTTTGTGGGACTGTCCTGTAATAACTTTACATCTAAATGAAAAGCTTTTGACTCAACAAAGGAATGGTTACGTTATTATCATCGTTGTATGTGTATCATGGTGTTGGAAAAAGTGAGGAAGGAACTTTAACATAAGCAAAGCATATTCTTTATTAAAACTTTGAACGAATACCAGATGCCAGTTTTGTCATGGATCCAAATGTGTGTTTAGAATTGCCTAATTTAATGAAAGTTAATAACTGTGTATTGCCAAAATAATTCCTCCAGTCTAAGTAGCCTTAGTTGTAAAATAAAGGGATTGTATCTGTTTTTCACTGTCTGGGAACTGCAAACTCTTGAACTAGATGCTGTATAGGCATGTAATAACAATGCTGTTCTTAATACAGAGTAAGAAGGTGTATCGAGAGAATATCAGAGAAATGCAGTTACACTAATGGACTCTTGTAGACCATTTATAGGATGCTGTGTAAATTCAGACTTCTAATCTCAGTGCGGCTAGCAAGGTGTGAAGGCAAGAAGAATATAGGAAATGGGCATAAATGAGAGAAGGGAGGAGGAATTAATTCCTCATCAGTGTGTCTGGAACTGACCACTAAGTGTGATCTATCTGCCTTAACTTGTCATAGCATATAAAAGTTAGGCTAGGTTTAGATCAAGGCTGTGTAAAAGCAGGGTAATAAATCAAGTAAGTTTATCATATTTGTATTAATGCAGCTTTGTATTAATAAAGAAGTAAGAGAGGTGCATTAAAGCAATGTTTCTTGGGCAGTGGCTTCATGCTAATGATGAGGTTCCTGCCCACAGGTCCAGTGAGTCCCCTCAGTCCCATAACTTGAACTTGGAAGATTGAGTGCTGTTTAGCTCTCGTATGCTGCCCCTCTCATAGTGTTTCTCAACACCTTAAAGCTTGTAGAAATATCAATATGAAGACTTTTTGTTAATGAAAACAGAATTTTATAAATATTTTTTCTGTCATGCAGTGTTAGTATTACATTATTTTGATTCTTTTGTGTATTCTGTAATTAATATATTAAGTAATGTTCTTTTAAAAATCAAATCTTTGGGCTACTTTTTGCCTTTTCTGGCACTGGTTCCTTGAAATGCGTTCATTTCAAGCTCACAGCCAGGGTAAATAACATGCACCGTACAAAATGAAATTTAGCTTTGATAGTTCTTCTATTCCAGTCACAAAGATTTTAAAGTTTTGAAATTGCTTCCTTTTTCTCCTACATTAGCCAAATTGAGGAAGGTGTTTTATGACCTTTCATTACCTTTTATGGAAACTGTAAGGTAAGCACAGCTATTGATTAGTCCCCTACTAGTGCAGGCTTTCTTCTTTCTTGGGTATAGGGATCTCAGATGTTTTATTCCATTCTGCTGCTATCTCTTGGCATCCATATATCTAAGACCATTCTAACCTTGGACAGTGACTACCTCGTCAGAATGGAAACAGTTCAGGAAAACACGATTTAGGCATACGTGGAGGAAGCGGCTTGTGTAAAAGTGCAGGTGGAAATAAAAATATCTTCTGTTTGTTGTGATTCAGCTTCTGAAATACGTACTTTTCTAAAGTTACGACTTGCATCTGAAACCAGGTCCATAATTCCTTTCATAGTAAGGTAAGCTAAGCTAGTGAGGAAAGAATCTTAGACCAAAAGCCTCACTCAGAAAAGCTGTAATTACTTTTAAACAGTTTCTTCAAGAAAGGCCCTTAAGGACTGATTCTGATTTAGCATATTCAGTGACTGTCTTGAAGTATCATAAATTCTTTTAGTATCATTAAAGGAATGGATTAATTTCATTTATTAAGGTTTTCAGTTTTATAGGCTTGATACTGCTTTACCAGCAGCATAATATCATACCCATTACTGGTTGCCTGAATAAACATCACAGTTAAAAAGAGCTGTGTGAATGAATAATGTACGAAGATGCTTTGCACTCATATGTGCTGACGAGTTTTCCACTGAAGAAGCTCAGTATAAGAAATTAGATGAAAAAGGCTCTGTGTAAATGAAATGCATGGTTGCTGCCAAGACATGAATGTATCAGTGCTCCCTTTTTGCTGGCTATTAGTGGTGCTGTAATGTAGTAAGGTACCATTTGCAGCTTGAAGGAGCTGCTTTTGGTTGAGACTTTTGTTTGAGGTAATAAATTTTCCTCCTTCTCTGTACACATGTCCAGTCCTGGGATGTGTTTTTCCGAAATGCTAATGCTGGCCAAGCATATGATCCCAATCTACCAGAACAGTTGGAAAGAAAGGCATCGTTTCTTCAGAGCCATGGCCTGGCCCAGACACCGGGTAAAGCTGAAAAGCTTGTTGAAGATCACCTTGCTGTGCAGTCTTTGATAAGAGCATACCAAGTAAGTGTACTTTGGGGTAGGTATGGGAGGGCCTCTCCTTTGCAAACAACCTTTTTTCTTCCTTTTTATGTTCTTGTTTGTCTTCTGGTCTTAACTCTTGCCTGTTGTCTTGCTTCTGATGCAAAAAGTCTTGAACTAGATGTTCTTTTCTTCCCTGCACAATGTCTGAACACTGAGGTCCTGGATTCAGTTTGGGATGCTCCTCTGGCTTAGCAAACTCAGGATTTGGATTGCCCACAGCCCTGATGCTGGTCATCTGACTTAACCTGGAAGCTCTTTGTGGAGATAATAATTTGTGAAAGGGAACATGAATCTATTGTTTTTTCCCCATTTACCAGGAGCAGGAGCCAAACATGTCAAAGCTTAGCCTTTGCTATTCTTTTGGCTCACTTGACTGTATTAAGATTTTTGTTGTGTGTGTATGTGTGCCTCTGATTCAGTAAGTTACTTGACCAGATTGGAACACCAAGTTATCTCAAATAGTTTTGCTTCATATGAAGGGAGTTTTCCTGGATATACTGGTACTAATGAATCTCCTGATGTGCGTGGTGAAGTAAGAACTTTTTTCTGTCTTCAACAGCAGACTTTTCCATGATCCAAGTCTGTCTTCACTTCTGGAAAAGTTTGTATTTCAGTTCCAAATATTACTACCTTTCTTTAAGAAAGGAGGAAATGTGTTTGCCTTCTCATACATCTAGTGTGAATTTTAAGATTCCTGATTTGGGCAGGATTATAGGTAAAAAGACAGAGGAGAAATAATGAATTAACCAGAAGTTGAATTTTGGGAGGCTGACGGTGCTGAGTTTGCATCAGCTTCGACGAATTTCGTTCAGAGAGCTGTTCATCAAAGCTGACTTTGTTTCACACCCAGATTTTTTAACCCTTTTATTACATTAAAAAATTAAGTCTAATTTCCTTTTTTCCTTTAAAAGAAGAAGGATTTTGGAAATAGCACAGTGGTTTTGGTTAGTTGTTTTCTAAATGTAAAAGAAGTTTAAACATTTTTCTTTAGACTTCTGTTTAATATCTTTGTTTCACACTGGTTTTAAGCCTTTTATTGAAACTAAAAAACCCCTCTAAACATGTAGATCTGAGTTGAGCAAAATATTCCAGTTTGATTTTTAAAATGTTGGTTTTCTTTTTTTAAGGAAGTATGTAGCTTCCCAAGAAGTTTGTTACAGTTTGACTTGAGCAGATCTGTTCTGCCCTGCATGAAGAATTTTAACTCCTGTTTGTTATCATCAGAGGAATAGAGCTTTTTTTAAAAACTTTTTTTAATGTGCATCTTGCGTTGTCACCATTGATTCAGATATCAACCATGTTATTCCAGCTGCTGGAGAGGTGCTGTAAAAGAGTAAAAAGGGTTGTGAATATAAAGAATATATGAAATTTGCTTAGAAATAGCTATGTTCAAAACAACCACTTCAGCCCATTCAGTTTTGCTTGCAGTAAAAATTTGTTGAAAAATTAGAGAAAATTGGAGAATGTTAGGCTGCTTTGACACCATTTACTTGAAAATAGTTCAGGGATTGCCATTTGTTTCCTGTATTTGAAAGAGTGTGCTGTCCAACTCAGGTGATGGAACAGAAACGTCTGTATAAATGGCAGGCACCAACAGGCCTGTGACAAATAAAAGAGGATTACCTAAGGCAACTGTCTGTTTTTAAAAGGTATTTAATACCCTCTAAATTCAGTGTTGAAGGGATATGATCAATTTGTGACCTTCCTTTGCCTGATAATGAAATGAAATGGAGAAGGATACAGAATTTTCATTTCTCAAACCTGTCAGTATTTTATGTTTTTTGTGGTAAACTGCTCTGTGGTTGTTGAGCTGGTCTTCTGCAAAGGCAGTTAATCTATTGGTTTTTCTAATGCAGAGCACTGAATGCTCTGAAAGAAGGATTTCCAGTGAAATGTGTGTGCTTAACAAAAATGAGTCTAGATAACTAGAAGACTCAAGAAATTAATTTATAATGTAGGTTTTTTTTGTTTCGGCTTTTTTGCATCTGTGTCTAGAAAATATGATTTTCAAGTCTAGTTTCAGGTAATCTGTACTTGCATTTAGTCAAATTTATGGCAATTGATGAAAATTTTCCATGCATGTATTTTCGCAAGGTTGATGTCTGATGTTACTATTTTCTGTATCCAGTGAAAGAAGTGGAAGTTATTAAAAAAGAACTTGATATTGAGGAAAATACTGTCCTTTATTTAAAGACCAAGCTGCTCCTGGAGTGTAATATAGCACAGCACTTTACTTATTTGCTCTTCTGGGTTTTGGTGCTCTTGCTAATTCTCTTCTTCTTCCTCATAATACTACAGAGCAGATGTAGCTTAGGGAGGTGAATTCTTTCCTGTTGGTGCTTGAGACAGAATTGTTTGCTTAGTTCCAGTCAGATAGGCTTTGTGTCTCTGTAAACAATGAGGTGGCACAGATGTTGCCGTGGGCATCATTTGGCCTGTCAGACTTTTATTACTGGTGATTCATGAGATGCAAGGAATCTCAGAGGCCAGGCTGAATTTACAGGGCAGGTGGTTCCAAAAAAGATGCCATATTTCTGTTCGCATATGAGTAGAAAGCATTTTGTTATGAACTCTCCTGCAAATATAGAACATTTGAGTAGTGTTTTTACAAGTCAATTCATGATGAACCACACTTTGATCACACTCTATTACTGTGTGATGTAATTCATTACTAATATTGCAGTTTAATACGATTTTTTTTTCCAGAGACAATTAGGATTCTAGTAGTGTGAATTCAATTCTACCCAAGTGATCTGAATTCTTCCTTAAAAAGAAAAATATTAGGGAGAAAATATTCATCTATTCATCTCTGAAAAGCTTTTAATGAGCTAATTTGGTATATGAGAATCATACACAAGAGACATTATACTAAAAAAAAATTGGTTTCTATGTGTGGCTTTATTGAATCAATTAGTTATTTCTGCTGTAGCAATGTTATATGTTAATATAAGGCATTAGTTTATAGCACCTTGTGGCATGCATTAACACCAGTCATATTGTTAACTGAAAGCTGGCTAAATTCTCCATTGAATTTGTCTTCTTTGGTGTCTTGAATGTCAATTTTATCATAGGTGAAATTCCTGAAATTTCATGAATTAAAATAAATGCTATCTGATGTGGAGTAGAGCTCATGAAGAGTGATCTCTTCACTTCCAATATAAACGTCTTCAGCACCAATCTATGTTTCAGGTCAGCAATGCTGTATTTTAGTATTCTGCAGGTGCAGAAAGGAGGATTCAAGCAAAAATACAAAATAGCTGAATTAGCAAATGGTAGGATCTATAGACTAGTCATAATTTTTTGATTTTTCCCAGAGATTTAGAGTATAATCTTTAGTAGTTTTCTTTAATTAGACTTAAGTGTAATTCCAGTTTAAATTGTATGTCAGCCAAAATAAAGGTTATGTTCTAATGTGTATTCAGCAGTTTTTAATAGAGATAGTATACGTATCCAGAGATATAATGCTTATTTACTGTTCTTATGGGAAAACTTGGGAAATATGACCCTTTTGTGACATTAGTGGTATTTGCTTATTGGACTTCGTGGTTGATATACATGCTATGGAGAGATATCGGTGACTTTTTCCATTCATCTGACTTTTGTTAGTGTGACTTCATTTTTCTCTCGCTTTCCTCCATTTTCAGATCCGTGGCCATCATGTGGCTCAGCTGGATCCCCTTGGAATTCTGGATGCAGACTTGGATTCGTTTGTTCCATCTGACTTAATCACTACAATCGATAAACTTGGTGTGTACGCTGTATGCCTCGTTATTTGCAAAGGTCATTTGCTTCTTTTGACTCATTGGGCTGAGGTGATTTAATAAGACATTTCAGGGAACCTTTTCTGCTTGCTGGTATCATGAAATAGTTTCTCTGAGCATCTGTAAGGAGGCTCAGATTTCATGATTACTGCTAGAATTTCTACTCTGATATCACAGGTGAGATTCCTGTGAATTCACCTTATGAAGAATAATGATTATAAACACTTTATAAAACCCCCAAATCTTATGGTTTTGAACCACATGAGAAATTAATACTGATCAATACGTTAGGCCAAGATTCTGGTAACCTAAATTACTTCTATAGCATTATGCTTGATGCCTGTTTTGACTGGGGACATCTGAAGGCTAGTCAATAGGAAAAACAAGCAATAAACAAAATGCTGGATAGAGGAACTTAAGGTAAATTTCATACCGAATTTGGATTCTAGCCTCTGATTATTCCTTCTGTATAACTTGAAGAAGTCTCTTTGAAGTTACCAGAAGAAAAACATGGAAAGTGTAGAATTCTTGACTTGTCTATATAATCTAAAGGTGATCGTTTTAGTTTAGTGCTGGAGGAGTGTAATACCCTAGGGGTTTGCTTTTGCAAAGGTTGTTCTGGTTGCTAAGAGGGCATGTCTTTGAGAAACTGCACTGATCAATTTCTTTGCTCCTCTCTGCTTGAATAAAAAACCATCTGATTGATTTTTCTTTACTCTTCAGTCTACCTGGTATGTTTAAAATGTGGTATTCTACTTGGTAAAGATGCTGAATCAATTTTTCTTTGATATGTAAGGAAGTTTTTTGCACCCGATATAAACCATAGTGCATGTAGTAGATAAAACGCATTCTGCTTAATTTTGCTCTTAAGTACATCTGCTGTCTCTTTGCTGCTGTGTTTTCTTTTTCTGGTGGTAGGGAAAGAAGCAGTTCTGACCCTTGATCACATAAAGGCAGTGGAGTGCTTCAGACAGTAAATAGAGAGGTGCTTACAAAAATCAGGCGCTCTCTTTGAAGTTTGTCAGCTTTAATTAAAGGGAAGTACCTACAAGAAAATACTTTAGACATTTACTGAGTAAATGTAATTTGTTTGGAGCATGGGCAATTGCTAGCATGTCAGCACAAATTTCTTTAAAGTACAGAGTGTCATGGCTGGTCAGAAGGCATCATACTGAAGCCCTCATGAGCATAGGAAAAATATGCTAGACCTCTGAATGAGATGGGGGGGGGTTGTGTCTGAGGGTGCAACTGATGTGGTATTTCAGTTTGTGAGGGAAACAACATTTCTAACTTTGTCTTGGCACAGCAAAAGAGAAGGATCTCAAATGTTGTCTATCCTTGAATGTTCCAGGCAGGAAACTTATGAAAGGTCTCTGGTGGTACAGAAAGTATTTTAGTGTTTGATTATTCTGTGCGTTTTCTTTGTCCCATCTTCTGGTTTCTTTTTTGAGAAGTCTTCTGCCAGAAAGTTTATTCTGGGAGTTGCTTCTAAAAGTACAGCTAGTTACAGGTGTACCTACTGCACGATTCAAGTTCAATAAGGTTGTATCTCTTTAAACATGAGGTCATGCTTCAGTAAATATGCAGTGCTGCAGTACAAAGCACAGATGTTCTGTGTATGCCCAAATCACTCCTGTACGTGTTCTGTTTTTTGCATGACAGAACATGAAGAGCCTGTGAAGTCTGAGAGAAAGTCAGGAAAAAAAAAAGGATGTTAGCACTGCTTTTTTTCAAATGACACTAAAGCCCCTCTCATTCCCTGTATTCCCCCCACATTTTTTTTTTTTTTTTTTTTTTTTTTTTTAGCATTACAGAATTAATTTGGTGCTGGAAGAACCTGTTATGGTACTGAAAAGGAGAAATAGTGGTATACAAACACTTTTTTTGGTCACTCCAGATTTAGCATTTAATATATTATTTAAATTATTATTAAAACAAAAATAAATATTTTAAAATATATTATTTTTAAGCCATAAAATGTGTTGCTACTGACAGCGCTGTAGCGTAAAAGTGGTGGCAAAGCAGTCCTATGGCCTGCTTCAATGGTAAATGCTAAGTTCTGTTATTATTTCATCTTCAAATTGCTTCTTTGCTTTCATCTTCAGAAAATTCATTTAACAGGGAATGCGGAGCACTATTCTGTATTGATTTAACAGTTATGTGCAGGCTGTCCTATCAGTGTTAAAGTGGATGCCTGCAGCTTATCTGGAACCAAGATAAAGAGTTCAAAATTGAAAACAGAGCTGTTTTTAGTTTTGAAAATATTTTTACATGTGCACACACACATATATAATTTTTATGTATATATGTTTCTCTAACTGTATGTAATGTGTATTATAAATTTTATACATTTGCTTCTTACACTTGTAAGAAACTATCTTTCCTTTCTTTGTTTAACAGTTCTAGATTAAACCATCATGCAAAGCCTTTAACTTGCATTGATACAAGTCTTTCAGTCTTGTCTGTTGTGTATTTTGGCTTTTGAAACTGCATAATAATTAAATATTTTCTTAAACCATATTCTCAGTCAGAACAAATTTAGATATATCTAAATCAAGATGGGATGATAGGCTTAAACAAGTTCTTGTTATAGTTGGTGGAGGAGTGGGAGGGCTGGGGTGTGGAAGTCTGTTCTATAAGGGGTCGCTGATTGGGAAATAGAGCTGTATGGGTAATTACGTGGCTATTTCAAACTAACTTCCTATAAAGAGAATAAGAGTGAATAGAGATACCTTGGAATTTCTACTAGAGTGTTTGCACAGTGTTACATTGAACATGCTGTGTATTTTCTCTTAGTCTGTTAATGTTGAATAAATTAATCTAGTATGCTTCCAACCAGCTGGTTCTCTGTGAAAAGTAGGATTTTTTGTGTTTGTTGTTCATGACAAAGCAAGAAAGAAATCCCAATCATTACACTTTGTTATTTTACTAAACAGTAAAGTGCAAGATATAACGTGGAGAATTGATGGCATATATGCTAATATGCTAAAATATAAAAAGGTTTGGGTAATTTTAATTTCAGTTGTTCTATCTGAGCATTTAAGAAAGAATGGTTTGGTACTTCTAATCAAACAATAACTATTTAATTGAAACATTTCTTTTTAAAATGCAGACTAAAGTGCATTGTACTAATAGATGCCTCCAAAATATTTGCACCTTCAATTTTTAATCTGGTAGCTTCTTTCTTAATATTGCTTTATTAAACTTAGTTCGTGGTGGTTTGGAAATCAATGCTTGTTTCCTTTTTGTCTCCTGTCCTGCTTCACAAATCGGTAATGTACCTGTTGTAGGGTTTTATGGTTTGCATGAATCAGATCTGGACAAAGTCTTTCAGCTGCCTACAACCACCTTCATAGGAGGAAGTGAGAACAGTCTTTCTTTAAGAGAGATCATCAAAAGGCTGGAGGTCAGTGGGATGTTTTTTGATCTGTGACTGTTTTAATGCAAATAGAAGTGAACTTTTTCCAGTTGTCAGTCATACAAAACCTTATCATTTGTCAGTGATTAATAGAGCATGTAACGAATTCAAATTACATTAAAAATAGCCCTTGTACTGTTTCTGGAGGTGGCAGCACCATTAATTTCATTGCCTGGATATCTGAAATACATAGATTAAGGATGAGTATAAAAGAGGAATGAACATGGTAGAATGCTAATTCGGGCCCTAGTTCTTTAAAGAGCTGACGTTATTTAAAAGCAGTAGAGCCTTTAGAACTTGTCTTTAAGTGTCCTACCACAGATAAAACAACTTTGCATGCAGTACTCAGGACATGCAGGGGTTGCTGTCAGAGCCCTAGCTTCGGTGAGACTTTTACCTGAGTAACAATATGAGAGTTGGGTACCAAATTCATGAAAGCCCAGCTGTAGCTTGTAGATAGTAAAGGTCCTTGTTTTCCATCCCCAATCCTTTTTCTAGAGTTTCATTATCTGACAGGTGATATGGTTATATCATGTGAAGTCATCAAAGCTAAAGTAATTTAAAGCAAAAAGTAATTTAAAGGAATAAATATAGTTAGAGGGCAGCTCCAAACAGCAAAACAGCAAGTAGGAAAGGTAATGAATTTGTAGCCACTGAGTGAGTATTTGTTACTCCTAATTGTGCTTTTTCTGGGATTTTGGAATACTGAAGCTGTAGAAATTTCTGTTGCATGGTAATGAAATCCATTGGAGTAAAAAGGCCTAGGGGTGAGGAAGCATTTTAAAGGATGAAATACGGAACTGAGTTATAAGAATGTAAAAATAAAAATAATTACTGAGCATATAAGAGTTCATGACTTTGACCTGTTGCAAGTGTGAGAGAATGTCTTGACTTGCACTTTGACTATGACATCAGCTTAGCTGAAGCATGGCAAGTTGTTAAGCCTCAACATCTCTGATGTGTGGTTGAGCTCTATATTTGCTTTTTGGTTTTTGCACTTCTAGCATGTCTGTGCAGCAATTTTCAAAGAGTTAACCCTTAAAATTGTAATGTGCAAATGAATGGACGAAATCAATAGCAAAATCTAAAAGCCTTAAGGAACTGATTCATGTTAAAGAGAAATAACCCTCTTCTCTCCAGAGCTTTGGATCTTTTTTATTGAAGTTAACATTAAATTCCTCTTTAAAGGCAGCAGAGAGCACATACTATGTGTTCAGAGTGGTTTTTTTTCTCGATTTAAACTCACAGTAGGTCTTATTTCTGTTGACTTGTATTTTGGACACATTTTTCTGATTAAATATTCCTTTTAAGATAGGAAAAAGAAAATTTAAAAATTGCAACAAAGATGTTGTTGAATTGTCTTTGCATTTTCCCCTGCCCTTTCTCTGTTCTCAGCTGCTTGGATTCTTTTTCAGATTTCCAGGTTTCTGAGACTTAACAGTTTTCAGATAATTTGCATGAGGCTTCATAGCTGTCTTGTCATTGTCTTTATTGCTTGATTTCAGGTAGCATTTAAAAAAGGCAGGGTAAATTTTGATAAATGACTTGAAATCTTTGCTGGTGCATCTAAAGAAAAGACTATTATACTGTAAGAACAGTAGTGAGTTAGGTGAAATATGTGTCCATTTAAGGCAGGTTTATTGGCCTAGTTTCAGTGTATTACCAAATGAGAATCTTCCAGATTCAAAATTTTGAAATGTTACTTTGTAGAGAAAGCTTTCTGGCACAAAACTAGATTTAGTAAAATAATTTATTCACTTATCGGATTGCTGTGAGCAAGATATAGTGGAAGAGGAAGAAGACAAGATAGCTTTCAGAAGAGTAATATATACAGAAAATGTAATTTAAAAAATATATTTGTTTCCTCATGGCCCATTAACTTCTAAAGCTTCTGTGTTGGTGTTTTCACATCCTAGAATACCTACTGCCAACACATTGGCTTGGAGTTTATGTTCATCAATGATGTGGAGCAGTGCCAGTGGATTCGGCAGAAGTTTGAGACACCGGGAGTTATGAAGTTTACTAATGAGGAAAAAAGGACTTTGTTGGCAAGGCTGGTGCGCTCAATGAGGTATGCTGCGGTGGTGCTGGGAAACTGTTCTGTGAATGCTGGATGAAAGCTGGTGCGGGAAGCTGGTGCAGTCTGTAAACTGCTGAGGTGGAGGTGAAGAGTCTAAGTGAAATGTGGGTTACTGGGGTACAGGTGGGTGTAGTTAACCTGGCTGCAATAGCAAAGGAAAGTGTGTGCTGTGAGCTATGTCAGGGTCTGTATAGTGACTTTTAGTATACTATTTTCTTAAAAAGCAGGTTGTGGTCCATAACACTTGTGCAGCTGTTAGTGGCATATATGGCAATGTTTTCACCAGCTTGCAGAGAAAAACTGGGAAAAAATTATTTCAATAGACTAGTAATATGCATCCATTTTAAAGATTCATAACTTGTTTCAGAAAGTAGGTGTCAGAACAACGTTGGATACTGATCTTCTGCTATATTCTATCTACTGTGCATCTTTGTAGTAGCATATGATCAAAGGAAGCCATCCTAATAGTCAGCTCAAGGGGAATTTGTAAATAGGTGAAATGGTGACATGAGTGTTGTTTGACTCGCTGGGATGCTAACGGTCTCTTTGGAAGGCTGTGCCAAGATGGGACTGGATTTGAGAGGCATAATGTGATTTCAAGTCCTGTTTTTGCCCTTTTCCTTTTAAGGTATGCCAAGACATGCTCTACTGTTGCATGACCTGGCAGCAGGAGTTTTGGTCTCTGCAATATATGAAAGCATGTTTGAAACAGCTTATTGATTGCTCCCATTGTGGCTATCTGTATAGAAATACGGTGGATTCAGAGACTCAATTACTCTCTCACCCCTAGAACAAGACTGTCTTCTCAGGCACAAGATTTGTTCCAGTTCTTACAGTCTGAAACAATTTGCATATCCTTTGATAAACACAAGAGTTAGAAATTTATAAAGACACATTTTTTGATTAAGCTTCTGTGTTCAGAGACTTAAAAATGAAGTGCTCATTGGAGGTGTTGGAAGATATTTTTTCCAGGTGTTTTGTTTGCCAATGTTATGGCAAGATTGTTTCTCTGGTTAAAAGTTTAAATGAAACAGAAATAAAAATGTCACTTAACAGTCAAGTGAATGTTGCGCTTGAGTAAATTTGTTTAACAAGCCCTCAGTATGAACCATCTCCATTTATCTTGAGA
The DNA here is from genome assembly GCA_026212715.1 of Elanus axillaris. Lineage (NCBI taxonomy): Eukaryota > Metazoa > Chordata > Aves > Accipitriformes > Accipitridae > Elanus > Elanus axillaris. The sequence continues at coordinate 12,164,837 of JANZLQ010000100.1, forward strand.
CAAGAATTTGTGCTTCTATCCCTGCCTGTCCAAGCTGTGGAAAGACCCAGGATTCCTCCTAAAGTGAAGGAGCCAAACGTCCATTTTCTGCCAAATTAGTTGTCTGCTGAAAATGGAAGAAAAAAGTTTTACATAAATTTCTATGTAGCTATCTCTAGCATGCTTTTTTTTTTGTCTGAAAATGGTCAAGGAAAAAAATAATCTTGTTTTGTGGAAAACTGGTTGTACTCCTGAGATCTGTGGCTTTGTAAAGCAGATCGTCATAATTTTGCTCAAGAATACTGTTTTCAAAAAAGTTAATTCAAAGGACTACATAGTTCAGGTTCTTGAAACTGAATTTTTTAAAGTAGGCTTTCTCATTCTTTTGGTGTTCACTGATACGTTATTGAACAAAGGGTCATTTTTAACTTTTCCTCCTGTAAAATAATTACTGTATTTCTTTGAGCCACTTCTTGTATGCATTAGTAAACATGTTGGACCCTGATTGTGTAGTCTGATCTGGGCATCTTCTTAAGCCTGTGCAGGTTAAGCATTTCTAGATTATACCTTCTGAGAGCAACCATCGTTCCTAAGACTTTTGCTCCTCACTGTGTACTGAATACATGCAGTGACAGCGGATGAGCTGCCAGCCTTTGTGAACTCACAGTGGCATATAGGGAACTTGCAAGAGGTGACTGTGAAATATTGTAGTTCTGTACACTTAGTAGCAGTTTGTCTTAAATAATGAACTTTCTGATAGTTCAGTACTGGCTTAACTTGTAGCTGCAGAAAGGAGGAAGACAGCATGTACACCACTTCAATTTGCCCTGTAGGACTTGCTGGTGACATGGGATGCACTTTCATTTTATGTAAACTGGCATAACCCTGCAGATTTCCATGAGAAATTCTGTCAGCATAGCTCAGCTGAGGGTCTGGCTTGTTGCTTAGATGACTGAATTGTGAGGGTATTGATGGGTGAGCTACGGAGAGTCTTTCAGCAGCTCTTCATTTTGCTGCTTTTAGGACTTCAATCTAACGAGGTAAATGTCAGCATTCTAAGTGAGGAATAAACTGACTATTAATGGATTATAGCAGTGTTATGAGTCGAGGCATTGCACAGATGATGTAACCAATACAGTTATTTTCATGAAGACATATTTTCTTTGCCTTTTGTATCTCCAAGCTTCACAACACATAATCCTTTCAACGTTTGTTAAAAGGTGATTTTTAACCGCTTATTTTGCCTCTGGCGCAAATGCATTAAAAAATGAAAGAACATAGAGCTGTAAAGGATTGACATCTCTCCTGCTGAAGCTGAGGCAGAGGTGCCAGTGTCCTAGTTCTTGGCACATTACCAACTGTTACATCACACAGCCTGAGGAGCCCTGGCATTGAATAGGACCTATGAAGTAGGCATGCTTTCTCCTGTGGTTTTCCTCAAGTATTTAATTGTTACTTCCAGAAAACACAGGTTCTCTGTTATGTTTTCTTCAATCCATAGAAGAGACTTCTTTGTTGTCACTCTGCCTTTCCAGTGGTCAGTATACATTTTGTGTACGTGGGAAGCAGCAGAGTTTAACTTGGGAAGTGAATTTTGTCTGAGGTGGAGAGGCTTCTTCCTGTCTGAATTGTTTCAAAGTCCTGGTAAATACTTTTCAGATGAAGGAGAAAGAAGACTTAATTCTCTCCAGTGTCTCCTTCCCTACATGTGACTTACTTCGAGGCCTAAAAACATGTAGTCACAGATGTCTTAGAATAGTGTAATGTAATTTTATTTACCAAAAGATGTTGGACAATAAGTATTTGCTACATTATCTTAATACAAACACTCTCTCTTGGTTTTTTGGGTTTCTTTTTGGCAAAGGTTTGAAGACTTCCTTGCTCGCAAGTGGTCTTCCGAAAAGAGATTTGGTTTGGAAGGATGTGAAGTAATGATTCCTGCACTTAAGACCATCATTGATAAATCCAGTGAAATGGGAATTGAATATGTTATTATGGGGATGCCTCACAGGTAATGTCAATGAAAACCCCCCAACAAATGGGCTTCTTGTCTTAAGACAAGTTTCAGGTTCTAGAATTTTATTAACAAAGTTGATATTAGAGAAGCTACTGTAGCAAGAGTCAGTCATAGCGAGAATGGTAACACAGAACAGTAACAAATACCTGTCAGTGAGAGTCTGCAGGCTTCACAGGTAAATGCTAGCAAAACTCACTTCAGTGTACTTTGAAGCTGCAAGCAAATGTGACAGCAGCCGTGGTATCTGTCCCATTGCATAAAGTCTAAAACTGGGAAAGCTTGGTGATATAGTATCAGACGTATTTTTGCAGTCTGCCTTAATTAATTATTAATACTGTTATATTAAGACTGCTAGATAGCTACAAAATTCATCATTCATACTTGGATAACTAGGGGTTACAAAATGTCTGTGGGAATGCATTGGAGAAACTTTGCAATGGGAAGAAGGGTAGAATGAAGGGTTTCAGGTTCAAAAGTTTGCAGTGAACTTCTTGCAAATTTCTGACAGTATGGCTTGGTGATTTGATAAGTTTTATGCTGTTAACTCTGTTATTACCATTTTGGAGACATAACTCTGGAATTTTCTTAGAGGTAGGCTGAATGTATTGGCTAATGTAATCCGAAAAGAGCTGGAGCAGATCTTCTGTCAGTTTGATCCCAAACTTGAAGCAGCAGATGAGGTAAGATGCTTCTTCAATAGATCTATATACAGAGGTTAACATTCAAGGTAGTTTTTAGTCATTTTGGTCATGGTTATTATGAAAATAGCATTATCAGCTGCTGAAATGCATTGTCTTCTAGTTTGAAGAATATGATTTGGTGAAACTTCTTAACAAATTTAAAGACTGTACTGTACCTCTAACACACAGAAGGAATCTCAGGAATGATTGTAGATAAGTAAGTTCTAGGTAATTTGACTTAATTTCATAAGCTGTTTTATATAAATGAAATTAGTATCAATATTCTTTAAATATTTATCCAATACTGAATAGTGACACTGAGATTTCAAATTGGAACACTGTTCCTATTTTATTATTACAGTGTCAAATCCATAGTGCATACTGATGTACAATTCACTAGATGCATTTTTTCAGGCTGAAGCACACATTTTAGGCATAGTCAATCGGATGCAGCTGATATGAATGACATTCCTGAATTGTGACTACATCTTGCATGTTAGGGATCTGGGGATGTAAAGTATCATCTGGGAATGTACCATGAGAGGATCAACAGAGCAACAAACAAGAAAATCACTCTGTCCCTGATGGCTAACCCTTCTCACTTGGAAGCAGTTGATCCTGTTGTGCAAGGGAAAACAAAAGCTGAACAGTTTTATCGAGGGGATACGGCAGGGAAAAAGGTAAAGATTGTTTAATATAGTAACTCTTACTGATAGTTTTTCATATTATTTTTTATAAAAGTAGTTTACCAGTAGTTTTGTATCACAGAGTCTTCCTCTTTTCCTCCTTCACAAAAGGGATATATCACCTGTTGAACTAGATAAGGTTTTTGACATGGTACCTCAAGGGTAACTTCAGGAAGTAGACTTAAAACTTTCTTTCATTTGTGAACTGAGCAAAGGCAGCAGAATGCTGAGAAGTCTATGGTTTATTATAAAAATACAGTTCTATTTTATAAGCACTACAGAAATATGGAGCAAAGAAATCCTGCCAAGAAGCTTAAATTGCACTTTTGCTTTCTAATATATGTGTGGATATGTGTGTATAATCCTCCCTCTTAGGTAATGTCCATATTATTACATGGGGATGCTGCCTTTGCAGGACAAGGAGTGGTTTATGAGACGTTTCATCTTAGTGACCTCCCATCCTACACCACAAATGGCACTATTCATGTTGTGGTCAACAACCAGGTAACAAGTAGAGCATTTTCCAATCAACTTGTCTGCTGAATAGTTGCTAGTGTGTTTCTTTTTATTCTTGTTTGTTATTAGCTGGGTGCATTGTCCCCTCTGTTTATTAGAATGGTTAAGAAGTTCCTGAAAATGGTCATAGTATCTAGCAACTCTGAGTGGATAATATTTTATCACCTACATTTATTTCATTCAATTTATAACACTCAATTGGATTAGGTTTGCTTTGTTTTGCTTTTAAGGGAGCAAAAAGAAGCTGGCTAGCCAAAATGAAAAGCTGATACTACTGCTGTGTAAATGACTATTAAATGAAAACCTCAGGCATTCAAAACAAAGTAGAGGGAGATACCCAAATTATTTTAATGGAGGTTTCTGGAATTTCTAGATTGGCTTCACCACAGACCCCCGTATGGCCCGTTCATCTCCATATCCTACTGATGTTGCTCGTGTGGTCAATGCTCCCATTTTTCATGTGAATGCTGATGACCCTGAAGCAGTGATGTATGTGTGCAGTGTAGCTGCAGAATGGCGAAACACATTCAATAAAGATGTGGTGGTTGACTTGGTAAGCCTTGGTTTTCTCAACTTTTCATTCTGTGTGTTATGTACTACTCTCTTATTTTTCTGTGACTTAGCAGACCCAGCCAAGAAACATGTTTTGATTTTAATGGCCTTTAGTTTCTTCATTTAAAAAAAATAAACAACTAACAGGCCGACAAGGATCCATAAATGTTTTTATACCATAAAGCTCCTAAAATCTCTGTAAAACTATGAAATTGAAAGATTTCATTTTACATTTTTCCTTGCCAACGGAAACAATCTTTCCCTTTTTAGGTTTGTTATCGTAGGAGAGGGCACAATGAAATGGATGAACCGATGTTCACCCAGCCTCTAATGTACAAGCAGATTCATAAGCAGGTGCCAGTGCTGAAGAAATATGCTGACAAACTGATTGCAGATGGGACTGTAACACTGCAGGAGTTTGAGGTACACATCAACAGAGTTAAAGGAAACTTAAGAAGCTGTCAGTAGAAAGACACAACTGTCACAGTACGCTGACTGCTTAAAAACTTTCCTTTCATTACTGTGATGTCTTCACCCTTTGACACTTTCTGGTTCAGTTCAGTTTGGATTTTCATGTAAAATAAATAGTATTGTAATAAAAGGACTGAAAGTGCTGTGAAGTAATTAATACATACTGCACAGAAAAAAAATTGCTTCATTTCTGAGGTTTGTAAAAAGTGATTAGATGTGAATGTTGGAGATGGAGGCATTTGTCAGTTGTTCTTCATCTCTAGAATCTTAATTCAGCAGAAAGACACTATTTGAATGCTCATTGGTGTAACTGTAGCTTCATACTGCTAACCTTGGCAGGCTTATATCCAGCAATAATGCAATAAAATCAGTTTAACCTTTTTATTTTCTTGCAATAATTCAACTAAGTTCAGAGATCATTTGAAATATTTCAGAAGGATGAAGTATAAAGTCTGGTGCCTGTATTAAGCTGGTTAGGTCTTTACCTTAATATTTTTGAAAGGGACTGTGTAGAGTGCGGATGCAACAAAGGACTTTCTCAGAAGGTATGGCTAACTGTAGTGACACAGTATTGCAGATCAACAGAAAAGCAGTTTGTGTAGGTGCATTCTGTTATCTGGAAGAATGACTACAGCTCATGCAGAACTAGCTATCCTGAATCATTGTAAGAGTGTGCCAGTAGTGGCGTGGGCTTTGGTGACTGGATTCAGGATTCTGGATGGATGTTTTGCTGTACAGACTGAGCTCAACATTGCTGTTAATTAATTTAAAGATTAGCTAGCCCAGTAACTTGAGTGTAGGTTTGGATTGAAACATAGATATTGTAGAAACATTCTGCCTCTGCAGAATGTGGCTTTGTATCTGTTGCCATTGACAGGTGTGGCAGCAGATTCTTAGCTAGACTCTCCTAGCCAGACTAGTTTTCTAAGAGGTTCTCTTCTAGTCTTTGGTGACTTTGGTGGCCAGAAGTATGAGTGCTGGATAAGGCTGATCTTAAAGTATGACTAAACTATATTTGATACTTCAGATCTGTCTCATTCTAGAGTAATGATGGTAAATTCAGCTCTTGATACTCTCCTCTGTAACACCTGTCCAATAAACTAAATAACTTATTTAGAGTAATATGTGTAAGCATGTTTCTAGAAGGCAATTTGATCCTAGATAAAATGAAATTGTTTGTTTGCATAACTGTAACTAAATTTTCTTCAGGAGTTAAATAACTTTTTATCATAGTGAATGATAGGTGTCATCTGTAAGAAACAAGGGTGTTATGTTTATCTGTTTTAAAAAGAAAGTTTTTGTTCCACAGGAAGAAATTGCAAAGTATGATAGAATATGTGAAGAAGCATATACTAGATCTAAGGATAATAAGATCCTACATATCAAGCACTGGCTTGATTCACCTTGGCCTGGTAAGAGGTGTCATTTCACTTATCCTAGTGTTAATATTATTGTGCTTTTATTTTGAGTCCATATTGCAGGACTCTTAAATGTTTTTTATCAGTGTTCCTTTAAAATAAAATATGTGACCTTTCATTTGCCCCTGTTAATAGTAAAATTAGACATTCTGCCAGATCAACTTGAAAGAGATGCTTTTCTTAAAAAAAGTCTTAAGTAAGGTGTGACTTTTTGAAAGACATCTTTTCAGTTTAGCAGAGAGGAGTTTTTCCTGTAATGTTACCTGTCTGTGCCTTCAGGAAGAAAGAGTATGTCTCATGCTCCATTTATGTATGTATGTATGTATTTATTTCCTGGGGGATTGAGATGCCATATGCCTTTATGGGCTGCCTCTGCGCACATAATTAGATCATTGTGTGCCTGTAAGATCAAGTTCTGTTGTCATACAGACAATCAAAATGAATGTGTGTCCCAGTGTAAGGTGAAGAACTAGGTTGAGGCTGCTGCTTAGAATGTCTTTTATGAGTTGTGGGTTTTTAAATAATTTGTGGATAGTGTAGATATTTCTTAATCAGTCCTTGGACATCTCACCAGATCTTTTACTTGCAGGATTCTTTAACGTGGATGGAGAACCCAAGAGCATGTCTTGTCCTCCAACTGGCATTTCAGAAGACCTGCTGACTCACATTGGCAATATAGCTAGTTCAGTGCCGGTCAAAGACTTCAAAATACATGCAGGTCAGCTACAGTCGTTGTTTCTTCTAGTGGCTATGTTTTTTTGCTCAGATTTTATATTTCTGCACACGAGTTGCTGTTGGGCCATTTCCCAAAGAGGAGAATGCCTGTGACTTTTATTTTAACTCTTCCACCCTATGGGGCAAGGAGAATGTGACAGTTAAGGTCCTGCTGCTTGTTCTCAGCATAATGTTCTTTCAGTATCATGCCACTTTTCTTCCCTACCTCATTAAAATATATTTTCCTCTGAGGGAGCTAAAAGTCTCCTTGTAACATTAAGTTAATACCTCCTTTCATTCTTCGAGTCCATGTGGAAAATGCTGCCTCTATGCAGCACATTTGTGGGACTTACTGGGAAGTAAGGCACCCATCTCAGGAAGCATTGTTAATGTGGGTATTTTTAATGCTAAAACCAGTGGTAATTTGAGGTCCACTTAAGGCACTTTTTTTGTAATTAGATAATTTTCTACTCAGGAATATAGCTTGGTCTTTTCAGACCTGGCAACACTGCTGATATACTATGAGCCTAATTTTGGTACAGCCGAATGGACTCCGCGTGGGTAAATTCAGACATTTTTTCTTTCAACTTATCATTTAGCATTGACGATAGCACAAATCAGCGTTTTCTCAAAGTCTTGGCTTTTAGTCTGAAGAGATTCAGTTCTGAATTTGGTATCTATTACAGTAAGAAGTTAAATGTACCTGTCTCACTGGGGAGCCCCAACACTGTGTCAAAGTTCTGAGTTAATTCATTTACTCCCTGGTCAGGTTGAAGTCTAGCAGCTCTACAGGGAGCAGTAACATGTTCATTCCATGGGGAAACATGGAGACAGTTTAAGGGAACTTTTTTCTTTTGTTGGCTTGTAGGGAATGTACTTAGGATCAGGAAAAAGAGCTTTTTTTCCTGTGTAAAAATCTAGCTAATCTTTCTTCTCCAGAGTCATCCACCAAGGCATAAAGTGTGTCTGCTGTAGATGTTCTCTGTGTTTGTGTTCCTTTGGGACAATTAAACAGTTACGATTAATGACGGTAGGGCATTCCCAGTTATCAATTTCAAGCTTGTTGAGCAGATACAATTAATCGATGAACTTTAAATCTCTTCTAAACACTCGCATGCTTTGTTGTGACACTGTTAAATTTGAAATTATGGTCAGCCAATAAAATTTAATATTAGACATTCGAATTAAGAAGGTGAGAAGGTCTCTCTTTAGTAACTTCATTAACCATTGACACTAAGTAATATTTGCCAGTATCTAAGATAGATTTATGGTTCAAAGCAAACTTTGGTCTGCTAGATTCTTTTACGCAGTTTAAAAGACCATGAGAGAGAAAATTTTGGGAGAATTAGAAGGGGAAGAGCACCTTTTGAAGTACTTTGTTCTTCCACTAGAACAAAACAGCTTAATATTTTGCAGTCTTTCAACAAACTATTGGAAGATTAATTTGTTTCATCAAATGTTTCGTATATTCTAAAGAGAAAATGTTCAAGTTTTTTTTTTTTTTACTTAAAATGCAACAATTTTGATGAGAGGAAACCTTTATGTGGAAAGAAAGCACGGCAATTTTTGTAAAATTGCGGAAAGTAACAAAGGGAAATATGGGAAAATAACAAATAGGATATCTTACCAAAACAAAAGCATCAGTTCAGATGTGAAAATAAGATGGTGTCAAGTGACACTGAATACACGAGGCTTATAGCCTCAAAGCTGGAAGCATCTGTGTGCAGCTTTGAAGCTTTATTGCCTTTAAAAGTCACAGTGTTGTAACCTGTGTTTTGGCTTAGCAAGTTATAAAATCTTCACTGTAAAAAATCAGCTATTGCTTACCAACTGAAAATCTGTTGGCAGCTGCTACAATTTCCTATTTATATGATATTCATAGTATTGATTAATCTGGCCTGTTTCACTTTGTAACGTCTCCAGAAGTCTACAATAAGACAAATGCCAAGATAAAATGAGAAAGAGAGAAGAAAAAACCACGAACCAAATAGCTGATATTTTCAGTCTCTTATAAAACAGTACTTGGTGTTACAGATGGGAAGATAAAACTTTAGGAAGAAGTATTTCACCATAAGTCTTTTTAATTGTCCTCAGTAGTTTTTACACAGCCAATCTTATTTTCTTCTAAAACAAGGTGTGAACATTATGCGACCCTTTCCCTGGGAAGCAAGTTATTTCACTTTGCTAGCAGTTCAATTCTAGAAGGACAGTTTGTAGACCCTATTAGGATCTGTGTTTAACTTAGCCAGTGGGAAAGGAGAGTGGCGAAAGTAATGTGAATATAAAATACCTCTGAAGTAGGTCCACTGATTTCTGATCTTTATTCCAATGTAGGACTTTCTCGGATTTTGAGAGCCCGCTTGGAAATGACCAAGAACAGGGTTGTTGACTGGGCATTAGCAGAATACATGGCTTTTGGCTCTTTTCTGAAAGAAGGGATCCATGTCCGACTAAGTGGACAGGATGTGGAGAGGGGTACTTTTAGGTGAGTACTGAGGTAACTGTTAAGTGCTGTCCCATACTTAAAGAAACACCTTGGCATTTTTTAAACAATATGGTCTTCTGTGGGGAAGTTGAGGCTATTCAGCATCAATCCGAATGTTATAGATTCTGGCAGCCAAGAATAATCAAATTGCCTGTGTTTCTGTAAACAGCATTTTAAAGAATTGTATTTAAGGCAGAACAAATGTTCTTAGATACTTATTTCTTTTGCTGAAAATCAAAACGTTTTTTCTGCTTTTTACCTAAAAATTCAGCTGCAATCCCTCTAATGGCTAATAAGTAAAAGAAGGGTATTTGCTGCTGCAGATTCTGAAGACTTTTAAGTACCATTCCAGTGCTGGCTGCTTGGAGCTTGGGTATCCTGTGAACAAACGTGCTGCCAGTTGGCAAGGCTTTTTAAAGTGAAATAAGGTCCTTTGTACTGAGACTTTTAATGACTGTGGAGCATGAATGAACGCAGAATCTGATCACTTAGTAAAATATATACAGTTCTGCTGCCTTACCTGATTCTCTGTGGAGTAAAATGTTAATGATGTATTTAATTGAAGCCTTTGATGCGAAGCCCATTGCTGGGGGTGAATGAACTAGCAGCTGCACTGTGCTTCATTGTGAATGCTTGCAGAAAAGAGAGATAAATCTTGGTGCTTCTCCTCTCTGGTACAGCGAGCTTCATTTGGTATCCCGTCTTTTGGGCTTTCTTCTTTTTGCTCCCATTGTAATGGCAGTTTAACAAAATCCTTTGGACAAGACCTGAAAACAAAACTGAAAATCAGGAGATTTCCCCACCCCCGATTTCTCATCCTCCTTGATTTTCAGTACCATGGTCTTGTAAAGTGGTGAGCATCTCCTGGGAGAGGAACACACATGTTCACTGTTTAGCAATGTACCCACCTATTACAGGTGAGTGCTTAGTCATGTCTAGCACACGCCTATAGACTTGTCTTGAGAATACTGATTCTCTGTATTCCTAGCTCTCTCACTGGTGGAAGAGGATTTTCCATAACTATCATCCAGATTTTCTTGATGTTTAAGATAAAAATAATTGTTATGCTTACAGCAATATAGGGAAAAAATAAAAACTATGTTCAAATAAAAAGCTATTCAGACTGGTGAAGACTAGCTAAGGATTCCTGTGCCATCTAATTTTATTATTCAGTCTTTCAGAAAAGGTGTAAAAAGGCATTCAAGTAAATTCTTGTGAAGTTCAGGACTGAAGCTGGTACTGCAGATATTTGATTTATAGTAACCTGGTTCTGCTTTACTGCTGGGTTTTGAGTTTGCCTGATGGGTAGTGGGATCTACAAAATATTAGCATGTGATGTGATGATGAATTTTTGTTATGAGTGTGATAGGGCAATTGGACAATAAAGGGTGAGATTAAAAAAATGCCTCAGACCTGAGGAAGTCAGAGAATATTCAACTACTCTGTTAAACAGAAGAGAACACTGTAGAAATGTGTAAGGCAGTCTATTATACTGTATTCAGGCTCATTTCATCAGAGGAATAGGTAGAAAATTACCTTGTGGTACAAACACATCTAAGAGATACTGCCATTTTCAGTAAAGCTGCTCTTTTTAAGCTGTGGTTGAGTTTTTGTCATTTATAATAAAGGTGAGCAACTTCCTTAACAACTGAAGACATTTGCAAATGCTAGTGCATTTTTATTGGAAAAAAACACATTGCAAACACATAGAAAGTATATGTCATTTTATCTTCCCTCTGTACTGAGAAGACCCTTCTTCCCCAAAAAATCCGAAGTACATAATGTCTCAAATCTCTGGGACTGATTAAAGAGACAGTATCAGCTAGAATTTGGGAAGAACTGAAGATACTGCATTGCCATAATGAAAACAACATGATGGGAGTGCTTTCACTATTTTGGAACTTCTGAAGTGCTGTCTAGAAAATAGTACTTTCTGTCAGTATTCAATGAGATGGCTTGATTTCTTCCTGTTTCAGTACTCAATATTATCAATAGACAGAAGCTATATAAAGCTGCAGACAGAAGGACTCCCCCTTCTCATCTTGGAGACACACCCTGGAGAAGGGAAGGGAAGGAAAGGGGGAGAGAGAGACTTGATTTTGTACTAGTTTGATGTCAGTAAACCTGACAGTTGTACAACAGCAATATCTAACTTGTACATCAGTATATTTCTGGCTGTCCTTCTGTGCCCATTGTAATCACCTTTTGCTGGGGAAACACAAACCTTTGTGCTCAAGAAGCTTATCACCTAGCTACACATTCTATCTTTAGTGGAATGACAAAAATAAAATGACAGTGGCAAAAATGATTTCTGCCTGACAGCTATCTGGTGTGTGTATTTTCTCCTTTCTATCTACTTCCCTCCCTGTGCTGTTCTTCAAGGCTTCTGTCTTTCCCCCGGAAAACCACAGCACCCCAGGGATGCTGCTGTCCCCTCATCCCTCGCCCGCTCCTCCGCCGGACCCCTCTGCCTCGCTCCGACGGGGCCATGGGACAAACACCCAGGCGTCATCCCAGCGGGACCACCGCACTGGGGACCGGGACGCGTTCCCTGCCACCACTCACACACCCAGTTCAGGCAGGATCAGGCCACGAGCCCCCGGGAAGCCTTAGCCAGCCCCGCGGCAGCTGATGAAGTTTATCCCTGCCCTGAGGCAGCGTACCTGTGTGTTTTGGAAGTAGTGCCTCCAGAGGGGTCGGATTTTGTCCTGGCCACCCACGTCCCAGACGGTGAAGCAAATATTCTTGTACTCCACCGTCTCCACGTTGAACCCTACGGAGGGGCAGGAGGAGCATGGGGAGAGGGTGAGAGGAGCCTGGCTCCACTTTCTTTACACCCCCCGCCCCATGAGGGATTTACACACATGGATGAGATCCCCCCTGAGCCGTCTCCTCTCCAGGCTGAGCAGTCCCAGCTCCCCCAGCCTCTCCTCCTACGAGAGATGCTCCAGTCCTTCCACCATCCCCGTGGCCCTGCACGGGGCTCGCTCCAGCACGTCCCCGTCTCTCCTGCACCGGGGAGCCCAGCACCAGACCCAGCACCCCAAAATGTCTCAGCAGCACCCCAAAATGTCTCAGCAGAGCCGAGCGGAGGGGCAGGAGCTCCTCTCCTCTCCCGACCCACTCTCAGTGCTCTGCCCAGCCCAGCTCTCCAGCAGGTACCAGGGCCTGGGATTGTTCCTCTCCCAGGGCAGGACTTGGCATTCCCATGGTGAACTCCATGAGGTTCCTCTGCCCGTTTCTCCAGCCTCCCCAGGTCCCCCTGGATGGCAGCACGGCCCCACTGGTGTATAATCGCTCCTCCTGGCTCGGGACCGTCCACAAGCTGGCTCTCCCCATCACCCAGGTCACAAATGAAGATATTCAGCCGCACCGGCCAGCGCGGAACACCACGGCTGACCGGTCTCCCCGACCCGGTGCCTCGTTCCCAATCCACCTCCATCAGCTTGTGGGAGACGCTACATGAGACGATGCCGAGCACCCCACTGAAAGCTTTGCACCAGGATCTGGCAGGACAGCTGCCCGCCCTGCCTCCCGCGTTTCGGCAGGCTGGACCCCCATGGTCCGAGCGACCTCCTGGCCACGAAAATGGACCGGAGCCGGATCACACCGACGTAACGGCTCAAGCTCCGTGTTCATCACCATGGGGCAGGCGGAGGGCAGCGAACCAGGGCGCCACATTCGGGTTGGCACCCGCCGCGCAGGTCGGGGCGGGTGGTCTGTGCCGATGCCCGTGCCGGGGACCACAAGGGGTATTTTGGGGTGCAAGCCAAGGTCCCCACCGGGCACCGGCCGCGGCTGTGCCCCAGCACCCAGGCAGGCAGGGGATAACGGAGGGCGACGGCTGGGCGGACGGGGCACTGGGTGTCATGCGGCACATCTCACCCACCCGCGGCCCACAGCCCACCGGGGGGCACCGGGGATCGGCCCGGGGGGCCCCCGGGAAAGCGGTACCCGGGTGGGCAGCACGGCCTGCGGGATGTGGCGGGGGGGGGCCTGCCC
>JANZLQ010000100.1:12178456-12216018 GCA_026212715.1 Elanus axillaris
TTTCTATCTACTTCCCTCCCTGTGCTGTTCTTCAAGGCTTCTGTCTTTTCCTGGCCTTATATTGGTGACTTCTAAATAAATTTCAGAGCTCTTTTGCTAGCATTCATTATAGCAAAGGGAAGTACAAAAAGATTCAGTCTTCAGTTCAGTGTTGGCAGCCATACAACACACGGTAATTGTTACCAGTATAATAACTGTCCTTATGTTAGCAGTTGTAAAGCTAGACATATTGCTGTGATTCACTCAGTTAGTCTGCTCAGGGAGTTAATGGATTACAGTAATTACTTAAGTCATCTCTGTTTTGGTAGTGTTCCTGGGTGCCCCATTCTATTGCTGATTAATGGTGTTCTAGAGAACTGTAAATGGTGCATGTGAGTGGAAACAGCAGGAAAGAGGATACAACGACTTCAAGTCTTGGTGCTGGGATTAGATTAGATTAAATTTTTGCATAAAAGACAACAGTTGATTTAAGGAAAAGATTAATAGAATTTGCCAGGGAGGCAGAGTGAAATATTTTTACTAACAATTTTGTTCTTCTGTATTTTTTTTTTTACTTTAATCAGTCTATTTTATAGCAACAACTCCCACCCCTTCCCTTCTCCCCCCCCAGTTCTTCTAGTAATAAGGTATTTTCAGTTTCCATGAGTGCTTGAGAACAAGCCTTGATATAGTCAGTGAAAGTCCTTATAATGCAGCAATTGTATTAGACATGTGATTGTATTGCTAGGTTTCAACCAAACCAGAGTGTTATAACTGTGTTGCTTACATGCTTTCTAGAACACAGCTTTGATGGTTTATCTTTGAAAATAGCTCTGTTAAAGCCCAAAGTTATTCTTGGCTAATAAATTTCTTTCAACAACTATTTACAGCCATCGTCATCATGTGCTTCATGATCAAGAAGTTGACAAGAGAACGTGTGTTCCCATGAATCATCTCTGGGAGCAGCAGGCCCCCTATACTGTGTGCAACAGCTCGCTTTCTGAATATGGTGTCTTAGGTACGTCTCGGGGTAACTATCTGACAGATCTGCTTGTGTTTTAAGAGGTCTCAAACAAGATGTAGGAAATGATGACTGCTAATTAAGAGGATTTTTTTTCAGATTTTGCTTTAATGTGGTAAGCCTCTGGCTACAAAGTTTTACTTTGTTACTTGAGTTTGCCAAGCCTCAAAACAAACAAAAAATATCTCCTTCTGCTAGTAGCATTTAATAATAAACAAACTCTGCCTTTGTTGTATTTTGACATTATCACATTCATAACAGTTCTGTATCAGATGGGAGCCAGGAATTGCAGAATAGGGGCCTAAAATCCAATCAAAAAGCCTAAACTGATTTCCCCCCACCCCCTGAAAAAAGTGGTTCTATCAAGAGATGCAGTAAATTTACCCTGTTAATTGTAAGATTTGTCCCTTATTGTTGTCTTACCTTGAAGTTTTAAAAAATCATAGTAGTATACGCTTTTAGCCAAACTCTTGGGGTTTTTTTTCCTACAGTGTGCTATGATGGGTCTTGGTTTTAATGTATATTTTAGTTTTAACATTTTAGAATAAATTAAAAATTAGAGGGGGAAACTTCAACTGGGTGTGTGTTTGTAGGTTTTGTTTCTTTTTTTTTAATTATTTTCTTGTCATTTTTGAATGTTACCTGTGGTATCAGGCATATGAATGTGCAGGTTTCAGTGTGCTTGCAGTGCAAAACTTTCTGCACACTTTAAATAGTGCATTGATTTGTTTAGGCTGTTTAGAACCTGCTTGTGCTTCAAAACTATGAACTGGAAGACTTAAGTAGCTTTTGGTGGAAAAGTCACAGAATGTGCTAGCATTGTTCTCATTAGTATTCAACAGGAGATTACATAGTAATGACAGAAGATGAATTTCAGAGAATAATGTAGCTATATAAGAAGCAGAACTCAGCAAGAAAGAGAATGTGGAGAAAAAAAAGCTGTAAAACAGATATGTATGGAATGGATATCAAAGCTTTCCCTCTCAGGTTCCGGCATCTATTAAAGAAGCATCCCCGTGTTTTACAGTTCTGGGATTCAGTTGAAAGTATCCATCTGCTGTGGTTGATCTTGGCAATGCTGGGGCATGCAACTAATGCTTTCTCAAAAGGGGAGGAACTGCCAACAAAATCAGGGACACTTTGTAATACAGATATAAAAATCCATCCTAGCCTTATCTGAACTGCTATTCTGGATATGCTGTTTCAAGAAAACAACTTCTTGTTAGTGATAGCATTAATCATAGTGAATTATGTTTTTCGTACTGGACAGACACTTTACCTTCAGCTGCAGAGAATGGATAACCTCACTCTGACTTGAGGAGGGTGGCAAGAGGAATGTGGAGTACAAAACAAATACATCTAATAATTTATCAAAAATGTTATTGATTCTATGGATAAATAATGAAATATTGTTTCATATCCATTTCGGAGCTAGTATGAAGGAAAAAGATGAAACACTGTAGTAGATAAAGATGGTAATTGATAGCTGCTTTCTTCAAATCCAGAAATATTTGATCACTTAGTCATTTTTACATATTCTGCGTATTACCTATTGCTAGTAATATTAAAATTAAAGTGGTATAAAACTGTATAGTTGGCATATGGGCTGAAAAGCTGAGATTTTTTTAGGCATTTTTGTTAGTGCTGTGGCAGAATTGGTGTGAACAGAAGTTTGTATCTCTTTAAGCTAATATAGTAACATATAAATGTAAAATAAATAGGAGAGTGCAAGAAAGGCTGCATATAAACATAAGAAAAATAATTGGCATAGATAAAAAGCAAGACTTTAATTTCAGATAATGATTTTTTGTTTGTTTTTTTCCAATTTCCTATTGTTTCTCACAGTTAGGTCTGGGGTTTCTTAACTTGAGCCTGTTTACAGTGTTTCTGCTAATGTTACGGGTAAGTGGGTCATAGGTTTCTGGTTTTGGTTTTTTTTTAACGTTCAAGTAAGGTATCCAAAAATGAAAGTGACGAATGTCTAGATATGGTTGAAGTCTGATTTTGTTCCAAAACTTACACCTTGGTAGGTCTAGGAAGCCTAGTGTTGACATGGTCTGAAGGGCAATTCTTGTTGTTATAATTCTGTTCTTTAAACAATTAACTAAGCGAGCTCTCTGTCTTTCTCTTTCTTGATCTCATCCTGCTCACTATTGCTCTTCCACCTTCCCCAGTAACAGAAATCATAAGATCATAGAATGGTTTGGGTTGGAAAGATCATCTTAAAGATCATCTAGTTCCACCCCCCTGCCATGGGCAGGGGCACCTTCCACTAGACCAGGTTGCTCAAAGCCCCATCCAACCTGGCCTTGAACGCTTCCAGGGATGAGGCATCCACAACCTCTCTGGGCAACCTGTGGAAGTTGATTTAATAACTTTCATTGAATACAAGCAATAGCACAAAGTATGTGTTCATACACTGAAAACAAGACTACCATTTCTGTGCAATTCTGCTTCAGCAGATGTGATGACAGCTTCTTCAAAACTAGTAGTACTGATACTTTTAATTGTTAAGAACTTTAAATCCCTGATGTCTGAGATGCTTTTTAGCAGTAAAGAAGATTAAATTGATAGAAATAGTTTATAAGTGATGATTATTTTTTTTAAACTAAAAATGCCATGTTTCTATGTTGAAGTGATTTTATAATTAAGTTTCCTCTCCTTTGCTAGCTTTTACATATCAACCTTTTCCAACATGTTTACTCTTGTGTATTGTATCCATAGAGAGACAGCGTTGGGATAAGCAGCAGTGTGTGAACACGTCTCTTCTAGTTAAGCATCTCAGTCAAAGAGGAACAATTAGAATTGTCACCTGTTTGGCTGGTAACACCACCAGGTCTCCTTTTTAGTACATGGAAGAATAAGTGAACACTTGCAGTACACTGAGTTGGTTCTTCAGGAGTAGCAAAAACTGCCAATGCTTTGTTTTCTCTAACTGTTATTTCTACTATATAAGCCTATTACAAGGAACAGTTTGCGATTAGTGCCCTAAAGTATTTGGTGAGGGGTGGGAAGGTTGTGAGAGGATATAAAGGAGGGAAAAAAAAGGTGTTAAGAGTTTAATTTATGACTGTGCTAACATGCAGCACCTCAGAAGCATTTTGGGAAATCTCTTAGTTTCTGTGAATGAGAGCTAAGTAAAAATGGGTTGAACATCCCAGCATGATAAAACTACCGATTATTTCCTTGGCAGGTACATAAGCCAAGAGCTGACATCTGTTCAGAGCTGTGAGCTTTGCACCAAGTTATTGTTGAGCTGGTTAGGAACACCTGGGGTGTAACTGCTCTATTAAAATGATACTCTGACAAGACTGATTTCACTTAGAAATAAAACAAAGAAGTCTTGTTAACTTGTAGGTCAAACAATTGCTTGTATTTTATATACAGGAAGCTGTGGAGTGTGTTTACTGGGGCATTAAGTCAGAGTATTTAACAACCTCCGATAGTTTTGTTTGACATCCTATGTCTACTACTTTTAGCTATATCCAGATTATTATAATCTAGTTGTGCATCCACTCATCTAGCTATAAATTTTCCCTTTTAATGAAACTGAATATCTGGGAGTATAAATGATGGCTGTGTGAAGTCATTTAAGCAAAAAAGTTTGAGTTTATTTGCTGATTGAGATAGAGGAGAAAAGTGAAAGTAACTTACAGGCACTCCATGCTACCTCTTCAGCATTTTTAAAAACTTGAAAGGATCTCCTGTCTTTCTTTACTGCCCTCAGAATGACTTGTGTAGTGTTGATTCTCCATCGAGGAGGTGTGATTCCCTCTGTCAGGTTCAGTACTGGCCTTGCGAGGTCTTGGGCTGTAGCATCCTGTACTGGGAAATTCCAAGGAACATCCAGGCAAGATAGACTTGGAACTAGTGTGTAGTTCAGCAAATTCCTGAACCATGAGACCTGGAGTACAGCTTTTTCAAGGGGAAGAGTCATGTCTGAAGCTAAAAGATGAAGGGAAGGGGACAGTATTGATTTAAACTTTTTTTTGCAATACACTCCTAGGATAAAATATGTAGTATTACTATTCATTCAGAATAATATGTTTTTAAGGTTAGGAGTAGCAAATACAATTACCTGTCAGAAATTGCGTTAGGAAATAGGACAGACTGTAGTAACCAAGGACCAGGTTCTCAATGGCATCTGCATGGAGCTCTAAGGCGGCATCAGTCTTCCTGTTTAATAGTCAGCCACCAGATGGGTATTAACTTCACTTTCTCCTGGGCTGCGTTTGGGTTCATGAAAGGATGCATGACCCTCCGTTAGTCCCTGTGCTTAGATTTTCTGTTAAGCATAGCACAAACCTGTCTTTGTAACTTTCCTCATTCTGACATTAAATCCCTGCACTGATAAGCCCTCTATAACCATCAGTTAACATACATGCCTTAAGTCACTTTGAAATCATATTGAATTAAGCTATAGCCTTACTTACATTAATTGAAAAGCTACAGTTTCTATGATGGTCATGAAAACTGCTGTGGGGAAAAACACAGCATAGTATGCTGCGTAAGCTGCCACTTTGCTTGACAACAGCTCTTTCTCTGCCAGAGTGACGAAAGAACAGTAAGGGAGCACAGCAGCAACTGAACTAAAAGAAACAAGAATTTCTGCTATGCCTGTCATCTAGGGACCTTAATGAACTTCAGCAATTAAAACATTAGTTTTGCAACCTTAGTCAAGTGCTGTGTCTTTTTCTTTCCTCTCTCATCTCAGTTTGGAAGTTTACCAAACTGCTGTGATGGGTCCTGGTCCCCTGTGCCCTGGTGTGCTCTGAGCCCTGAGTGGCTGGCTGCCTGGTGTTTGGGAGCTGGCTGGTGGCTCTGTGCTACCCTTTGGGTGTGCAGATTCTTTATCTGTCATTCTTCGAAAGCTACATCTTGCAGCCTGGTTGTCTTGGCAATGGATTTCCTCACAGACTAAACCTGTTCTCTGTGTTTCTAGCTGTGTAAGAGTTAATCCTTTAAACTCACAAAGTTTGCACAGTATTCTGAAGAAATGTTCAGTTCTTGTCTCTGTAGACACACAATGAAAGTTTGCAAGGTCTCTGCTGTGTTTCCTTTAACCCTTTACTCTGGTCTGAGGTTGAGCCCTAATGAGGGGCTTGGGTAGGAACCTGCTCCCCTGCAGTTCATGTCCTATCTCTAGAAATGTGGAGTCTTTCTAGCTCGGGTCACCTTCCCTGTCCTTGACTCATCTGTTACCCCCCAAAATCCCTTTCAGGAGAAGCACCTCACCCTCTCCTGGGTTGTTCACCTTGCATCTGTCTGGACGTCTTTCCACCAATAATTTTTTTTTTTAATTTAGCAGTTCAGATCTTGCTCTGTAAATTATTTTCTCCACATGCAGGTAGGAATAGTAATTCTTGACAGACTCCCTAGCAATTGCTATAATCTCTGGTGGAATAGCTTTAATGTTAGGAACTCGTCATTTGCCTGGTGAAAAATAAGTTCTACCAAAGATGGGTATAGCACAGACACATGTTCCATGAAGTAGTAGACTTGGCAGAATTAATTTCAAAATGTTAATAAAAGTGTATAGATTACATTTGGATATATTTTCCCAGATATTTTTATGGCTGTCAGAAAGCTTGCAAAAGGCATCTGTGTTAGGATCACACCTTTCAATGCAGCTTCACGTGGGACATTGTCACCTTGTGGAGACTGTTAGCACAAAGTGGGCAACAAGATAGGAAATAAGAAATGACACTCTTTTTTTCCATGTGAATTTTAGGGGTGATTTTGGTATGTGAAACAGAATGTTGTGTACTCTGACGATGTTTTAAATATGCATGGAGGTCCTTACTCTTTGAAAAGCACTGTGTGATTATTGATAACTCCAAGCAGTCAAGACCTCAGTTTGTTCTTCTCTAAAAGCTAGATTGCCCCATCCTTACAGAGAGCAGCATATGCGCAAATAAGTCTTGAACATATTGCATATTTTCTCAACCATGTCACCCAATCAGTGGAAATGGTCTCTTAATGCTTGTGTAAAATTAGAATGGGATTCAAGCCTATCTAGGGAAATCTATTTTTCAGATACCTTTGGGAACACACATTGAAGGAGTTGTGTAAATTTTTCCACTGTTTGCATTGTGTTGAAAACAATAGAATCACACAAATAAGGAGGACAGAGATTTAAAAAATGTTCTGAAAGAAAGGCTGTTTAGGCAGTCAGGCCAAAGGAATGGTCAGCAAAAGCTATCCTCTTTGGCAATGCACTGTCATGGTGACTCACAAACAAAAGGCTGTCTGTCTGGCTTATCAGTCTCCTTTTGGCCTCTAACTTACTAGTTGCCTTTTGGTGTGAACATGAGCATCTGCTGGAGTCATGGATGGACTGTTCAGAGTTCAGCAGTCCAGAAGCCAAGTGACTCAAAGATTTCTTGCCATGGAGATGGTAAACAAAAAGCTGGGTTGGAATTACCAAGGAGTAGACTATGAAGACACACTATAAAAACAATATGTAAAACTGTTTTCTGTGTGAATAAACAATTTCACTTGAAGCTTTTGTTGCTTTTTCTTTCATGCAGTTAATTTGTCCTGCAGTTGTTCCTCTAACCTTCCAGGAAAGTTTGTATACCGACATTGACTGAGGAGTCTGTTCTGGAGAAGAAAGAAATCCTGTAGTCCCAATTTAGTGTAGTTACCATGTTAAGCTAAAGCAATTTCAGTTTTGTGCATAGATGACCTATGTCAAACCTTCGTGTCAAGTGTTGGGAGGATGTTCTTGTAGTTCTTGTTACGGAGGGGGTTATTTGATATGTGACTAATCTCAACTAGTTTTGTTGAGGGTTTTCCTTGTGGAACTGGGCAAGTTAGTCTAAACTTCATGTAACTGCATGTTCATTAGTCCTCAGTTTTGCAAGGTGAAAATGCTCGTCCTTCACTTTTTTTTTTCTTTTTTTTCTTTCTTTTTTTGGTTTCCACTTTTGACAGTTAAACTTTCAGGGAAGGAGCTACCTGTGTATGTTTGTGGCATCCAGTGCATGAAGACCTCAGTCTTAGCTTAGAGCTCTGAGTATCTCTCTGGTAGTGAACATAAAATAAAAGTTGAACAAAACCAAAAAAGGACAAAGAAGGTTTGAATAGGTTTGACTTGATCCTGAAATCTTCCTCCATAGCTAAGTCAATTACCTTGCACTGGTAACATTAAAGTAACTCATATGCTGTATGTACCACGTGTTCTCTTCTATCTCATAATATATTAAATTTTTTTAATGCCTGGAATGCCAGGCCATCTTAAAGGTATTTTAGGTATTTTTCTATTATTGCTTATATAATTTTCTGTTATTAGTGTTCCCTTTGAAGTAATTTCCTTACCCACTGAATTCCACAAATGGAGGCTCTCCTAGAGGGACTGCAGCCTCCAGTCACCAGGGTATAAATCACAAATATATGAGAGGTGTCGGCTATCACTTGCTGGTGACCCCGTAGCAGTAGCCTTCTGTGGGTGGAGAATGTCAAGATGGTAAGCTTGTCTCTTCCAGGAAGCCTGAGTTTTTTGAAGTTCCTGAAACTTTTCTAATTAGAAGAGTTGTATAGTGGGTTTGATCAGAGTCAGTAACTATAGTTCCAATGACTTTGGGTTTTATCATGGTTTTGCAACAGTTTACTGTAGTTTACTAAATACTGGGGGTCACAAAGTAGCATTGGATTTTACTGATACACAATGTTTAGGAGACATATTGGGTACCTGACTTACGATTGTATTTGGGCTCATAGCCACCTTTGGAAATACTATCCACAAGATGAGGTTTTATGGATTGATGTTTTTGTCCTGTACTCCTGAAAATGTCTGCAAGTTAAAAAGGAGGAGAAACCCAAATTAATGCATAGTATCTAGGTAGATGCACTGTACTCTCAGACATGAAGGGATTTCTCTCTGCATCCCAAATGCCAGTCTTGGGTGCATTTCTGTTGTAATTAAATGTACACTACTCTTGTGAGTGTTTGGAGGTGGGGGGAGGCTGGGGCCCAGTGGGATAAATTAAGCAGTATAGATATTTTGTTACCAGAAGGTGTTCATTTTACCTAAGCTGGTTTTGTTATCAAGTCTATATTGTAGAACGGCATTTGAGCGGCTACTGTGTCACAGTAAGGTAACTAGGCAAAAATAGGAATTACAGTAACTTGTACATAGCAAAACCACAAACTTGAGTTCCATGTAGATCAATGGTAGTGGGATGGGACTCTCTGCAACTTAGGTTACGAGTGCAGATCTTAAAGAAGCTGGAAAGAGATAAGAAATCCATATCAGTCTGTTAGTTCACTCTGAGGTTTTTTACAGTCTTGCAGTTACTCAGGAAAGAGTTACAGCTCATTATTGTAGCTTTTAAAATAAAATTTTAAAACAGTAAAGCTAGTTGCTCTGCTGGGGTAACCTTCAATAAGAGTCTTCCCATGTTGCAGTTCTGTATTTGAAAGCAGATCTTTATATTCTGTGCAGAACTTAAAAACTTCAACATGAAACATATTTATCCATCGAATATTTATTCTCTATGTGTATTGAATCAGTTTTCCCGCAGTCAGAACCTCTACATCCAGAGCAGTGCTACATAGCACTGTTTTTTACTGAGAACTTTAACTTTTTTGATTTTAATCCAAACTGTAGGTGTAGAATACAAATACAGGTATCTGCTCAGCCCTTCAGGCTCAGCTCTATCAAAGTATCAAAGGAAAATATGAGCAGATATCAAATATATATTTTTATATTATTAGATACATTTAGTTGTTCACTATGGAATGTGGTATAGAAAAATACCTTAAGTGTGGGCACTAAACTGAGACAGGTACGTTGCGCATAGCTAGGTTTTCATGTTCTGACTTGACACAAAATTCTCTATTTTTTTTAATGCTACACAGCAGAGGCCACATAGCATATGCAAACAGCCTTGTGGTGTTCTATCTTTTGCCTTTGCAGAGCTACTAGGAATCGATTACCTAGCTTACATGGCAATAGCAGTTTAAGTTTCTTTTCTGTCTTTGCCAGTCATCTCCCCAGGTCATATCGTAGAGCTGGGGCTTTATCGTACTGCAGCAGGTCTCTCAGTGAGAGCAATAATTTATTTCTGCCTTTAAGAGATATTCATGGAGCCTGTTGAGAGCCTTCAGTTACGTTTGGGCCTTGACAAGTTTTAAGAGCAGACAATGAGCTGCCTGCCTTGCTCTGCGCAAAACACTTGAGCTGCTGTCAGCCAGGCTGCTGCGGTACATTTGTCCTGCTGCATTAACCCAACATGGCTGCGGAGGTGGGAATGTGTGGCCCTTCTGCTCTACTCTGATGAATTTACCGTTCAAACAGCACAAGTTTAGGGAAATTTCTGCACTTAAGTGCTACTGTAAACCACCTGAAATCATTGACATAGAGTGGAGAGGGAGAAGGTTACCTCTTTCTGTTTTCATTAGCTGAAGTAGTATTGATGTCCTCCCCATGAGGAGCACTTCTGGTCTCCTCTCTGCCACTGAGGCAGAGACCTAAAGGGTCCTTAACCCTGCCAAAGAAAGGATTATTTACCTAAGTCCCAGATGTCTCACATGCACCTATTATGTTCAAGCTTTTTTGAAGATCCGAAGACTATGATCCTGCCTATAGACTGAAGATTGATCTCACCAATAATTTTGTTCAGAGCCTGCATATGGGAGGGAAAAAAAAAAAAGACAATGTTATACAGGTCTGTGCAAGTAATAAAATTAACAAGTAGCTTCTTGAACTAGTAATGGGCTGTAAGTGGATTTTTACAGGAAAAAATGGTATCTACTTCAGTGAGCTCTTGGGAAAACATCACACAAAAGTCTGAGCTGAGTGAGGGGTTTTAGTTGTTCATTTAGAAAGTCCTTTGATATTTAAATGTTTGAGGAAAAGTTTGAAGCATTGGAGTCAGGATTGGAAAAATATTATTTGCTAATCTTTCTGGTGGAAATGGTACTACTGGAAACTGCATAATTTATATCAGGGCCACAAAAACCCAGTTCATGCTCTCGTTTTGGGTTTTTGTTTTGGTGGGGGTTTTGGGGGGCTTGTTTTTTGTTTGTTTGGGGTTTTTTATGAGCAATGAACAGAATTCTCAGCAAGTCTGTTTCTTTTCTAATTGTCCTGCTTGTTTGGTTTTCAGGTTTTGAACTTGGCTTTGCTATGGCAAGTCCCAATGCTCTGGTGTGCTGGGAGGCCCAGTTTGGTGACTTCCACAACACGGCGCAGTGTATAATAGACCAGTTCATCAGCTCTGGCCAGGCCAAGTGGGTTCGTCACAACGGCATCGTCCTGCTCTTGCCACATGGAATGGAAGGAATGGTGAGAACTGCTGGTTGGCATGTGCAGCAGGGAAATGCTGCCTACTATGCTTTCCTCTGTGGCTGTAAAAGCGAAAGGTGTCTTGGGAATCCAATGGTGATACAAAGCCAGGGGGAGGAAGGCACTGTTTAGCATGTTGGACTGCTTCAGTGCTACAAAAAAGAATGTGGATAGATTGATTGGTGAGAACCAAAAAAACCTGAGAAATATTTCTGAGCTTTTAGCTTTGTGTCCTCCTTAGTGGCACGTGCCACTTTTTCCCTGTTCTTTTTTCTTTCCCTTTTTTTGTATCTTTCCATCTTTCCCTAAGACACTGCCTTCTTTCCCTAGAAAGCTGGATTCTTAGTGTTAAGTAAGAAAGAAATCATTAGTGCCTAGCAGTACTTGCTTGGTTTTACTTTGCATGAAGTATGTCTGTGTAAATTCTGCATTGACTTATGTTGCAATGAAATGATATGAAACAGCTTTAAAACTTCTTCAAAAATCACTGACATTGAGTAACTTTGATATAATAAGAAATTTTCCTCTTTCTGAAAAGGAAAATGTTTCCACTAACTGTTGGCTCTGTTTTCTTTGGTGGCTAGTAGGAAGAACTAGACAATGTCTTAGAGAGAAAGGGCATGGGCATGCTCTGTATATAATATTGTATGGAGTTCATAGCAGCAGTAAAATTGTTCTTCAAATCTTTTAAATTATTTTTAAAAGTTACATGAACATCATGTCAGGCTAGGTTGATTTTCTCCTTTTCAAATGCATCAACATTCATGAATTGATGCATGTATGTTTCTAGTTTTCTATTAAGAAAAGCATTGTATGTGCCACAGTGGCAATCTCCATCTGTATAAATGCTCTAGACCTTTTCACGACAAACTACGTCTTTTCCATTCTCACAAACAATTCAGTTTATTTCCATTCAATTACAATCCTGTCCTGATATACTGGGATGCATTCATATCTTATGAATGGCTTTCCATACCTATTTGTGTATAAAGAATAAAGGAGTCTGATGCTGTTCATAAGAGTTTTGATAAATTAACTTTTTAAAAATGAATCCTGAGAGACAGCCTGAATGTGCCCTCAGCAGGAGGTGTGATCCTCTGTGGGGAAGCACTCAGCTGAAGGGAGCTCATTCTCTGCTACTTAAAATACAGTTAATCTTTCTTTTCTCTTAGCCACTTGGCAGCTAAGATTTGCCCAGATCTTCTGAATCTCTTATTTTGCCACTAGTGTCAGGTGTTTCATAATACGGAAGAATCCCACCAGGCTGTTGAAATCTGTTATCTTCCCAGAGGAGCTTTCCATTACAGAAGCGTTATTCTCTCTATAACTACAGTGTTGGGGACAGAATGATTTGGGGAAGGATTCGTAATAGGATATGGATCCCTTCACCTTTAGGTCATGCATTCACAGGCAAGTTGGCTGTGATTGAAAGACTCTGCTGCCTAATGGCTCATTGGGGACTCATCTGAAAGTAGCTAATGGATTCAGTATAGGTCTTGCTGGGTAGGTGGTCACAGTAAACCCTACCCCATCCCACACAGCAGTTGCTGGCAACGTGACTGGCGGTGTCAGCAGAGAAATCAAAGATGGATTTGAACATTGAGGCTCTGGATTGAAGTTGTTGCTGGGGCGGCGTATGTGTGTATGAGGGAAGCCTCACATGTCTCTCCTTTAACTGTTTGCTAGTAACATCTCTGTTTCCAGTGTACTGAATTCAGTGTGCTTGTGAAGCACTATGTTTGTGCATGTATAGGTTGTACTTAGCGTAGGATTTGATTTACAGCAAATAAGTGTATACAGCAGAGGTATCGCAATATTGGACTGTTACTATGCACCATAGTTTTGCGCGGCTTTGCTTCTTGTTCTCAAGCACTTACTCATCTATGACCAGATTATTTGGTGCCTCAAAAGTGGAGACAGACTTCAAAAGAGTAATTATGCAAGGCACAGTTCTTGGCTGTTTGTGTTACTGCTTTGTTGCCAGTGGAATGGTTTTTTTCCTTTGAATTCCCTTAGTCCATGGAGTAGAGTGAATCCTGCACTTGAAATCAGGGAGGATGATGTGTTGAATCAAGGTGGACTACTAGCTGTCAAAAAAATGAGTGATTTTGGAGATTATATGTTAAGGTTTCAACAGAGGAAGTTACAATGAGAGATGGCCATATAAAGAAAAAAGCTCTTTATGAACATTGTTAGCTTAGGAGCCATGGAGAGATTTGAGAGCTGTAATAGTTTATATCTTCAGGTTAAAGTACTTTGCAACTGTCTCCAGAATGAAAGTCCTTCCTAACAGTAACAGTCATTTGAACAAGCAAAGGCTGCCAGCATTAGCAATAAATAAAAAATAGCACACTGCATTCTCCTACTCCTCACAGCTTTCTCTCATCCTTTATAAACAAGGACATAAGAGGGAAGATAACAGATTCTGTTACACTCCTTATTCCTGATATAGTCTGTGGCCAGCATGCATGTTTTGCTAGTGTAAAATGGATCTAATGATATTTGTGCACTAAAAGAAATTACCTTGGGTACTGCTAGTGAGGCAGTGGATGTGAGTGTTCAGTACTTTGACAGAATGTAAAATACCTCCTGAGGAGGCAGAAATTAATTGTAGGTTAGTTTGGCAGATAATGTGTATATGTATTTTGATCCATTTTAGCTGAAGCATTCATCAAGGCTACTTGTCTGGTACTGAACAGTGAACAATGGTAGGAGAGAGATCCTGAGTCTGCTTTTGTTGCTAGTATAGCGAAGATAGTCGGCAGTTAACTTTTTGTTTGCTCCTGTTCAGCATGCAGCTGTGATTTGGCCCAAAGAAGTGTGACTCACTGCAGTAGACTGACGCATGCAGTGTTTCACTTCCTGACGTTTCTTCTGTTCCTTTTTGCCCTGCATTAGCAAGGTTGTTCTTGTGCCCTCATGGACCTACTGCCTTTTCACTGGTCTTCATTGTGCAGCTATACAGAGGCTAGAAATTTCTTGCAGCTGGTAAAATCATTGGAAATCCATGTGAAACCTAATCTTCTCCTATGAAAACAGTTTATGGAAGACAAAGAATTCCAGTCCTGCAGTGTGTCCTCTCTTCCTACTGCTGCTGCCACTGATGCCTTTGGCTGGGGGGGCAGGTGTGCAGCCTGGTGCAGAGCTGCCAGGGTGACAGGAGGTATTTACACAGTGCATGACTTAGGCTGATGTCTAACTGCTGATTTGGCTTTTTAATGTTGTTTTAAATGATACCTTTACCAGGGTCCAGAGCATTCATCAGCCAGGCCTGAGAGGTTTCTGCAGATGAGCAATGATGATTCTGATGCTTATCCAGTAAGTAGATTTATCAAAGGCCATGTCCTTTTTGTGCTCTTCACTTCTTGGAGATTTTTTTTTGGTAAGAAGCATCCTTTTAGCTAGGTATAGTGGGATAAGATTTAGCTTCAGGCCTTGTTGTAACATTAACTTGATCCCAGTAAAAGTAATAGAAGTATGCAGTATGTGCTGCCTCATTGCAAAGCTGAGATCATATACAATTAATCTCTGGCAGAGTGGTCTTTTTATGGCTGTTCCTCAGGGCCAGTGATTCTGCTTGTTTATATTGCTGTGCGTACTGCAAATAGGTGTCTCTAGCTAATTTCTGAAGGAGGCCAAGTGAGACTACTCCTGGCTTTTTGCAGTGGAGCTAAATAGTACTTCTGGGAACACGAAAATAAGCAACTTCTAAATTTGATTCAGCTAAGACCTTCATATGTTGGTCATTCATTTCTACAGATAAAGTACATAGCTCTACAGGATACTGGGCATCCACTTCCCCACTGCAGATTTCCAAAGAAACACTGCTATACATTAATTGAAAAGCCCACCAATTAAAAAAAAAAGTAGAATAAAATGGATGTTTCAGTTTTGGCCCCAAGTTTTTACCCTTGGAGCAACGATAGTTCCAAAGCCATGTTCCTCCTCATCTAAAAGTGATTTTTGTCAGTGTACTGGCAGAATAAAGACCTGTTTGATTGACTACATTTAAGCACTGTCAATTGCATGCAATAAGCAAGTTAGAAATTTTATGATAAAGGTAGGAGCTCAAACCATGGACCAGGAAATCATATTAGGTGCTGTACCAATCTGTAATGAGATTATTGCACCTATACCTATATATATGCTTATCTAATATATATGTATGTAGATATGGATAAACACCACCATCCCCACCCTCCCCCCCGTACCCCCGTATTTGTAAAATATATAAATATGAAACACATGAAATTTATGTATTAAAATACAGTATAAGAGGACAGGACACTTACCAAAAAATGGCGGGGAGAGAAAGTTAACTACACACTCAAAAAATGAATTCTAGTTTTAAGATTCTTTCAAAGGGGTTCTATTTTGTCTTCCACCTACTGAAGTCCTAGTCCTCCTCACCCTTTCATCCTCGACTTCCCAGCTTGCTGAAATTAATGGAAGCTTTTTGGATTTATTTGCATATATTTTTGGGAAGAAGTAGAAAGAGAAGAGAATGATTTGTAGGGATGCTTCCCTAGCTAATACTATAATCTCAGCAGAGATCTGCTAATTAAGTTTTTTGAGGAAGGGAGTTGCTAAGAGTCAGAAATAGAAGGATGGCTTTCAAGCCTTTTTTTCTCTGATCTTTTAGACATTTTTCTAATGCCTTTAAATTCTCTCTCAGGAGTTCAGTGAGCAGTTTGAAGTCTCCCAGCTGTATGAATGCAACTGGATTGTGGTGAATTGTTCAACACCAGCCAATTACTTTCACGTCCTCAGAAGACAGATCTTGCTGCCATTCAGAAAACCGGTAAAGTTACTGTAATGGACTTGATTATTCTAGGTATATTAAACCCCACATAAAGAGGGGTCTTTCTTTGTGTATGACATACTGCTGAAAAGAACAAGAATCATTGGTGAAAAACCTTAACTGAACACAGGTTGAAATTGCTCATTTCATGGAATGAAACTCAGTTCTGACTTAGTAAAACTTAATTTTCAGCTTTACTTCCTTCTAGCTCTGCAGACCTTCATATGAGCTTGTCAACACACTATGTACCTAACAGGTTGCATAACTATAATCTGCATGTCTAATTGCTCGAACTTCAAAAACCTAAGATAAAGCTGTTGAATGTATTACTGATCCATAACCTGTGATTTGATTTTGTTCTCAAAAAAGAAGCATAAGCAATGGGTTTTGAGAATCTTAAAGGAAGTGGAGTACCCAAATATTCCGAATAATTTTGAAACTTCCTAGGCTTTCAAAATAGGAAAAAATAATTTACTGTGTTTGCTATTCACATTAATTTGATCTATAGCATATTCAGTTTGTGGTGTTTGTATGAACAGTGTTACAAATGTTGCATGTAATAATGTAGATAAAGCAGTTCCTGAGTGTTGGAAATATTTCTGTCTTACAGCTGATTATTTTGACACCCAAGTCACTGCTGAGGCATCCAGAAGCTAAATCCAGTTTTGATGAAATGGTGTCTGGTAGGTCTCCTTAACGTGTTACAGACAAATAATGAGCTATACCAAGTCACATGTCAGACTGTGAAGAAGAGAATCTGCTCTGGAGAGTTTGCTTTATCCTTTGGCATAATTTCTGTGGAGCTGTTGTAGTGAGATCTAGCGTGGACTTTTGCTGAAAAGTCTGCTTTCTCAAGTACAGATTCTTAGTTTTAACAGGCTTCTCTTATAATCAACCATTAATCTTAAAGGCAGTGGAAAGTGCATTCCCTTTTCTGCAGGGGTGTTCCTCTCAATAGGCTGTTAGGTCCCTCTCTTTTTTTCTATTCATATAAAAATTGACTTGTTCTTTGTACTGCCCCTCTGCCCCCAGATGTGAGGGATAGGTTGTAATCACACTGTGCCCATTTAGAAGAATGAGGGGCCTATTTCTTCTTAAAATACTCAGTTCTGGGGCTGCCATGTCATGCCAGTGATCTAAAGTGAGATCAGTGAGTTCAGAGCTGTAGGCTACCACTCTAGCTGTTGTTGGCATGCCATCAGCACCAAGAGATATATAGCAACTGCAGAGGTAATACCAAAAATTGGAGGGATTTGTCTTGCCATGCACTGGTTAGAATGTGTTAGAGTGGCATGAGGAAATGCAGTGAAATGGAGTGAGTGATCAAAGTGATTGTTCAGAGTGAGAGAGGTGTGGAGAGGATAGGTGTGGTGGTCTGACTCCAGTTCCAGTGCTTGTCTTGACTGCTTTCAGCAAAGAGTGACTGCTTGTTTTTTATAAAAGCAAGTTACAGTATATAAGCATTCTTAAATATCGCATTATCTCCTTTCTGTAGGCGAGTAAAGTTTGCTTCTCAAGCAAAGGCATTTGCTGGTTTTGATTACTGTTTAAAAGCTTTGTTGAATTAGTCAGATTAGAAATTCTGTAGAGACAGATTTGTCACTTTGTCTTGGGAGTCCTCTCTACTTCAGGCTAACACTCAACAGTGGCTAAACTCCTAATCGACATTGAATTCTGACATACTTTCATGTTCCTGCTGAAGAGGACAGCAAGTAGTAAAGTATTGCTGACTCTCAGCTAACTCTTTTTGCTCTATTTTTTAACGCAGAGCTGAGAAGGAGAGGAAGACTGATTCTCGCTGACCCAGTGAAGCGCAGATTCAGTCTTTTTTAATGATGAATTCTGCTGTTCAGTGAGACAGGATAATTCTGACATAAATCAGTCCCTCTTTCATATGTTTGTGCTGCTGCTTTTCTCCCCCCCCAAGATAAATGGTTCAAACAGGAGCTTATTCTCCTGGTAAGTGGGTGTGCTTATTCAGACTGGGAGGTCATGCCACTGTCTGCTACCTTGCAGTTGGTTAATGTGGGAATAGTTCTAATCAATCATACAAGAGAGCAAAGGAAAGGATCTTTTAGACCATCAAGTCCCTCTTCCAGTTTCATGTATCCCAAGCAAATTGTTCTCCTGGGAGATGATACCACAGGGGAAAAGATATCTAGCAGTGAGGATATGCATCTGAAATTGTATCTTACCATTTATACATATGGCTCAGTACTATGCTAATTCTTCCTTTGGCTAATGCCGTTTTAGCTCTCAAACAGAGGTTTGAATCACATAAATATTGGGCAGTAATGTGTGTGCTTGTGTAAATATTTTTGCAGTTGCCAGATTTAGTTGCATTATGAATATGTGCTATGCTTTTATATACAAATGTTCTAAAATTTTCTAAACCTATATTAATGTTACATGGTTGAGATCATGTTGGAAAGTAGAAACAGTATTTCAGGGAATTTTCTAAAAAAAATGGAAGGTGAGCTATGTAATCAATTTAAAATTGAAGGTGTCATGCACAACACAGCTAAAAAAGAATCCACTGTTAATATGTTTCTGTCTATTAAGTGCGGAAGAGTGAATTAACTCTTTTAACTTCTTGAAACTAAAGTGCTTAGCACTTTTGGAGAATTACTGGTCTGAAAAGTAGGAGTAGAGAGGCAGCAGAACCCCATGACCATTGCAACCTGCTGCTTGGTCAGTAAAGGACTGTTTCCTGGGCTGCTTTATTACAATGTCAGTTCCACTGAGATCACTTTTCTAATTTGTGTTCTAACTAGGTACCACTTTCCAGCGTGTGATTCCTGAGAATGGGCTGGCAGCTCATGCGCCACATGAGGTCAAGCGAGTGATTTTCTGCACAGGAAAAGTATACTATGATCTTGTGAAAGAGAGAAAGAATCAAGACCTGGAGAAACAAGTAGCTATAACGAGGCTTGAACAGGTGAGCTCCCTGATCCTCAGAAGACAGGATCCTTGGGGAGACTTTCAGCAGGGGATTCCTATGCTTTTAAATAGATATCACTTGCCAGAAAGGGTAATGATGGCATTTTTATAGCACTTTGCATCTTACAAGACATTATCTAATCCTTCATGGCCTTGTGGAGAAGGAACACATCAAGAATATACTGAATTGTCCTGGTTTCAGCTGGGATAGAGTTAATTGTTTTCCTAGTAGCTGGTACAGTGCTATGTTTTGAGTTCAATATGAGAAGCATGTTGATTACACAGTGATGGTTTCAGTTGTTGCTGAGTAGTGTTTAGACTAAATCAAGGATTTTTCAGCTTCTCATGCCCAGCCAGTGAGAAAGCTGGAGGGGCACAAGAAGTTTGGACGGGACACAGCCAGGGCAGCTGGCCCAGACTGGCCAACAGGGCATTCCATACCATGGGACATCATGTCTAGTATATAAACTGGGAGGAGTGGGTGTGGGAATCGCCGCTCGGGGACTAACTGGGTGTTGATCGGCAGGTGGTGAGCAATTGCACTGGGCATCATTTGTACATTCCAATTCTTTTATTATTACTGTTGTAATTTTATTAGTGTTATCATGATCATTATTACTTTCCTCTTTTCTGTTCTATTAAACTGTTCTTATCTCAACCCATGAGTTTTACTTCTTTTCCCAATTTTCTCCCCCATCTCACTGGGGGTGGGTCAGGGGGGAGTGAGTGTTGCAGCTGTGTGGTGCCTAGTTGCTGGCTGGGGTTAAACCATGGCATGGAAAATGAGATCCAGAAAGCTTGGTAACTTTTCCAGAACAATGTAACAAAGTGGAGGTTATAATATGATGGCACCTTAATTTTGTATATCCCATCTGCTAGGTTTAAATGTTGTGTATAAGTACACTTTGCAGCTATATTGTCATTCACTAATTAAGGACTTGTATTGTCATAGCTACTTCACTAGAAAAACTGTAGGAATGCAGGAGATCTGGACTATGACCTACTTCTGTTCATACTGGTACAACTATAAAATATGTGTATATTCACTTCTGACAGCATGAAATCAATTAAAGAAATACAAGTCACTTTAGAGAACATAGAGCAATTATGTTAGGTACTAAATGGTTAATTACAATGAGACCATGGGTGGTTGTAATACCCAATAGGTAAAAGGCTTTCCTACCACAGGCTAACACCATGTAAGAGAAAGCTTTATTACCCTGTCTTTCCAGATCTCACCGTTCCCCTTTGACTTGCTGAAAGAAGAACTTGAGAAGTATCCAGGTGCTGATCTAGTTTGGTGTCAGGAGGAACACAAAAACAGTGGATATTATGATTATGTCAAACCTCGTTTCCGCACTATTGTGAACCATACTCGACCTATATGGTATGAGACTTTAAAGAATTGCTCTGTCTCCTGGGCTGATTTGTTTGCTTTTAAATTTGGTTGGTTTTTTTTTTTCTTGTTTGTTTTGTGGGGTTTTTTTTTCTTTCTTTTAAATTTGTTTTTGATTTGAGCATGTTATTCCTGGGGAAGTTAGGTTCTTCACAGATCAAAACCTCTGAGTTTGGGTTCTTGGGTGAAGGAGGGAAAAATCTAGATGACTATCTCAAATGCATTGTGCATATCCTGCTCCTCCTTGTAGTTCTAAAAGAAAATCAGTAGCAGCTAGCTCTGTATTTATCATCACTTAGCACACCACTTAGCTGTCCCGGATTTTTCTCTGTTGTTGTCTAAGATTCTGTCTTTTTTTAAGAATTTCACTCCAAATATTAGGTTTCTGGAGGAAACAGTTGTTGTAAGAGCTCAGTCCAGGTAACTTTGCATTTATTTTAGATAATTGACTCTCAGACCTGCCCATGCATCTGTTGGAGGAATGAGAGTCTTGATCACCAAAAGCAAGTTACCTAATTATGAGACAGTGTAGCTGGCTGCCCTGGGAGGGATGGGGGAGAAGACACAGCTTAATATTGATGGGAAGGGGAAAAGAGGGGGAAGCTGACCAGAAGGTGTAACTGATGGTGCCACTTAGATTGATTTTTATTTAAGAACGATTGATGATTAAGTGTCCAAATCTGCCAAGCTGACTTGAATGCATTTAGCAGCATGTTCTCATGCTTGTTAGTGTCAAAATAGTCTCTCTTCTCGCCTCACTTGTCTGCTGGATTCTTTTTGTCACAAAGGTATGTTGGCCGAGAGCCTGCTGCTGCAGCTGCCACAGGCAACAAGAACACGCATCTGGTGTCACTCAGAAGGTTCTTGGATACAGCTTTCAACCTGGAGGCCTTTGAGGGAAAAACATTCTGACTACAGGGCACCGACCCATCTCTGACTAGTAGTCTCTCAAATCACTGCGTTTGAAAGAGGAGATAAGAGTGGGAAAAATACGGGAAATTACATACTTTTGCTTTACCAGATAAAATGATCCAGCAGCTGACTTCATTAATCTGCACCTTGCTCCCCAGTTTGTAAGGAAAAAAAGTAATTTCAACTCTACCTTTCACTGTTTTTTGTCACTTGTCTATTTAGATTGGGGCGTCTGGTGTAAGGAGAGTCTCCTGTCAAAGGACACAGTGCTAGCTCAGTGAGGCTCCACTCTCAGTCTGTGGGCACTAATTACTGTAAGTAGAGCAGGCAGGGACAGCATGATAGTTATGCACATCCCTGAAAAAGAAGAGTATGTTTGGGAGCCACTACATAAACAAGGTGCATTGTTACAAGGGAAACGGTTGACAGTTATTTTTAGATACACTGGAAAGGAGTAATGAAACCAAAAAGCAAAGAGTTGACAGATGACTTTGGCAGAGAAGTGTACTGGCTGTGGTTGTTGGAAGGAGATGGTAAGGTAGCCTGGTGATGTGAGGAAGAGGCTGGAAATAGGGAGTCAAATTACAAAGTTGCTAAACTATGGGTGACAACAAAAGTGTTGTGGATTACTTAGGTATAAGATGGAGGAGGGTGATGAAGGCAGAAATAAAAGGGACCATGAAAAGGTTTGTTGGGGATAGCTGAGGAGGGAAGATGTCCACACAAGACCACAGCTGATAGAGCAGTGGGTGATCAGAATTCAGCATCAAATGACTTCGAAAGTAAGAGGTGACAGCATCAATTGCTCCCACTCCCTGGGCTGCCTGCTTTGATGCTCTGTGGTATTAGGGAACTGTGGGGTCCTGTGAACATCCTCATTTTGGCTGAACACTCTTTCCCTCACCAAACTACTAGGATCTGATTTTCTTTGACCTGGTAGCACCTGTAAAAAATGGTGTTTGGATGAGGAATCTGTGTTTGTGCAACAAGGAGTGGGTTCTCTGCTTTGTCCAGTGATAATCCCTGCCTCACGTTTCGTTGCTGATACTAATTCAACTCTGAAGTGGCAATTGCTGATTTAGTCACCCTTTTTTATGTTAAGAGGAAGGTGGGCAAGCAACAGTTGCTGATTGACCAAAGGCACATGCTGTGGTTTTGTACAAGTAGTAATTGATTTTTGTCAGTTTTTCTCTTTTCCCACTTGTGTTTACTTGTCAATTAGGATATCAATTGCCATGTACTTTCAATATGGACATAAAAGTGAACTGCCTCAAGAGCTGGCTCTGTA
This sequence comes from Elanus axillaris, assembly GCA_026212715.1. Classification (NCBI taxonomy): domain Eukaryota; kingdom Metazoa; phylum Chordata; class Aves; order Accipitriformes; family Accipitridae; genus Elanus; species Elanus axillaris. Next base: position 12,201,085 of record JANZLQ010000100.1, read on the forward strand.
AGGAGGCTGATGTACAGCAGGTGCTGGAGGGGAGAGAACAGCAGGGCTTATTTCTCTTCCCCGAAGGTAGTGCTTGGCTTCCTGGGAGCCACTGCATGGCAGGGTGGTCTCAGGGTGCCACTGCTTGTGCTTCCTCTGCACTGCTAGAAGGCAGGTGGGCACTGATTTCCTCTCCCCTCTTAATGCAAGAACTAGTGTAGTCAGAAGTCCTGTTCCCTCTGCCCCAGGAGAGCTTGAGTCTGGGTGAACCTTGTGACTGCGGGTTTCTGCAACACTAGACTATAGTGGCAGGAGACTTCTTCCCTTCTTTCTGCTGGCTGGCAGAGGGAACTGCTCAATTAACAGAGTAAATGGTGCGGTAGGATGCAGAGGAATGGTGATGCCTGTGTCAAAGTGGGAAGCAGTAACTAGCTGCAGAAGGGCCTTGTGCCCCTGCAGTGCCTGGAGGGCTATGCTAGGTCTGCTGAGCAGCCACTCTGATACATCCTAAACAAGTGACTGGAAAACACATACATGACACTTCACTCCCATTCCCTGTCCTGAGCATGCTCCTGGGACATACTTGTGTTCTTGGCAGTAAGTTTTACCCTGCTGCTGCTGTATTGGCTGTGACATAATACGGCTTGACAGTTTATGCCTGATTCAGAGTCAGGTGATGCTGGAAAGTTTCTTGTCTTGTCAAAATAAAAAGCTGTATTCAAAACTACTAGCTATGATCAGGTACTACTTGTCCAAGCAGGTTACCAAAAAGGGATGTGTGCCTTATGCTGTCCCTTTATTTATTTTATTATGCCTGAAGACAACATGATGGTGAAAAAAAATATCCTTCTGTCAGAGCATGAAATTGATGCGGTAAGGTACTTACCATGGGATCCAGAACCAAACTTAGTCTAATGTTCGTGAAACTTGGTAGCATCCTTTTAAATCAGGCTGAGTTGCCTTGGGCTTTTTCTCTCATTGAAACACTGAAGATAATTCAGTCTTTTCAAACCTATTGAATGTGGAAAGCACTGCAGTTGACAGCAGCAAATACTGTCTCCTGTCCATTTCTATAGCTTAAAACATTAAGCTGATAGGCAGTAACCATCATCCAAAGTATTTTAATGCTTTTATGAATGCTTGTTTCTGTGGCAAGAATTGAGTGCAGCTAAATAGTGCTGGCACTCTTTATTGTATTCTCAGTTTGCAGAAGGCAGGTCAGTACTGCATGAAATATGATAAATGCACTTATGCCACAGTATATGCAGAGGTAGAAAACAAAATTAACATAGAAATGTAAGTGGTAAATGACAGGTTTCCGTTTTCATTGTGTGTCGTAAATTGTGGCATAATAATTGCATAAAAATTCCATCAAAGAATGTAAAAAACCCCAATACAATAAAAATATGTAAGAAAGAAATTCTCTGTTATGGCTGTTCTTTTTGACAGTTTCTCCTTTGAGTGCTGGCATTAGCATCCCATTGGTAAGAGTGCTAGGGCAGCTCATTTTTGTTTTCTGTTTGTTTTCTCAATAGTGGCTTATTTAAATGTAGTAGCAGTGAGGGAGGCAGCATTTGGACTAGAAAAAGGTAATTATTCAAAACCATTGAGTTAAAAGTAGTAATAGCATTGAGGTTATATATTTTGTTTTAGCCTATTCTAATTTTTTAAAGCAATAAATGAGCACATTCCTATTGCAAGCAGAATTTTTAAAATACTGGAACTAGACTGGAATTAACTTCTGTCATTTCTAAACACTGGGATTCATTTCTCTAAACATGTTGGCTCAACATATGTTTCTATTGAATTACTTTTCCTGTCGCCTGCACATTCAGATAGTAAATGTTCAAAAGCTTACTGAAGCATTATAAATTGCTAAATGCATAGATTGTACTTATTGCCAGAATTCTGCTGCTTTTCTTCAGTGAGGCCCCTTGAATAAAAAAGTCTGACAGAGTTCTTAAATAGATGCTCATTCAGTAGGTGTGTTATCAACTATAAATGCAAGTTTCTGTAATGTCAGCTTTAAACTGGGTTAAGAGTACCTCTCTGATCTCTCAGAAAACAAATAATTTGTTAGAACTGGCTGAAAAGTTAAATACTTTTTACATACTAAATACCAATCAATTAATCTTTGTAGAGTGTTTGAAAAGGACTAAAGTATTATATAGGCCTCTTCTGCAAGCACTCTGCACTGAAATTCAAATCACAGCTTTGTAACTGGGAAGGAAGAAGCAGCAAATATGAGAATCAATTGACTTCATTGTATTTGTGGGTGAGATACCACATCATGCATGCCCACAACAGCCAAAGACTTGCTAAGACAAATGGCTTCTGTCACAGAATTATTTTTTGTTTCCTGGTAGCTGTCTGATGAACTGTGCTAACAGCAGGGGTGTGCTTGGTGGAAACCTTTGCTCTGCCCATCATACAGTTGGAGTCAGTCTGCTAGAGCAGACGTGTTCTCCGGAAAGGGAACCATTCTGCTTCTTCTAGGAGGTAAAAATTAACATATGAGACTAGACAAGAAATGAGAATGTGTGTTCATTGTTTGAACCAAGTAGATTAAAGTGTATGTGTTGGGGGGTATTATTTGGGGCTTTTTGTGGCTTTTTTTTTTTTTTTTTTTTTAAGAAACCCCTTGGCTAGACTCTCTGGCTGCTGTCTCAAGAGCTCTAGTAGCTCTTACCTTGGTGCACAAAGAGCAGACCTGCTGCCTCTGATAGAGAGCTGGGAATAACCACTGGTCCTAATAACAACCAAATGAAAGCTTGGGAACCTCTGCTCTGTGCACACATGCTCATATATATATATTCTTTTTGATTGCTGTTAACTTTACACAGGTATCACAGACTGCTGTTGCTTGACCTAGCTTTTTGCCAGTAGCACAGATGGCTTTGAACGTTGTTTAACACATGAAATAGAGGTGCACTCAAAAATCATGTAAAGCCAGAAAATCCATAAAAGCAGATGAAATATCTTTGTAAAGTTAACAAGTCTGGTCAAAGATGGAAGAAAAAAGTCTGCTATTGTCTTGTGTATTGGTTCAGTGAATTCAGTATGTTTTAATCTTACAGGCAGCTCCTCAGGTTGGCACTGGGCTATGGGATGCCATGGGGGGGCTGTCAGGGCACCTGCCAGCCTAATGAGTTACCCAGCACAAGTGACCACTTAATTATGGCTGATGGGACTGGCCTGTGCGTGGGTGGCCAAACAAATGCTGCCTGTGGTTAGCTGGTTAAAGCCTAGGTTTTAGTCTGAGCTGGCCCATCTCCATCTCCTTTGCCATTGTCCCCTAAATACTTCAACTACTTCACCTTGTTTTCCCAGAATGGAGGGCTGTGGCTGGGCCCCTGGGCACCTGCTGTGGGGCAGAGGGTCCCTGCACGGGCCCCTGTGGCCCATTGCTGGCCACTTCCGCAGTAGGAAGGACTGGAGTTACAGAGTTAAACAATGGTGAAGGAGGCTGAGGATGGCTGCTGGGAAAGCCTCAGGAGGGAAAGGTGGTTTTGTACTTTCTACGGGCAGGTAAGAGACCTGGCTGGTGGGAACTGGGTAGGGGTGCCTCATCCTGCTCCCAGGGTGAAGGAAACACCATCCTTTGAATTATTAGCAGAGCTTCTGAGGACTTTAAGGCCTAGAGAAAAAACCATAGTGTGGCTGTGGATTTCTCGTGCAAGCCACTGGCAAAAGCTGCTTGGGATGTGAAATACTGCCACTTGCAGTGCAAGTGCAGTGAGGTTTGTTTGGAAAAGGTGAGGAAGCTTTTGCATGAAAGATGGTAGAGAAATGCATGGGTTTCTTTAAAAAAAACAAACAAACCAACAAAACAAACCCTTTAAAAATACATTCTCCTTCCCTGGAGGGGGTTGAAGAATGACCTGCCTTTTGCCAGGCTCCAGCCATCATCCCCAGGTGAGATCTGCTGGGATGGACAAACACTTGACTTCTGCTCTTCCCTCTCTCCATGTCCTGTGGCCAAGATTGCAGGTCTGGAGCTTTCATCAGTACCTGTCATACAACCTTTCCATGCTGATGAAAATACAGACCATTATAGCACACCAAAAAAAAATCTTTCTGGCTGAGGGTAATTTTGCATGTATCCTTCTGCCCTTGTTCTTGGCTAGTAAAGGTTACTGAGTAGAATAACTACAACATGAGACTGTAGATGGCAAAAGGCATTCAAGATTTCTATTAGCTCTGATCAAAAAGTTTTGTGTATTTTTCTCTTTCCTTTGGTCATTTAGTAGTTCTGCAAAGTCCAATTGTGTAGCAATAGGAGTCTTGATTTGAGGGAGTCTACTGATTAAAAACTGATTATTCAAAGTTTCTCTTCACTTTTATGCAGAACAAGGACAGATACTAAGTGGGTACATTTTCTTAATCATCAGTGTAAGATATCAGGAAACGGCACACAGACTGAAATAGAAATTCAACACACTTGCAAGAAGGAAACAGATGAATATTGCCTCTTTTTTAATTCTTGCTTTTTTTTTTAACTGTTGAAACCACTTTTGATTTTAGATACTCCTCAACTCTTATTTCAGCTTGTGCTTTTCTTAATGCCATTATTTAAAATGTAGCCTGTTATCTAAAAGGAATAAAAGAACAAAAAGGCAAATTTATTCAGGAAAAAGAATATTTTAGAGATTTACTAGCTTTGATTGAAAATGTTTCACAGATTTCTTCAAAGTTTTCAATTATTAAGTGCACCAGGCAGTTCCTTTGTGATATTTAAGTGATGCAGTCATTACTGGCAAATGGAGATCTAATTTGTTTAGAGGGGAAAACAATTGTATTCATCACTGAAGATGCTTGAAACACTGAAACATAACATCTGTTGCAGAAATCATTACTTCCTATTCAATAGCCCATAAATTCACTGATATTCTCATAAAGGAGCACAGAGAAACTTTCTGCCCATGTCGTACCCAGCCAGCTTTATATTCTCCTCCCCTGCAGGAGGGAGGGTATGCTCAGACTATCAAAAGTGAAGAAGTTCTGTGTAAGAGCTAGGCTTGGCTCTTGACTATTGTCCTTGGATGGACATTAAACATTATCAGTATAATGGGTTTGTTTTAATAGTGGTTTAAGTGACCATGTCTCAGTTGGCCTTGCAGTGGAATAACAGCTGTCTGCACAGGGACTTGGTGGAAGGGCAGTGATGTTTGGTGCTCTCGCAGATTTCTCCCTGCACCTGCGATGCTACGTGCAGTAAAGGCAAAAGTGCAGGTCAATGTTAGAAGGTGCTTGGTATCCTCTGTCTGGGTCTTGGCTGTACAGTGGAGGAGACCTCAGTTCTTCTTTGTAGGCTTCCAAAATCACCTTGCCCAGGTTGTGAGGTTACTTCTGCAGTGATGCCTTGGGTAGTCTTGCTGGGGTTTCCAGTAGAGCTCCCGCATCTGTAGTAAGTCGGTTCCACAAGAGAGGCCATCAAGTAAGTGTGAACCATCACTGTCTGCTGGCCAGGACTTTGCAAGGGTAAACTTAACTAGTAAAAAGCAAAACACATTTGAAGAAAGATTGTATTTCCCCAAATGAGAGTCTCCACTGCTGTGGATAAAATAAAGAGGATAAAATACAATTGTCTAATACAGAACATGATAAAATGACCGGATGTAATTCCCCGTGACTAGAAATAAATGTTTAACAAACTGCTCCCAACAGGCTTGTTAAAGATGAAATATTTATTACTATATGTTAATTACAGGGTTTAAGCAGTACTTAAGTCATTTAAAGGGATTGCTTCATCTTGCTCTCAAGACTTTTATGTGATTAAATCCTTCTTCATCAGTTGTTCTTTGTGCTAGAGCGGTTTGCACAAACATAACTAAACAGTGTCTGCAATGTTGTTATGCTGTATAGGATGAATAGTGGACAGTTTTCTTCATTAATTTCATGGCCCAAGCAAAATCAAATTCCATCAGAATTAATGTTTTTGCATGTTGACTAAAACAAAATACCTTTTCAAGTCTAGAAACATCATGTTAATATACTGAAGTTATATGTCACTCCTGGGATATTAGTCTCTGACACTAGCGATCAGTTTTGAAGAAGTCTGTATACTTTTTTTTGCGGGGGTACAATATGAGAGAAATACATACTTACCATGTAAGTCTTCTTCCTTCCCTTGAACAGCTTAAGATATCAAAAGAACCATAAATATTTTGGACCTTTACATCTTAAATGCTGTTCTGTGCCAGCTTATTTTGCACAAAATTACTTTGAGGAAAATTATCTATTTATCAGAACTTCAAACTGTTGTTGACAAAACTCTGTCATCTTAGGGTTGATGAGGAGCTGAAGCTTTGTGCTGCTTGGGGCCTTTTCATTGGAACAACCTACTGCCTATTCAGAAGATAAACAAATAAAGCAACTTAATCTCTAGTGATTCTAAATGGTTCCTAGTTACACTCTTAGATAATTGACTTCTCCTGTGATGTGCTCACTTAATAGATACCTGGTCATATGTGACCATGTTTATTTAATGTGCTCTGCAATATTTATACCGCAATACACCCTTCTCATTATAAAACAGACATCCTTTAATTTATTTACACACACACATTCTGAAGCTCTTGCTTAGACAAAACTCTACAGGCTTCAGGAAAATTTATCTGAGTATGCGTGTCAGTATATGACTGCACATAAATAGCTTCTGCAGGGACTGTCAGCAAAAGAAAAAATCTATTATTTTTTCTTCTCTTGAGCATCACTGTTCTGATAATTACTTGCATTAAAAAATTAGGGACATGGTACATGAAGTGTGATGATGATTATTTTTTTTCTTCCTTTTTTTTTTTTCCTTAGTCCTTTATCACAGCCCTCATGCCCCTCATTAGACTTACCAGTAACATTGTATTTTTCATAGTGAGCACAATATTGCACAGCTCATGAGCTCAGTAGATTTATGCAGAACTTTGTGGTACCTGTCTCTGTAACAAAGCCCAAAGGGAAGTAAACAGAGATCTCTGTAGCATATTCTGTTCCCCAGAATTAATGAGCTCCAAAGCCTATGACAAAGACCACTAATTTGTAATGTTTCTGGCTATACTTCATATGACCTTGATAGATGCCTTCCTGGGTACATTTACATATACACATGCATGTGAGCAAATGTTTGTGTGTCTGAATAGCGTCTATGTGTGCATGCAGGCTGCCTTACAAAATTGATCAAAACTGAAAGCAACTAAATGGCCACATTTCAAATTCCTCTTAAATTAGTAACGCATCTTGTCTCTCACTTGAATGAACCTATACTGAGTTATGAGTCTTTTAAATATGTGCCTTGACAGAGCAGAAGAATCTGGCATGTATTCTCTTGGGCTGGTTTCCAGTCCATAACGTGTGGGCATTGATAGGGAATGTTCTCAATATTTTAAACAAAAATACCTTAAAATAACCAAAAGAAATCTGGACAGTTTAAAGCAAATGTTAAAAACAGAATTATCTCTTTTAAGTTGAAAAAAAGTTATTTAAAAAAAAATTATTGGAATAAATATTTCCCTGCATTAACTAGTTGTACAGCACTTCTTACTGGAGCATTGGAACATGTTTTAGGGAACGCAGGATCTCTGTCACTCAAAGCTGTTATCTCCATTTCAGATGATGGAGATGGAGAAGTGATTTACTACAGACTGCAAAGCCAATCTGTCACAGACTTCATCTTAATATGTAAAAATGATGCATGGAAGTTCTTAGTGCTGACATGTTTAATATCATGTTACTGGATGTCCAATACACAAAATGAACAGGAAGGAAATGTAACTAGGTATAGTAGCATTGATATTTTTTATTTTAAAAAAACCTCAACTATTGTAATAATTCAACTTTGTTCCTCTAATGAAGTTTAAACTCTTTTCTGAGAACTGTGCTGATATCAGCTCTATGTTGCTTTCTTTTTCCAAGTACACAGTCGGAAGTGCACCCATGGGAAGTTGATGATTACCATTGTACAGTTGCTTCAAAACAAGCAGAACATGTATGAGAATAAGCCAGATCTTTTCAACTCTTCTTGAGTAATTGTATGGAGTTATTTCCTTCCCATGCACCGCTTTCATCTCCACCAAAATGCTTCTAGGCCTTTGCGGGTTTTTTTCACCAATCTGGCCACCGTAAAAGTGTACGTTTCTCCTCGCAATAGCTGTGCCATTTTTGCATTAGGCTTCTGAGAATAAGCTACTTGAAAATTAAGTGGCTGCTGTCTTTAATAACATAATGTATGGGATAAACACCTACAGCTCTTGTAAGGGGAGATGTCTTGTTGCAGTGTATGGCTTGTGCAACTGCTGGGAGTGATGGCCAAGAGCAAAATCTTCCTGTTTGTGAGAATGTAAAGAGCATGTCAGTAGTGTGTTGGATAATGCCAGCTTCCTCCTTTTGAAATGTGCGCCTTACATGAGGAAGAAGCTCCATCTCTTTTAATATTGTTTGAAACCAAAAAAGTACCTAAATTAGGAGCCCAGAGACCCTGCAGTCTATACCCTTGTAGAGATCTGAATTGCTCTGTAGAGAGGCCTCCCTCCATCAGTAACAGAAGTAGCCTAGGGCAAGCCAGCTCCTAAACTAAGTGTGTGCTTCAATAGTGTCTGCAATTAAATGTGACAAATTTGGTCTTTGGAGGTGTGTTCTGCAAGGGGAAGTGGACTGGGCACCACACAACCATGCTGCTCTGCAGCCCATGCTTGGTGCAGTTGTTTTCATCTTTTTTTAATGTATCAAGTGGTGTTAATTTGTTTCTTGATAGCTAATGATTTTTTATTTTCCCTCCCCTTTTGAAGAAATTACTGGAAAAGTTGTCAGATATTTTTTCTGAGCCATTTGCAAAACATAAGGAAACACGCATGATACAGCTTAATCATGTTATAAGAGATTGTTACGCTAAAAGGCAAACTATTTTAGTTATATTGTGTTACTGTGCCATTAGTACTGTTTGACTGCCAACTGTGCAGCAGCAGGGCTCCAATCAACAGGAGCCTTTGTGTGTTTTCCATTGCAAAGAGTGCCAAGGATAGGAGGGAGAGAGACTCTTAGTGGTACATATTTTTCAGTGATTAATAATACTTGAGATCCATTTCAGTGATCAGAAATGTGTCTTAATGAGACAATTAGTCAAACCATAAAAGCTGCACAGTAATTTAGTTGGTGTTACTAGTGGAATAATTTGCTGCTGCTGTGTTCTTCCTCCTGATTTGACTTTATCACAATAGTCTCGATGAAAGTCACTGTAGAGAGGACTTGCAGGCTAGGTTCAGTTCTCAAATGGCCATGATTATCTGTGGGGCAGATAATCCCCTTAAGAATGAGGGAGACTTTCAGGAAAAAAAGTGGTTATTTCTCATAGAAAAAAATTAAATGCCTTTGTCCGAGTGGCTACTACAGTGCCTTCAAATATCCAGCTGCCTGCTAGTGCCATGGCAACTAATCACAGGTAGTGTTTGGGGGACGGGTACCAAACTGAAAGGGCTACTTCAGTTTGTATTTATTTTTCACTCCCGTAACAGAAGTGCAATAATGGGGTCTGAGATCTCTTTATGCATTCTAGCTGGCTGTGTTCAAAATGTCTGATGGAGCTAATTTTTTATCTTGCTGGAAGATATCTCACTGTCATATTAAAAATCTTTTCTCATCTGTCTCTGGTCTTTCACAATTTGGTCATATTATTACTCTAAAGCAAAGTCGGAGAAGTTTTTCTCAACCCATACTTGTATTGAAGTTTGCTGCTTCTCTTTCAGATCTGCAGCCTTGTATTCTCCAAAGCTTGTTGTATTTATTCCAGCTAAACATGTCGGTCTATTATGGCTTAATATCACCCTACAAAACTCCTGTCATTCTAACTTGAAGGTATGTCAGAAATGTCCTTAGTGATGTTACAGAGGGCACTGAACACAGCAAAACTAAAACACTTTTTAAAAAATAGTCACACTGCTGATTTCATCTGGCTGGAGCATTTCCAATGATGTTCATGGTGTTCCATGCTCAAGAGGTCTGGGGAATTTAGTCTTTTATTTTGGGGAGTAAATTCTGCCCAGAACTAACATTATTTAAACTAACTTAGTCTAATTAATTTGCATTTACCAAAGAGGCCAACAAACGATTTACTGCTGGAGCAGAAGGCCATTTGTCGGTGTCCCACTGATAAATGCAGTAGGGTATTTTTTTTACAGCCCCTCCGTGTGCTGGATGCTGGAGCTGGGCTGTGGTGCAGGACAGCCTGCTCAGTTGTGACAGGGTCAGAGACATAGCAAGTGTGAACTAACTCACTGCTGTCCAGGGCAGATGCTGAAAACCCAGTCTGCTGTCTGTGTGAATGTCTGGTGCAGAAAGTACCTGTGTTATCTGTGCCAAGCTCAATTGTATTGATCTTCTCAATATGGTTCAGTTTGAATGTTCCCACCTTCTAATCCTGGTATATCAGAGTTGTAGAAAGCAAAAATGTTTCAGTCTTCAAAAGGGACAATAGAGTTTCTGCTTTGCTCGACTTTAACTATATTTTTTTCTCACTAAAGAATACTGTTTTAATGCCTCTGTCATCTATAGATCATTGGAAAGGGACTGTATTTGGACATAGGGATAGTGTTATTTTGATAACACTTTTGTGTTGGATTAGTATCACTGCAAATGTGGCTTGGTTATTTGTAACTGCAGCTATCTCCCTGCAGGTTACAGTGATCAGATTTCTTTGTCTTTGGTTTTGTGCTGGGCAGCCTGTCTCTCCTGCAGCTGCACTAGGAACTGCAGCTTTGCTGCCTAGCACTCCGGAGCCTTAACAAATCCCTTGTTTCTTTGTTCACACCACTCATTAGGATGCAAAGACTAACTGCTTCTTTCATAACTAATTATGGGCCAAGCTGAAAATTGCTCAGGGTACCAGCATTCTGGCATACGATTATTTGCAAACAGCTGAAGTTACCTGAGTCAGAAGTGTTTTTAAAATTAAGTTGAGGTTGAGAGTATATGTTGACAAATCAGGAGCAAAAAAGAAGCTTCATACTCTAGTTAGTGAGGGTGGGAGTGGGGGAGTGAAATAGGGAGGAAAAGGCAGCATTACTTTTGAGATACCTGGAATAGCAGTTGTGGTAACACCCAGTCAGCTTTAATCCCATCCTTATGGCTATGCTAACTTCTTTCTCTCTGTACCTTTGGGCTGTGTCTGATGATGCATGAGTTATTTTCTGAGACATTTGTGACCAAGAGAAGAGAGGAACTGCCACATCTGTATGAATATGTATGGATTGATCATCAGCTATGAGTGACTTTGAAATTACTATCTTTGACATAGGAAACTTTCTAAAAGTTGAAAGAATGAAAGATATCCAGGAGTTTCATTCTTCTTTTAAGGAAAATCAAACTATTAGAACTATATGCAAGTCACAGTTCTATATGAATTTGTAATAGTCAGGGTGGTAACATATGACTGGTTCTGGAAAAGACGGTGTATTCTTATTTGGTTGACACATGGATGTAACAAGTAAGATTATCTAGAGCTTCATTAAGTGACCTAGAAGTGTAAAGAACCAACTGCATCCTGACATTTCTAATACCTTTGAAATGCAAGTAAATTGCCTGACAGAAAACCAAGGTAAGAGGGAAATCAGTCCCTGTAAATCAGTATGCATTTAACACTGCTTTTCTGGCTTCTTCACAGAGTGGATCCAACTTGCCATCACCTCCTTAAGGAGAAAGACACAACTTAGAAAATATATGCAAGTAAATTTATTCTTATTTTACATGTCTACTTCTTCTCCTAGCATCTATATTCCTTTGTATTCTCTCTCACAGTGCTTGGATGCAGCTTGGCTCTATCCTGGTTAGCTGTATAATCTGAGATTGATTCAGTGTTGATCTGGATTTGAAACAGAGAAAAGTGAAGGCAGCAGTGCAGGTAGTTCGGCAGACAGTAGTATGGCCTATTAGCTAGTACTTCACTGTCCAGCATAGGTCTAGGATTGGGACAAAAAAAGTTCTATTTTGTTGGAAGAAAATTCCAGCTGGAACCTCCCAGTTCCTGACCTGTCTGCCTGCCTTTCAGGAAGGTGAAACTGACCAAGTTGTAGTGCTGGAAATGCTGTTATCCTTGGTCAGTTTTCTGCTTTTGCTCTACAACTCCTGTACCTAGCACTAGAGAGGCTGTTGAAAAGTGGGGAGGTGAAAAGCAGTGGCTTTCAGCCTTTCTCCGGAAGCCACTTGGATAGAAGATGAGAAAAATGGAGCCCTGAACTCCTTGTCTCACCTGCAGCAAGAAGTGATAAAAAAATTACTCTCTGCGAGGCACTGAAATGATATTATCTGTGTTTTGCTGGGGGAGGGAGGAAGGGAAGACAAAAAAACCCCAAAGAAACTAAGGCCCAAGCAAAGAAAAATATTTGCTATTCTGAAAGCAAAAGGATGCTCTAATACCTCTGTGGACTGAAACCTAGCAGGTTTTCTTGTGACTGTGTGCTGGTGCATCCAGGAAGGCCCCGAACAGTGCTCTTCCAAGCACGGCCTTAACTCCCAAACCATCCTCTCTTCCTGACGGTGCCATTCAAACTGCTGCAAATATAAAGGAGTGCAGAGCTTAAAAGTGTTAGTGTTGACAGGACCTGGACTGTTTATGCCTTAGGAAGCACTCATTTCAAAATGTGAGTGCTTTCAGTGAGAGGCTGTGACAAATAAAACTCTGTACTTACCAAAATCCAGGTCATTGGTGTTGCAGCAAAATGCCATCTCCCCATTGACCACCAGCTCTACAGTGTTCCAGTCTGGTATCTCTTCCAGAATAAGGCAATGTCCATCTGCCTGTGGGACAGCTGGAAAAGGGCAAAGAAGCAGTGGCCAGTACTGTATTTGCTTGGTTTCCAGTGAACTCTTGAGTGTATCTAATTTTTAGCACTTATGAGGGCAAGGAGCAAAAAGCAGTGTTAATGTAGTTAAGTGCTGTACAAAACTCCCCACAAATCCTATCAGCTTTAATCTCTGGCTTCACTATTATTACATTAATGGATCTCCTTTGAATGAAGCCTCCACCCTCTGTCATTTCTAGTTCTAGTGGTAAAAGGCAATGAATTCATTATGTACTTGTATTTGCTATTAACTGGCACAGCAGCTGTAAGAAATGCAATGTATTTATTTGTAAGTACCGTGGAATAAGACTAAATTCAAAAGAAATCTCCAATAAATGTTAAGATGGTGCTATAGAACAGCTGGAACATTAAGTGAACAACCTTGATAACCCAATTGTTCATTGACGCATAATTCATTTCACTTCTGCTGAAAGATGTCAGGATGTTAAAGACTTGAGATTTTGTGAAGCTGAGAATGAAGCCAAAAGGGACAAAATCCTCTCTTGACCCACATAATTGTTTAGATGAATTAGGTGGGTTTTGGTTTATTATGGTACATTGTATAGTGTTGTTGTAAATTAATCCGAACAGGGGAAATAAGAGAACTGGCTGATAGTGCAATTCCAGCAACACAGAAATGCCATGTGCTTCTGCCTGGGCCCCCATAGATTTAATTTTTGTTAAATTAATCTTATTCTGTTGACTTGCTTTCTAAGGCAGAAGCAGATTCCTGTACAGTCAAACATTCAGGGTCTCATCTTTCCAGGTTTTTATCAGCTATGTGTTAAGGCTGAGACAGCATACTGACCAATATCCATCACTTATTTTGGCAGGCAGAGGTACTGCTTCCTCTATCCCAGTTCCACTGTAGCTGTATGACTTGCAAGGGTCCGTGTTTCTCAAACATGTAGCCTAACTGCATCCGCCTGTGACAACTGTTGGCAGCATTTTAATTCAACTTATTGAAAAACTACAGAAAATGGCTGAGGAAGGAGTCTGGTTCATAAAGCAGCATGCTTCCAGCTTCTGCTGCCATTTTGTCATCCTCATCAGGCAGCTCTCCCTGCTTTCTAGGAAACTTCAATGGCAGTCTCTGACAATTAAGTCACATTTATAAAATGGATGAGAGAGATGGCATGTCTATACTGTTGGCTCTGAATTAAAAAGGAAACCTTACTAGGTTCCCTAGGTTGAGGCCTGTCTCTCACTCCATGACAGGTACACTGAATGATCTCATAACCCCAGTAAAATAATCCGAGTGAGTTGCTGGTAGCCCATATATTGCATTAACTCATGCTCTTTGTAAGTTTCCCGTGTCAACCAAATAGTGATTTGTCTGACACTGAGTTTATCTTTCTTTTTCTGGACGCATCTGTGTGATCTAATTCCTGTGGTCAGCTCCCAGCTGGGGCCTGGCTGCCAGTGCCCCAAGTAGGAAACAGCTCTGCTCCCAAACACGGCACGGCTACCCCCCACCCCCACCCCCCCCGAATCTGGGGTACCTGCCACCTACGTTAATTGCTGGGATTTATAGCTGAGCTGTAAGCAGCAAACGTTACTTGGTACGCCTAAGTACTTTGCTTTATAGCTACGTTTGAGCTTAAACAATTTCACCTTTGATTTACGAATTTATTTCAGACTGTGTTTTTAACGAGGTTTGTGTAATTGGAAAAGAAAAATATATACACACTCCCATATGAGCTTGCTTCAGCAAACGTGAGCGATGGGAGTGTTTGGGCGTTCCGAGGCACGGCTAAGGACCAGCTCTCCCTTTGTCGCGCACATAACGCAATCGCTAGAGCCTCCCGTTGCGGCCCGCAGAGCCGTGCGACACCGAGACCCTTCTGGACGGCGCGGCCAGCGAGAAACCACCGCAACACCAGCCGGCCGGGCCGGGCCGGGCCTCCAGCTGCCGCCCTGCCTGCTGCGCCTCCTCTCCCTCAGGGGAACGGCAGAGCGCGGGGCCGCCGGGAGACCCCAGCCGAGCGGCGGGGTTTGGGCCTTCGGCCGGTGCTGCCGAAGGAGCCGGCTGCTGCGGGGCACGCGCACGGCCGCGCAGACGGGCCCGGCCCTGCGGCCGGGAGGCGCCGCCGCCTCACGGGGACCCGGGCGCTGCCTGGCGCGGCGGGGC
>JANZLQ010000100.1:12216054-12249878 GCA_026212715.1 Elanus axillaris
GGGCGGCGGCGGCGGCGGGGACCGCCCCGAGGCTCCCCCGCGGCGGGCGGGCGGGCAAGGGGGGGTGCCTGGCACAAAAAGGCGAGGAGGTCTTTGCTCTGGTAGTTTTTATTGGCGGTGCGGAGCTCCGTCTTTAAGTAAGCTTGAGTTCGTGTTACCAGTGTATGCTTCAGGTCATATATATTTATATAGACAGATAGATATATTTCAACAGAGCACGAAACATAACAGGAACAAAATATGCTATAGGTACGCGTTTACATTTCTCATAAATCTATACTATATTAAAAAAATAAAAGTATTGCTAAAATATTTTTATGTCTTCTACAACTGATACACCGGAAGTTCGGCTGTACTGCCACAACCACGTCCTGCTCAACTACAGATCCCACAGGGCCCTTGGCAGCACTCGCAGGGGTGAGGTCGGGGTCCTACACACCTAAACCGCCACTCTTTTGAAGTCAAGTTTCCTTTTGCTTTTGTTCACCGTAAATATGGAAGTTCACAAAAAATTGGCTTTTTAATCTCAACATCCCAATACTGCGTGTATGTGGGTGTACACCTACTGAGGGAGTGAAAGATTTACCACCTTGAAATTCTCTTGTAGGGGGTTTGCATCTCCCAGGTCCTACCAAGAGGTCTCATTAAATCATTGCCACTTGTTACCTTAATGTAATTACACTTAGTCTGTCAATCAAGATTTTCTCCCTTTTTATAATGAACAATCTATTCCATAGTTCTCTGGTTGGAAACACTTTAAAAGCTTCACATTTGATTTCCATAAGTGCATGTGCACAGATTGTATATTTTTAAACTTCAGAGGAGAACTTAATTTGTATAATACAAATACTTTTAAATAGGTACCTAAGAAAACTACCTATTTCCTGAAATCCTTAATAGATGCAGCTGCAGATGTGGCATGGGATCATACCACACAGGTGTAAAGGATTCTGTTAACTGACAGGAAGCACAGCCCCTTACAAAGCTCCTGCTGGCAAAGGGAGAAGTTTGTGATGCCCTGTGCTGTGAATTTTATCCATCTGTAATTTAATCAGGACTCCAATTTAAACATCCATAAACTGAATATGAAGTTTCTTGAACAAAGTCAGGTACTTTGCAGATGCTACTTTTAGCATGGATAATGGCTAAGGTTAAGCATGTACACAAATGCTTTCCTCTGGAGGGACTGACTTCACTAAAGCTGCTCATTTCAGGCATTCAGGCTGAATATTAAAACCAGATCAGTAAGTATCTAAGATAAAGTATGCAATGCTTAGCTAAATAAATAGGAAGTATGGGTGGTCACTGGCTTCTTCCTCCAGTAAAGATGTGGTGGTGGCATTTTTTTACCACCAGTATTCTCCAGTGTTGGAGAATCCAAAACATCTGTTATGACAGCTGTAGACAAGTAAGGGGCTCTTAATCATAAATTGGTATAAAATTTCAGGTGTCATAGCTTCTGCCTGAGTTCTTAGTGACTGTGTGTTAAACACAGTGTCTGAGCTACTGTTAAAATTCCAGCCAAAAAAGTAAAATGAAAACACAGGTAATATTTGCAAATAAATATCAGTACCTATGGAACTATGAATACAAAATAAAATTACACATTTCATTAGCAGCAAATTAGTAAATAATCAAATAACTATTCACAGCATTTTTATACACTTAAAATATGGTTATAATTTTAAATATACGATTCTGTTAAAAAACCCTGAAATTGTAGTGCTACATTTATGTTAAAAATGCAGAATGCCTTTGTAGCAACATGAAACAGAACAAAGCAAAATTACTGGGAATGTTTCAAAGTAATTTTCATAATTATAGTATATGAACAATTTAAAGTCATATTTTGAACGGTATATTCATCAAGTGAACATTTGGTTGGACTAAGTTTTCTTGATTATTTTTTTTAATTATTTTTTAACATTTGAACTTTGGGGCAGCTTTTATGCCATAATATTATTTATATAACCTAACAATAGATTTCAACTTTGGTTTGAACGACAGCTCATGGAGTAATAAAACATACACATTTTTAAATGAATGCATTAACTTTAAAAAAATGAGCTCAGCTCTCAATCACTGTAAATCATCATAGCTGATTAGCTCCAACATAGCTGACGTGCTCCAATTGATTATCAGGCCCACTGTGCTTTCATATATGGGGCTGTGGATAGCCTTTATCCAGGAGACTGCTTAATTGCATGTGTGCAACTCCAAAGAGGCAGTAAAATAAGCATGGACTTCTACAATCTACTGAATTTTTATCTAGAGTTCTTGGACAGAAATCTACCTGCGCTTCTAGTTTATTGTAATAAACCAATTCTCCTGCTTTTAGGCTTGAGAGAGCTTAAGCATGTGATTGTTCAGTCTGCAAAGGAAGAAGAAATGTTTCTGCTTCTCCACAGGCAAGTGTGCTCCAGCTTGGCTAGCGAGGGATCTGCACTGGCGTTAGTGAACGTCTTTAGTCAGTAAATTGTATTCTAACAATGATGGCTGAACACCTCTAAGCAAGGCAACAAATTTCAGCTTGACAGAAGGTAACTGAAAATATCAGTCCTTGGAAGGATTTGTAGGGATCGAAAGAGATAGTAAGAAAACCCTCAGGATAACACTCACAGAATGTGGGAATTACCACATACTATATTATTTTCCTAATTGAATTTACTGTATATTGCAGAATATGATACCCTACATCTACTATTAAAAAATACAAAATATAAATCCCTCCCAAATGGGATGATGCAAAGCTGATATGAGTACTCTTAAACTGGTATTTATAGCTCTAGCTTGGAGATGTCCTTATATTGCAAGTTTGCCTCTTCAGTTAATTATTGCTCTTTGATTTTGTGTGGTTGCATACACTCTCCTGCTAGACACAGCGACTAAATTCATTCCTGTGCAAACAAAAAATATCTTAAGAAGGATTGAATTGCACTTATGCTTTGTGCTTTGCCTCTCTGTCAGGCTGGATTTTGCTCACTGATAGAGGGAAATAATTAAGTCAATTTATTACAGACAAAATTCTCCCAGTTCTCTGTGATGGATCTTATCTCCAGTATGCTGCTTTCAGATGGGACTGTGCTTGGGGCCAGTGCAAACCAGAATAAAGGCTCAGTTATTTCTGCAGCATTTTTGAACTGGGGGAACGTGCAAACACTAGTATAATCTTCCTAAACTCTGTTTGTGGAAATACCCAGCAGCCACTCTTAAAAATAATCTGTTTTTCTTATGTAGGAAATAGCATGGTGGTATTAAATAATCTTCATGCAAATTTTCAAGATCTAATGGCATCAGCCTATTATTTACAATGTTACTCTCAACATTACTGATAGGGGAAATTTCTTTTTTTGTTGGTTTTTTTTTTCTTTCCATGCAAATCTTGCAGGAATAGATGTGAATATTTTAGAACTACTTGCAGGGGATATTAATTAATTGGTGTGCCTTAGTATTTAATTTATGTCATATACAAACTTACTCTTTTTTTTTTTTTAGGTGATAAAATCACCTAAGTTGATTATGGTTAGAAATGGTAGTAGAACACATACGTGTATTACTTCCTCCTTCATTTCAGCCAGTGAGACCAAACTTTTTTTGCTGACTCTCAAGCAAAAAATGGTAGCCATAGTACTTACAGGGTTTTAAATGTTGGCAACAATGTAAAACAAATGACATTTTGGTTCTACACTAATATATTACTAGTACTGTCTTGCCTTTGAACAACAATGTCATTGTTTCTTCATCAGGTGAATTCAGGAGAGTAATTCCCACAGCCTCTTAGAGTTTGCGGTCACTCTGCAGCTGTGTGGCTGCTTCTTGTTTAGCAAGGGGCTTTGCCATTGTAGAGTTGTATTTGCTGCACAGATCTCTCATTTCTAGGAGACTTTCTTCAACAGCTTTTGCAAACATGTCTGAGGAGGTTTCTTTGCAGTCTTTAAAGCTTGAGATGCAGAATAATATATGCTCTGGCTGAGGGTTATAGCATGCCCCATAACCGTTGGGCACGACCGGCCCATAGCAGCAGAACATTTCCGTTGTAGTTGGAACCTGGTTGCAGGGAGAAGGTAAGGAATGATCTCTGATTAATCAGGGCACCTGAAATCAGCAGGTTAGGAATGAGGAAAAAGATAAACAAATGCTACTAATGCTGGAAATGTGGTGAATCCCCCTTATAGACTTCACTTCCTTCAGAAGTCCAGACCTGGAGCTGATACTTGGAAGGTAAAAGCTGACCTTGGTATAGAATTTAGTTGCTCTGTTTGCCTGCCCCTGTTTGAAAACTGGTATCATTTGAAGTGGATTTAATGTATTTCTTTGCTTGCTTTATGTATGTTACTGATAGATAAGGAGCTTTTAAGGCTGTTTGTAATTCTGATACATAAAATTATGATACATAAAATTTCACTAAGGTTTTTAATTTCTTAAGGTTATGTTAAACTTGTAATGTGAAGACTGTAATCAATTATAGGAAGTAGTATTGTCCATTTCTAATAATCATTTATAATTGTGATGCTGTATAAAAACATATTTTAATGCATCTAGGTGTTATATTTCTATTACACCTCAGTTTAATCATGGCATAATATAGGAGCAAAACACTTTCTTCTGCAGAAAATAAAAGATGTATTAGAAATCTATATGGTTCAGACTTTGTGTACACAGGCCTTCATAAATGACATTTGGCTTTTTAATGGTGTAGAACAAGCCATTAGTCCTGCTAATAGAGCCATAGAATTGTCAGATAAATTTGCTGTGCAACAGCCGAAGGCCATAAAGCTATTCAGAAGCACTCTTTGCTCATGGATAGTTTCTTGGAGAATTTATGTAGTAGTATGTTGGTTACGTTCACTCATGTCTGAAAGCCTACAAACATTATGACAAGATCAAATTACTTATTAAGGTTTTATGCTGTAGCATGATATTATAAGTCTCTTTTGTTGCATAGTTCCAATCTGTGCAGTTGGGTTAGTGTTTCAGTAAATGAATTCCTACATAGATTTCTCCTTTCATTAGGACTGCTACTATATGCAATGAAACATTTCATTTTTAGGCAGTATGCTATAAAGATGTTTCCTTATTCAGGACATTAAATGTAGGCAGTGTTGACTCAGGAGTATCATAGTGTAGTTGCAAGTAACTGTAAATTTGTAAATGTCTGTAAATATCTAAAATGTCTGTAAATCCAAGATGCATGCCTGCAGACGTTGAAGTCTTACACTGATTAACTGAACGCTCTCAAAGATTTCAAACACAGCTACCCTTAAGGGTAAAATTTCCTCATGGCTCTTGGCTTTTGTTTCTCAGAGTGGCAGCCTATCTGGCTTGTGGCTGTACTGTCACTGGAGTAAAGAATTCCCACAAGAGCTGTCACCTTAGGGGAAGGAGGAGAAGAAAGGGAACAGGAAGATACATAGTTTGGAAAGTGAGGAAACACTGAGCCCTCATACAAATTTTACTGAGTTTGTGTGCCTTGGGATATTGCAAGGGAAGTGATAACTTCAGTCAGTATTTACTGTGCGATTTTGCAGAATGAACCAAAACTGGATTAAAAATCTGGAGAATTTTGCAGACTTCTTGATGGCATCAGCTTTTTTTTTTTTTTTAATGCATTGTTCTCACTGTGAGCTACAAGGTCTGGCAGAACACAAATGAATTAGCCTTTGCTTAGCAAGACCAGTGAACATGAGAAACTCACCTGGCTGGTCGAGAGGATGAATCGATTGCTCATCAAATATGTCTCATCCGTAAATATCTCTGGCAGTTCCTTGAAGTGTTCCCGTGCCACCTCTCTGAGCCCTAGCAGATGATTGTCTATTGCCATTCCAGTAATAGCCTGCATACAACATGATAAGACGCCAGCATTTAAGTGAGTATGGAGATGTTTTCTCGGCTGTTACTGCCTTGTTCTCTGGTCAGAGTTGATGAACTGGGTTTGAGTGATGTAATGCCTGTAATGTTCAGATATTACTCTGAGTATGTACTTTGCTGGTGATCAGTAACTAGAAATTCATATGGTGCTCTGAAGATGCAAAAATTAGGAAGGAAATGGTCTTGAGATGTATTATGTGCTGATGTTATCTGGCATTCTGGGTGTTCATCATCTTTCAGAGCTGAATATCATGGTGCGGGCTTCCAAAGCTGCTGAGGGGAGCATATGGGACACCAGCAATCTCAGAGTATGTTTTGGAATTTCCTGTGCATCACTTAGATTGTATTTCAAGATTGGAGGCTCCAAAACACCTCCAAATCTTTCATTGCCTTGCTGCCTGCATCTCTCTCTGGCAGGCAAAGCATGTGTCATTCCATAGAACTTAGATCCAAAGATCTGGTAGATGTCTGCAACAGATTTAACAGTGATCATAGAATAACAGATAGCTTTACCAGTGATCTATCACAGATCTACTAGCATACCCCACTACTTGAGAAAACTGAGATTTGGGACACAGATACTTTCTCAATTCACTACCCAAATATCCCAGTTCCCTCCCCCTCTCCCTGTGCTGGCATCATTGCAAAGCTGGATTATCTCGGGGGAAGCCCTTACTTTAGCCCTTGCTTTAATGAGGCAATTGGAAACAGTAAGTGTAGGACAGCATAGTTGGATGGTACTGTAGCCCAGGTACCATGAGTCTAAAACCAAATTAAACAGGGCTTAACAGAGGAGAATAATGTGCTTGATAAGCAAGAGACCTAGAGCAGTCTACTTGCCATCCTGCTTGCCCGTGTCTCTGCTCACCATCATCCTCAGTGCAGAACCAGCCATGCTTGCCCTCAAACCCTACTTCCGAATGTCCCCAATTTCCTCTCCCATCTCATGGTTACAGGCGAGGTGATCAGCAGCACATGCGGTGGCTGAAGGTTAGCAGCAGGGGCATGCTGGTGGCCAGCTAGCCAGCTCACAAGAACTACTGCTGAGCCTGCAGTCAGTCTTTCTGCCATGAGCTTGCTATGCTTGGGTCTGTCTGCTCTATCCAGCTACCTAATGCTATAGAGTTAAGGAATTTATTAGCTTTAAGATCTTTGCCCTGCTAGCAATTGTGACTGAAGATGACTAGCAGGATCAGAATTTAGTAGTGGGAGATGGGCAGACAGGATAGTTACAGAGTGGGTTTTTTTTAGGAAACCAAATCAAAATTTTGGCATCTGAAGAACAGCACTGAGCTGTTCCAACCAGGCAGGATTTCCCTCAGATTAAAACGTGCATTTAAAATTCTTCAGTCTAGATTTATTCTAGCTGGTGAGAGCATTGATTATGAGGACTGAGCTGTAGCTTGAGGGAAACAAGCAACCTGAGAGAAGGCAAGATTTAAGAAGGAGAACAAGCTTGGTTTTCCTCTTAAGGGGAGAATTAAAAAAAAAAAAAAAGGAAAGAAAAAGAAAAGCACAAGTTTGCTTTTCTTCTTAAGAGGAGAATCATTTTAACCACTAATAAGTGCCCGAAGCAGGGGGCTGGGAGTGCAAAATCTTGTTTGGCTTATTAAGGAGTAGGCACCCCTTGGTAAAGGGGCTATTTGTTCATCAGCCCAGACAGAGCAAGGATGCTTGCAAAAAAGTAGCATACATCAGGGCGGTGTTTACGTTGTTTTTCCCATAGAGTGAAACTGACTTGATAATCAAAGGAAATATTTTGCTATCACACAAGATTTATAAGGCTGTTAGCAATGACATTTTTGCAACATAGATCAATGTCATGTCTGAAGAGAGGCCAAGACAGGCTAACAAAATAAACAGCGAGTCAACGCATAGGAAAAAGCTGTGCTAAATTGAATTTTAGAGCTCCACATTTAAGATAGCAATGCTACTAGTAAGCACTAACAAGGGGAAATAAAATCATTAAATTGCTTTTTGCTTTATGAAGTAGTTTTTTTTGTTTTTCTTAGGAGCTATTACATTTCAGTCTGTTACACACAATTTAGTCAGACCATGTAAGTCTTGCCCATAGTCTAAAGGCAAAACAATTATATTCTGCTATTCAGAGAAAGAAAGGAGAGCTTGGTGAGTAGAAATACCTGGAGACATTTTTAAATTTAAAGATAAATTAATTTTCCGATGGTGATTTTAATATTTTCCCATGAGCTACACTGGAGACTGAATTTTATAACAGTTTCTGAAATGGAAATGACTTGGAGGGGGGATTTTATGGACTTTTTTTTTTTTTTAAGAGATGTTGTACAGAAATTCCATTGCTTGTGACCTAGGACACCTACAGTATGTTGTGTTTGCTGAGAGATTACCCTGAGATGGTTCAGGTGAAACAGTTGCCCTGAAGTAAGACTTGCTTCTGCTTTAGAGATGATGTGGAGTCCTAGTTTCTAAGATGTGGGTTCCCAGCACAATGCTTGAAACAAAACTGTTTTTCTTTCCCACTTCTTTTGTTTCATGATCTTAGGAACAAATCTTGCCTGAAAGCAACACTTTACCTCTCCAGTGGTCTGAGTATACCTTTGAAACCACCTCTGGAAGTGAATGATTTCTTGAATATTATGAGTATTTAAACGGTAATCAGCAATGTGGGTTTGTTAGGCAATGGTCTGAGACAAAACCATAGGTAGCAAATTCACTTAACATAGCTGGTTATTAACCTCTATTAATTTCATGAGTGGTTTGACTAAGTTGTTTCTGGAGTAAGTCTATGCTTTGTCTTGGCACAGTGGGATATAGAGCACTACCCAGGCTGGATTGTCTCATTTTTAATCAAAAGAAAATGCGTTGTATTTGATACTAAACTGATTTCTTCACTGGAGGGTGTCTCTTCCTTTTATTAGACACTGCATTCAGGTCTTTAAAGACAGCTTACTATAATAATTCCTAGAAATTGCACTTTGGACTACCAGTCCATCTAAGGATCAGGTCCCAGATAAGGACCTCTCTCCTCTAGGGAAGAAGAACATAAGAAAATGCATAAATGGTTAGGTTTAGGAGGGAAGAAAAAGTTCCTGATGTTCCTTCTAAAGGGCTGTCTTGAGCTTATCTGTAACATTATAGCTTATGGGTCTAAATAGCTGTAAATCTGGGGGATCTGGATTTTGCAGTTGGAGTTTCTCATGCATGTTACACAGCAGTTAAATTGGTTGCTTTTAATTGGTTGCTTTTAACCTTTGCTTACTTCTCATCCTGATAAGGCTCTCAGCTGTGCTTGACATTTTTCTTGGCTATCTGCATGGCTAACATTTCATGTTGATCACAAAGCACACAGAATAAAGGCTTATTTCATCTGGCTACTGTTCCTCCTTGCAAACCTTTCAATATTTATAAAAAAAAAAATCCCTTTATTAAATTTTGATTGCAAGACCTTTAAGATGGAGGCCATTTTTTAATTGTTAATTTGTACAGCACCAAATAGTGGAATCCTAATTCATCCCTGGGACTCCTAATTATCACACAGATACAAATCATAAATGCTTCACAGATGCACACCCTCCATGAATGTGTTGAATACAGAGTGTCATGTTCCATGACAATTCTAGAAAAGACAGCTAATGTCCAAGAGTGATGGTCTTGCCACTGATGTCTAATGCAGAATTTTGTTATTTTTCTTTCCAGGAAGCATTTTTTAAAGTGAGGTTAGTTGAATAAGTCTATTTTGAGGGTGTTTGGGTCATCAGAAATTTTTGTAGGTGTGACATAGCAGGTACTTTCCTATTTAGAGATGCTGATGTTTTCTGGTGCTTAAATAGTTAATGATTGTATCTTCATACTTTTCTTGAAAAAACTAACTAGTCCTTATTCAGACAAAGTAGTGTTTTACTTACCAGAATAGTGTAATTAGTTTGAGCTGCAATTGCGTCCTTAAATTTCTGCATCTTCTCAGAATCCTGTTGGGAGAATCAAAATATATCTATTATTGAATAAACGCTCATAGAAATAGCATCTTCCATCAATTAACCAGCACACATTTGTGAGAGCAAGTGCTCTCAAATGTCCTTTGCTCCTGGCTCAGGTGTAAGTGCTCTTTATAAACGAAAAACCATAGGGATTCAATGTCCTGATCAGCAACGGTGCCTGATTGTGCAAGGGTTGAATAGGCTTATTGGTGGTGGTTTGCTTGAAGACAAGGAAAGACTTGCAGTTTCTTTCATGGATTTTGGGGGTATAGATTATTACTAATTGAATCACTCCATTTGAAGTAGGGAAAATAATGGCCTAGTGTAAATCAGTGTTTTCAAAACAGCCAGGCAGTATATCTTTTCCAGAATGGTTTATCTAGACAATGACAGTGATATTAATGAAAGCCATTACTGATATTTTACTAGCTGGTCAAAAAATTACTCCCCTGTGTGAAAGGGCATCTAGAATTTTCCAAGGCTGCTCTACCCTCCACAGATGCCTCCCATTTCAGATAACAAGCTAATAAATTTTTACTCCTGTCAAATGGCAGCCTTTTATATTAAGGGAATGATCCTAAGAAGTGCTGCCCTGCTGTACATCAAGTCCGACACTGCAACTTTGGGAGACCCTGAAACAGCCAGAAATGACTGGGTCTCCAGATAAACAGGGAACCTTCAGCTCCTATGGACGATGAATGATCTTTTGAACAAAGAATTCATTTTAGAAGCAATCCAAGGCCACCATCAGGGACCTTCAAAGTACAGAATCTGATTTTTTCATAGGGCTAGAGCTAGGCCTTAGTTCCCTTATACAGATTAAATTACCAAATGCAGTCTTTAAATCTGATTAATTTACAGCTATTCAGCAATCTCTGCAGTGTCAGTTGCTGCTTCTTTTACAGCAAGTGTCAAATGCATGAGATATTTCTCCTGCTAGAGAATCAATCCAACTCAATCAATCTTTGGTGACTGTTCAAGCTATCGTTTGAAGATAATTTTTATTAGCATCAGATAGAAAATTGTTTTTAATTTGATTTGGAATAATGGCTATATTTTGGGGAGTTCAAGGCTACTTAAACCAAGTGATGCATCTCTTTGTCCGAAGAATAGAATTAACCCCTTCATATCCAGAGGCAATCTGTAGGTCTAAAGAAATCACCCTGGAATAGGGTTAAGTGAATTTTGTTTCTATGATTCTGTGATAACAATATATATCATTTTTGAACCAAAAGATGTTCACATCAAAACAAAGATTTCTAAAAGTCTGTGGGAAAGAACAATCACAGATCTGTTTAAATGTCCTTTGCATCTCTCAGTAGACAAGAAGCCAGGAAAGCTACTATGGATTGGTTTGCATTATGATTACAGGTTTTTCAGGGGGAATGAAACCATTATTCTATTTGGTACTGCCAAGCATGCAATATAAAGATTTGGGGGCTGAGACTGATCTCACTCTAGACATGCATGGCATCCTTCTGCTTGCTTCTGTGAAGCAATACAGTTTAGGGTGCTGTGAAAGGTGGGCACAGTCCCAGGTTTGGGTGGTAAAATGGTGAGAAACACTGAAGCTTTGTGAGAGCTGAAGAAGTCAGTAAGTGTTAGAATAAGGAAGGTAGGAAGAGATGGTTAGAGCGAACAAGCAGGATCTAACAAAACAATGTGCTAGGAGCAGGCTGGCTCCTCCTAGGAGTAGAGTCAGCCTGCAGCAATGTGTGTTGGGGCTGGGGGTATGCTGAGTGCCCAAGTATGGAGGGGAAGGTGTGCATAGATGACAGCAGCTTCAAATGAAATACGATTAAGGACCATGTTGTCAGATGGGGCGCTGACAGCAAATAACAGCTGCCTCTTCTTGTCTACTGTATGCTAGTCACTATTATGTGTAATAGTATGGTCATAATCTGCCTTGAATTACCCACTCAGTGTAGGGAATTACTTCAGGTTTCCTTTGAGTTATCACTTTAACATGGAACTTATTTGAGTCTTGTTCATCATGGGCTAAGTTCTGGGTATGGTAACCTTAAGGAGATTGAAGAAGCAGTGGGCAAACAGAGCACTTCTCCGGGCAAATTTTCCTCATCCTCTGGGATGTTACAGCTTGGTTTACAGTATTTCATTCATTTACACTTAATCTACAGCCCAGCAATACTTCTAGCAATGCTATACTAGATTCTAAAGAACAGCCCCGTGGGCTGTTGCCACTGGAGTGGGCTTACTGTGCAAAATAATCTATATTGTGGCAGCGTTTTGCATCTCAACAACCACCTGGAAATTCCCTGTACAGCAGCCAAGTGCAGTGGGTGGAAGTGGTACACAGAGAGACATTGAAAGAGTCTCTCCAGGGATGGCAAGCGGGACAGTGCACAAAGCTATTTTTGCAGCTATAGTCTCAGCTCTCTCAGCTGTACCTCTCTGCATCCCCCATCTACTATGTACAGTACTCATGCTTCTGACAAACAGATGGTGGTGTCTCAAAAAAAGGCAATTTAATTTTTCTTTTTGCAGGATGATGTCAGGACAATATGGAGAGTTGCTTTATTAGCTTGATGAAGTTTTTTCATCATGAAGGTTCAGCCCCCTTGAGGATCCGATAAAACTAACTCTATTTGGTAGAAACATACCTTTAGAACCAAATAGATCAGCCAGAACCTTATCCAGAAATCAAAGCATGTGAATTGTTTCACTTCACACATTACAATCTGCAGCAGAGCTATCTACTGCAGGGGACCTGCCAGGCAATTCCCCTGGTGTGGCAGTATAATGATCCTGAACTTTGCACGTTTAGCCTAGATCTCTGTAGGGAGCTGAATTTAGATATGATGACAGATCATTCAGAAGACAGTACTAAGTCTAAAATCAGATGTTTTGTTTCTTATAATGTCATGTTTAGGCACCTCTGAATCTTAAATAAAAATAAGGAAATATTTATATTTAGCTTAATGATTGGTTTGCACAAAACGCAAAATCCTGTAAGGCTTGCTACCTTGCCCTATGCCTTTATGTTCTTGGTTAACAGTTAAAAATGAGAGATTGGGGTTGTGAATGCACTATTTGCTTAGCATTTTGCCAAAGAAGGCAGGTGGAGCCAGACCAACATACCGATAGAGCTGTCTTGTCATCAGTCATTGCTTTTACAAAAGCAAATGCTTCCAAGGTAGCAGACCTAATATTGTCAACTCTGCCCTCATCAAATCGGCGTATGGAAGCACTTTCATAGGTAGGGACAAGTCTCCTGTGGCATCTGAGAGAATGAAGTAAGAAAAACAAAGAATATTTTCAAGGAGTCTTTATGACTAAAAGAAATATAGGCTTGGTATGTTTTATTGTTACGCCCATGACTTTATTTTTTGCATAGTATTCATCTTAACGTTGATGCAATTCTGTAAGAAACTTAAAAAAGATGGATGCTCACTCTTTTCTAATATGAGAAGCTGCATACAGCTGTATACATTTTAGTTATGCATTGCCAGTAAAAAATGAATCACTGTGTAAAAACAAGGCTAGTAAAGCTAAAATTTACTGAAAGATCTCAAGGAATGTTTTATTTGTACTGCATCATAAAATAATTGTGTAATTAATCATTTACATATGGGCTTGAAATATGTTTTATTTAAAACAAGAAAAAAGTGTGCTCTGTGTGAATGAGAACCAGAAAACTAAAAGGAGAAAAGAGTGCTATTTGAGACTGAGAGATGGAATGAAAACCCACATAGCAAATATTGTTTAATTTGGGTCCAGGTATATATAGCTAATATTACTCGATTCAGGAGACCTACTGTGCCTTCCAGTTGAAGCAGAGGTCTCAGAACATAAATGTGCCTCAAGGTTTTGTTGCATACATGTGATTTTTATCATGACTGCCATCCAGATGAAAATCTTGGACCAGGTCACTGTTGAAGTTTGGTTAATAGAATACACAAACTGGATATTTAACAGATGTTAATGGAGTATGCAAAATGTGTTAGGCATCTCTGTTTGTTGACTAGGTAAAGTCCACTTCAGGATTTAATTCAACATGATGAAGAATTATTAGTGTAATAGGCTGTTCTGCAGGAAACCATGCAACCGATTTCTAGCCTGGAGCATTAGCTGTTCTGACAACATAGAAAGGAGCTTTTAACTTTGACAATACCATGGCAGTTAGAGGATATTATCAAATCTTGGGATGCCTGTGAAGAAGGAAGCAGTAGTTACTATCCTGTGTAGGAACTCTGATCTGATATGCTGCTCTAGTATTTTTCCCTGTGAATGCTTTTTGCCCTGTGGTGCAAGGGATGCATATGTGATGAGCTATGGGTTACTGCCATGGTTCCTCCCAAGCGAGCCGCGGTGGCAAGGGACTTGGACTCCCTAGCTGCTTCTGCTTCTGTGGGTGATGGGGTTGTCTGCCACTACCTGCTGCATCCCCTCACCCGCTTCTCTATGCCAAGTGGAGGAACAGCTGTGGGGAGGGTACTGGCTGGGAATGGCATGTGTGGGACACAGGGGTGGGAAGGTAGAGCAAGGAGAGGGAAAGGGAGTGAAGGAAAGGAGTACTCTGTCTCAGAACTGGGTCACAATTTCTATCTTGTCTGACCTACGGTCAGTCATTAGGCAAGATCACTCATTTCTGTGCAGGAGGCATTTGTTTGGGTGCTGAGTCAAAAACGGACCCTCTGTATAAAAAATCAATTGTGAATCTACTCTTGTGCTACCTTGTTCCTATGATCTGAATTAACCTTACCTGTAAAATGCCAGCTGAAGTGCTACTTGAATGTAGGCATCTGGGCTAATCTTTTGTTTCTTAATAAATTCCTTTCCATAGTTCTCAAACTTGTAGGCGATGAAGTCCAGATTTTTTACTATCCTGCAAAGCAAGCAGGGACAATTACTGTGGGGGGAGATGCAAGAATCTCATGTTCCATTTCCATTTGCAAATAAAACCCAGAGATCATTTTCTGCCTGTACCCCCTTGGAGGTGAGTGGGCTCCTGCCTTGCACACAGTCTTGGCCTTTGGTAACTTCCTCCTAGTCAGTAACTCTCATTCATACAGATTCTAGAGTGGGCTTGTTATCTGCAGTCTTAACATGAGCTGTGGCACTCAGGTCATTCTTTCATTTGAGTAAAACACCTTCTTTTAAAACCTAGTGTTTCCACTCCTGAAGCCTAAGCCAGGGCCTCCTTTGCTCTCAACAAATTTCTGTGAGATTTACTACAGTGAGAAATGGGTGGATTTAAAACCTGATGAAGGCTGTCAGCTCCTTGC
Organism: Elanus axillaris; assembly: GCA_026212715.1. NCBI lineage: Eukaryota > Metazoa > Chordata > Aves > Accipitriformes > Accipitridae > Elanus > Elanus axillaris. The sequence continues at coordinate 12,231,125 of JANZLQ010000100.1, forward strand.
AAGTTCCAATTTAGAGGACTACTACCTTTATTTCAAAACAAAAAGGAATTACTCTGCATCCTGAAAGTTTTCATGCTCTCATGTATATGCTTCTAGCCACTTTGAGGTCTCATCTAATGCAGTCACACTGGATGTACTTAACAGCTGATCATGTAGACCATATGTTAATTCTCTACAGAGCGATCACAGGCCTGAGTGTTGAGATGAAATAATTTGGAAAAGAATTTGTTACTGCCATCCCCACCCCCAAAGATCATGCAAATCTTTTACAGTCTTGGAAACACAGTCAGAAGAACTAACCTTTGTGGGAGCAACATAGATGTAAACAAATTACATTCCTGAATTCAAATTGTTCATTCAAACCAGTTGTATTCTACTGTCCCATATACATATCCCCATTGCCCTGGCTTTGGCTTTAGTCAGGTCAAACCCATAAAGTGCATCCACAGAAACAGAGGACCTGCACTGTTTGCATCCCAGGCAAATAGGAGTCAACTGTTTTTCTGGTGGTCTTTAGCTTTCCTAATATTTACATGGAAGGAAAGCAATGGTAATGCAATTCCTTAATACAGTGAAGTAGCTCCAGCCCATAAGGGTGCCATCCTGCAAAGAGATGCTAGGTATGTCCAGCTTGGGAAGATGAGAAGAAGCGGGAGGGCAGAGAGACCCCTCTAGGAGGAAACCATGCCTGCACAGAATGTGCTGGGTAGTTCCCAGCTTGCAGTCATTGTTGAGAAAAAACAAGGCATCTGTTCTACCTTTGGAGTTTTTCTGCTGATGATGCCAAACGTGCCTGAATTTCAGGGGAACATTTCCATCTTAGTCTCCGTGGAGCAGGAAGCTCACTCACTGAATCAGCTCGGACTAACTTCTTGGAGCTTTCTTTCCTGTTAATTTGTGAGGAAAAAAAGTCTTTAAGGTCACAGCAATAATCTAATTGTTAAACACTGCATTTTTAGCAGGTAAATGACTGATTTCCAACAGCTCGATGGGTCTTAATGGCCCTGTGCACCAGGGGGAATTTGCCACTGGCAGAGGCTTCGTGGGGGCTGGAGTGGGTACAATAGGTGTACTGAAAGGGGACTCACATGTGCTTGAGCAAGTGTTCAGTGCACTGCACCAGTACGATGCCATCGAAAGGGGAATGTTCACATACGGTACCACAGACTCCATCTCTTCCTACCACAAACTAAGCAAGGAAAAGAACAAGTGCAAGATAATACAGTGAATAAATCATGTTCTGGGTAAGTTACCCATGATGGCAACCTAACAAAAGATGTCATTCTCCTGTGGTTTTCTTACTGCTCACATCAGGGACTTCCTTGACTTGCAGATCAGTGGGTGACTTACAGATTTATCATGGGAGACTTTCTTCTCCTGTGAATGGCATTGCATTGGATCCCTTTCATGCTACTGTTTTGGACTGAGTCCTGTGAGAATGTAAATTTTAGCATTTCCCACTGGAGTCCAGAAATTGGATTTAGCATCTGCTTTATAGTAGAGAAAACCTGTCACTGGAAAGACAGGCTGGGGTTCTCCTTCCACATTTGGGGGCAATGCAACTTCTGTATCTGGGAAGTCCCTTAGGATCACATTTTAATATAAATATCATATCAAATAAGCACGGTCATCCTTATTTGATAGCTTTCTCATAGCTTGTTTTACTGTCCTGCTTCCTCTTCTATTTTGTGGTGCTTTCTTCATTTCTCTCTTGTCTTCATTTCTGATTTCACTGCATACACATGGTATAACTGGTGACTCTTAACCTGCTGCACTGTAGTTCTGTGGTACCCCCAAGCAGTTGGTTACTTTTGCATCTCAAACAAAAGCAGATGTCTAGGACCAAACTGCAATTTGTCTCACATGTTTTCTGGACTTTTCCCCCACTTCTTTTGAAGTGTCTTTGGCTGGACTTCTCCCACTGCGCATTTGTATCACACACATGCATCCTGCCTCCCTGGTTCCCATGGGGTTTTCACAGAGTGTGTGATGCAGAAGGTTTAGCTGGATGTTTTCTGATGCATTACTGCAAAGTTGAAGAAGAATATGGAGAGAAAGAACAAGTCCTACTGTGAGAACAGCTTCCTACATAATCTGCATTTGCATGAAAGAAAATAGGATCTTTTTTCCCTAAGAATTTCTCTTTGCCTTTGAATTCTAGCCTGAGTACATCTGGACAGATGAAGATCTCCCATATACTGTGCAAATTTATTTGCTTTCTGCTACCTTCTGATAGTAAACAAAAATAAAATCTTGTTTATTCTCATCTGCTTGAAACATCTCAACTAGTGGCCCAGCAAATAACAAAGGATTTTAACTAAAGACAAATGGTTTGTTCTTTAAAAACATAGCACTGCAGTCTGCTAATAACGTCACTTGCAATGGCATAAATCAGTAACGACTACTGAAATGTATTTGCACTGGGGTAAGTCAGTGCAAGTGAAATTAGTGGTTTCTTTTTTTTATGTTGCTGTTCTTAGATATGGCAAGATCAACAAGCATTGCGCAAGGAATGGATCAGTCAGGTTTTTTTCAATTTTTCATGAGGTGTCAACATTGTTGACAGTTGGAGATTAATAGATTGCTTCACTCTGGGTCTAATGCAAAATGTGAAAATAACAGTGTGACGCTTTCAAATATGACAATCAAAATCTGATTGAGGAAAAAGGCTGGAAAAATCAATACTTCCAGGAAAGCCTCAACAAGGATGTCATCAAATGAGTAAACAGTCTGTTAAGTAAGAACTTAATACTAACTGAAACACACACTAAATTATAAGAAGTAGTATTTCTAAGATGTCGCAAATACGTGTGAAAAGAGAAAAAAGAAATCTATTGTGCTTTTCTTTTTTGTTCTGGGATGCTAGTCCAGCATTTTTATTTCCTTTGATTGAGTGTAATTAAATGTGTACTGTTTGGGTTTTTTTTAATCAGGTGTCTACCTACCTGTATGTCTGTGTATCTGTCTACCTCCTCAAGTGCAAAGAGCAACTTCAGAGAAGGTGAAAGCATTCTTGTGTTGGAGAAGGCCTCCCACTGCTAGCAAGACAATAGGTCTGCTTCCCCTGCCTTGCAAGGAACAGTGCTGCTCACACCAACCCTGCCTTGGCAGATGCTGACACCACCTTCCCCTCTTTCTCCCACTTGATTCTAAGTGGCTCCTACCGCAAGGGCAACTGGGGTCCCTTGCCACATAAAAGTAGTATCATAGTACTGTAAGGTTTTTACCTGCATAGGTTTGTCATACCAACGGTTGGCCCCATTTTTATGGTAGCCTCCCCCATGTAGCAGTTGCATTGCCATGTTTGTATCATTGAGTTCCACCTCACTTGGGCTGTCCAGGCACACCAGGCATATGCACCGTTCAATCATGTCAAGAGAGTCACGGTTAGTAGAGTCTGGGGATAAAAGAGTGAAATGTTCACATCCTCTTACCTGTAGTGCAGGACTGGCTGGGGAACTCTGCTGCCTTGGAGAGCACTGAAGATCTGACCATGACTCTGCAATGAGCTGGTGTCTACAGAGCTCTCTCAACAGCAGAACATCTCAGTGCAAGGAAATGTTACACCAAGACATTCGTTCGTGTGTTAACTTTTGCAATATCTCTGTGTATCTTTCATATGATTCAATAATATCCACTTTCTTTTTCTGCCTTTCATTTCCTGAAGTAATTATATTACAAAATAGATCTATTTTACTCTTAAAGCCAGCAACGTTTACTTATTTTATATATAACATTTACAGAGAGGACAGGTGGAAAATAGAAAATTTCAGAGCTCATGCTATTACTGTAGTGCTGCAGTATTCTGCTCTGGACCAGCAGGGCCTATACTGTTTTTGTGCTATTCTCCTATTAAAACCCTTTACTGGGCAAGGAACAGCAGGGCCCATGTTGTTTTTGTGTTCTTTTATAAGACCTTCTTCTGTCTCCTGTCCCCGGTAATTTCTTGTACTTTAGAGAAATAAGCCCTGGACTGGGTATATTGCCTACATCATGAGGAAACATCTGTGGATGAGGTCGTGAAGTTTAGTTTTTGAACACGGTATTGCCAAAACCATGGGTTGCCATGTTCCACTTCTTTCCTACCGCTAGTGTACTGCTGAATAAAATGTGCTTTTTCTGGGTCTCTTTCTCTCTTTCTTTTCCCTGTGCTGTCACTCTTGCTTCTACAGGTGGACCACAAAGGCTATTTTTATGTTGTCCTCAGCACTTTCCTCCTTATTTATGGTATATTTATGAGGTGTTTTTCTTCTCAGCTTCTTTAACTCAGAAATATTATGAAAGTAAAGGTTTGTATGCTTCAGAGGGCCAGTTTAAAGCATAGGAAATATTTAATTTTGAGCACTTAATACAGCTCTAAAGCATATAACATCATTAATTGCTGTTAAATGGTTGTTAACAAGATCAAAGGAAAAAGGACTTTCAAACATCAACTTAAAATTCCTTCCATTCTTAACAGCTCAGTTTTCATCTGCTGGTTTTACTAGATTTTGGTGAAAATATTTTTGTTTCAGAATGTTCTTAATGAAAGATATGAATTCAGATTGATCAAAACTTCCTGCAAGTCTGTGCTAAGTTCAACAAATCTGTGCTCAATTCAGGAGATGATTTTCACTGAAAGAATGGAAAAAATGTTTACAATGAAACAATCCTGATTTGCATTTGAAATATGGAGCCATTTTAAAATGTGCATGTTTTTAATGTTTGCAAATACAAAAGGTAGCTTGATCCTCTGAAAGAACAGGATTTCTCAAGTAAGAAAAAAAGTACCTTCCCAAAATTAGTAACATAGGGTAGTGAGGAGCTAGAAAATATTCAAATGCTTGTTATCATCCAGGTTCATTCTCCAGTTGCTGTGTAGTAAAAAAGAGCACAAATATGCAAGAAATGAAAAAGGTGTCAAGAGAAGGAGAGGCAAGTGATAGCAGTGGCTGAGAAGGAAGAGGGAGAGGTGTGGCCTCTTGCAGGTTATGGTAAGGTACTGTCTATTGCTGTCTGGTGGCTCCTCTGAGGGAGTGTTGGCAGCCATGGGCCCAAGCGACAGGGGTGGCCCACCTGAATTCCTGCAGGCTGCATGGGGACCTGGCGGAGTGCATAGTGTGTTGTCTTCCATTGCCCACAGAAGCAGAGTCCTAGGGAATGCACATGGCATTCCTGCCAGCTCCTACAAAGACTTGAGCCAGGAGATTGTAATTGATGGGGCATGCACGTAGGCTGAGCTTTCTGCCAGTGATCTGTGCCTCCCTACAACATGTAAAACACTGATGTCCCTATGAATTGTCTTCAAAAACATTCAGAAGCTTTATAAGGGAGAAGACATGTCCCTGTCCTCTTTGCTGTAAAGCATCTCTAGTATCTGACACTTTGAAGGGTGACCATAATTGTGGTATTTATTCCATTGATGGTCTGGGTACATCAATGCAAAGGCTGAAAAGATCCTTTTGAATGGAAGTTGCCCTGTATACATCAGCTGCCAGTATTTGCGGATAGGCACCTTCAAGGAAAAACTGTTTGGGTAGTGACTTACAAACTGCTTACAACTTGCTCAGCATTCTGCTTTATGTTGCCTGATAGGTTTATATATATTTCATTGTGGCTGCTGCCCACACATCTTTGACAGATATGAATCCCTTATTCTGACATATGGCTTCAGGGTATCTTGAGTCTAGGTATTAGAGTGAATAAAATTAATCTCTGCTAGAAATAGAAACATAGGGGAAAGATGCTCTTACAGAAAGAAACAGACATGTCTGAAGCTGGTCAAACACTGAAAAAATTATCATGTAAAACAGGCAATGAACCGCACAAGAACTCAAGAACCGTGACTTGGGATAGAAAAGAAGTATTTCCAGAAAGAGCTGAAACAGAGGAGAAGTGTGAGAACAAGCCTAAACCCCTGCAAGACATTTCTTGTCCTTCTTCCTTTCTAATGCACACAATTGCATTGAATTGGCCGGTCAGCTGTTAGTTAGTTGGGGTTTTGGGGTTTTGTTTTAAAAACAAAAATATGAGGAGACAGTTCTGAATCAAATTCAGATATAGTATGCATGGGACAGCAGCCCCTACAGCAGTAAGAATTGAATTCCTGTGCTTAGGAGACTGAGTTAGTTCTGCAGCCTGAATGCAGTTAAAACATTGAACGTGTTCATAAATCAGTGATGGCTAGGTTTATTACAATATCTTTGACATTTTCTCACCTAGGAGACCTATCCTCTACTTATAGTTCTATGCAGGCCCATGTATATATCTCCTTCATAACATCTGCAAAGTGCTGTATAGGTCTTCTCTGTCCTGATGCATCCTCTTTTTCCCTGCTTAGTACAGAACAGTTGTGGAGTGACCCCTTCCACCTCACATTGCTTCACTAGAGGCTTTTCTCTTCCTCTGTTATTGTTGCATGAACATTTCACCACAGATAAGAAAGAAAAAAGGGCTGTTAATAATCGTATCCATGTGTAACAGCAATGCATTATATTATATAGAGGAGCTGTGCTAATACAAGTGGTCTAGGATGGGATTCCTGCTTAGATTACAGAAGGCTTACATCATAGTGCTGTGATATTTGCTAGTGCAGAATCTGTTTTTTTCAGCTGCATAACTGAATTGGTTTGCTTCCTCATTAAAATAAATATTTTGGCAAACGCCAGGCAATCCAAAAACACTATGGAGGTGGTCCTGCTAGTTTTTGTTGATTTGTCTTTTGTCTTTAGGATGATGTAGGTTTACAAAGATGACTCTGCTGCAGCTTTCAAGGTATTCACTGTTTTACTTAAAAGCATGACATGAAAAGAAATTATTAGGTGTTTATCTCAGTTTTCATTAAAATAAAGAATCTTTTTTTCTCCTGCTTTTATAAGAAAAGATGAAGAGGGGAAAGCCTAAAGATGAGACTGGTACCACATAATAATGCTCAAATAATGGCCAGGACTCTATGTGTGTTTATCCATATAAAGTTATTATAAGCACAGATAAACTTGAATAAGAAAAGTGAAGGTCTTCCTTGGGATAGTAAACATATTTTGAGACTATTGGCAACTCCTGTATAGTTCAGGGCATTGGTAAACCAGAAATATTTTCTGGAGCATTGCTGAACTGGGGATAAAGAGATGAATTAACACTTTTTTTCAGGAGGGAAAATGAATACCTAAGTCATATAAAATGGCAAAAAGAGGGCATTTACATCACTTAGCTTCAGGGTAAAATATATAAGGTGTGAAGTGACAGAGGTGACCAATCCCACCCTTTATTTTCATCTGTTTCAAAGTCAGGTATTCAAGTCCAATATCCAAGACTGCCTGTTGTTGGAAGAGAGAGAGAACTATCCACAGATAATAACTAGTGTCACCTTTCCTAGATACTTATCATTTGGATGAATCAGCCCTGGTACTTTCTATTTTTCTCCATCGACTAGACAGATTACATGGCTATACTCAATAGGTGTTTAACTTGTAGATGCCTTTGTTAGATGAGATGAAAAATGTCTAATAGTTGTCAAAAGCGAAGAGGATATATCATTCCTATTGGTACAAAATGGATGTGAAGAAAGAGACAAATCACAAAATCTGATATAATGTAATTTATGTGATGAAAAACAAAGAATGAGTGAGAGCTATTTACATGGTGTAACACTTAAACATACACAGTCAAAGGGTCAAACTGTATCTGTGGCTTCCCTGGTAACACACATCTGAACACTTACAGGTATTGAGTTTTGTACTGCTAGAAAAATTCAGCAGTGCAGTTGCACATTCAGTCCTATATTTGCTGTAATGTTTGCTCCCAGCAAAGAAAGGCAATGATGATGAGGAGGAAGAGGAGGAAGATGATGGAGAAAGCTGGGATTGCTGCTGCTAACCTTTCATAAGGATCATCCTGGCCTCTGCCCACTCTGTTCTTCCGTCTGTTGTCAGCAGGCCAATTGGAGGCAGCATTTCCTCTTCGTTCTCTGCCATTTTGGCTATCTTTCGTAACTGAGTGAAAAGATCTCCCTCACTAAGACGACGGAAATTAATGACAACATCCAAAACAAAAAACTGCAAAAAAAAATGACAGAAGTCAGAAGAACAGTCACAGATGGATTGTACCCTTACTGGTCCAACATTTCACTTTTGCCTGGGTGGGTGTTGAGATGCTTAAGTCCTGCCTGGAGAGCCAGGCCTGCAGGCAATAGAGCACAAAACCACTGGGGACTGGCCCAGGGCTCACCCCTCCTGTGTTTTTACACCAGTGTGATGCCAGTTGCTACAGGAGACTTACATGGTGTGTCGGGCTCAAATAAAACATAGGTTATTTGAATAAGCTTAAAAAACCCTGAAGAGATAAAACCAGGAAGTATGCAAATCATTTCCATGTTATTATTTGTTTAAAAATAACCTAGAGAATCTAGAGAACTTCCCACTGAAGTGAAGAACAGGACTTCCTCGAAAAGGGACCACTGGGATCTATCCCTTCATTCCAAGGGGGCCTGCAGGCACGGCTCCAGTACTACAAACAGTCAAGCTGGGCTATAAGGTACTCTGCCCAGCCAACATACTCTGCTGCTCAGTGGTATTTGTTGGTTGGGGCAGATTCACTCTAAGGCTTCAGTAGTTTTGCCTGCATCTATGCTAGCTGCTTCAGGCATAGCTTAGGCCCCCCTACATGGGATGCTGGTGTATATGCCATGTGTGGTGTGCCAGTACTTGAGTGTCAAGAGAAGAGCATTTCCAGCAAATGCAGTCTAATAAGATTTTTTTTCTCTGTGGTTTCACCTCTGTTTAATAAACAGTTTTGTTTGAATGAGAAAGCAAATGAATTCTGCCGCATTCTTTCTTTCTGCATCACTGTACTTGAAACATACTGTGGGCTAAGGACAAAAATGCTGCAGAAGCATCTTTTGGAAATATTGACACTGCATGCTTGGTAAGAAGTGAGCTCATACGTAGCATGCTAATTGTGTTTCTGAACAGTGATTAGATTAGGCTCTTCTTGAGTGAATTTAAGCAAACTAAGAAATATAGAAAGGTATAACAAAAGAACACTCATTTACCTGATTGTTACAAGCAACAATGATGTGCTCTGGTTCTGGCATTACACTGCTTTTCTGGGCCACAAGTGTATCTTTGGTATGTCCTGGAAGACGATAGGAAGAAAAGAGTCCATAGTATTGCTTCATACAGAGAGGGTGACCAGACAGCTGTCCACGAGCAAAATCAACAGGTAAAGCATGGCTGGAGAGAGAGAAGGAGAAAAACAAAGCCAGAGGAAAAGAGGGGAGAGAGAAACAGAAAGGAAAAGAAATCTAATCTGTCCTTTGTTCTGTTACAATTAGATCAGGTATGACACAAATTGAATAATAAAACGAGATTACAGTATAAGGGAAATAGATGAATTCCCATACCAAAGTTAAATACATCATTCCTGGCAGCTTCATGCATATTCATTAAGCAACTGCATTATCATCTAGTGGAAATGGAAAGAATAGCAGGCCGCAAGCAGCTTTGCAATGTGCGTGGGAAGCCTGCCTAGATGGGACCTTGGAAACTTGCCAGGACGGAAGTCAGCAAGAACACCTGGAAAAGACATAGCACCTTGAAAAAAAGTACTGACAACATTCACTGCAACTGGCCCTGTACTGTGCAGAGTGGTTAGGAAGTGTGTGAGAGGGCCTTGCCTGATGAACAGGACCAACTGAGGCAATACAGAGGCCATTTCTGTTTTCCACAGAGCCTTGCTTATGTGCTAATCCTTACCTAGACCTATGGGGGAATAAAGTGCTGAAAACCTATTTCGTTTTTATTGGAAGGAAGGCATGTGAAAACAACACCTCCTAAAAGGCTTCTTCAGTGGCCAGGAGAAAAAAAAATTTCTCACAATCATGATTATGGATTGTAAAATATCCCACTGACACTGTAGCAGGAAATAATGGTGCTGTCGCTTGGGAGAGGCTGCAGAGACCACAGGAAGAAGAAGGTCTTGCAGTGCAGAGGTTTTCCCTCGGCAAAAGAGGACTAAGGTTCCAGCCTGCCAGAGAGGGGCAGGGGCAAAGAAGCACACAAAGAGGGTTACTGTCATACAGGTAACACTTTATGCTAGTTTATCTTGTTTAACTGTTTCTTTAGAACTGCTGCAGTTCTAAACCTGGGATATTCACTTTAGTTCCTGGCTCTCAAACTCTCTGCATCACTTATTTCCTTGTACCGGTGCTTAATTTTTTTTGTTCCTTATCAGCAAAACAGGGTCATTAACATTCTCCTTCTCCCACATTTTGCATAATGCAGAAATCCGCTTATATTTAAGAGAGTTTTAAAGAGCATCTATGATGATTGAAAATAGTGGAATAGCATGGTAGATTTAGACAAGACAATCTGTAATTATAGCAGTTAAGAAAGGAATTATTAATGCTGACTGATGGCACCAGAAAAACCTTATACTGATTTAGGAGATGTCTGTGTAAGATCTTATAACTCTTTTATATGAGCAAATTAGGATTTGTTTGAAATATTTAATTCTGGCAACTGCATGGAATATCTGCACAGTTAAAATTAAATGCCTCAGTTTGGGCTGGAATATTGTGCTTCTGCATGTGGGATGATCCAAGAAAAGCTAGCAGTACACTCACTGGTAGAAGTCCTTAACAGCAACAAGGAACTGAAAATGTTACAGTTATGGTGTCCTCATAATTATACAGGAGGCATGATAAGCAAACAGTAATAACAACATGACGACACAGTAGTGAGGATTTAAATGATTATTGATTTAAGACAAGCTAATCTGATCACAGGAGTCTTCGGATCTAGAGTAGCGAGGTCAAAATAGTAAGAATTTAAATTATCCTTTGTTTGAGCAATGTGGTTTCTTTATCTCAGATGCTGTCACATAAAGATGCAATGAACTACATTAGTATGCAGTAGTACTTCACAGCATGCCAGTGCTTGGTGTATGCAGTTGCATGGCATATCTTGGACAAAAGCATGTTCTTAAGTAACTCTTCTATACTTTCTGAGTAGCTGTCAGACTTTTGAAGTGGAAAATCAAACAACCTCTTCCTCTTTCTTTTACCTAATTCATAGATGATAGGGGCTTCATTGTTTGAATATGAACTTTGCCTTCCGTATCCAAATAAGCATTGCTTAAAGCATATCACATAGGCCTCTTGTATTTCCAGACAGGAAAAAGACCCCTTCCCTATCATGGTGTGGTGTCCATTGTGCTTGGCTCTCCACTGTTTCTATTCTTCGAGGAGCAGTGATTTCAGCAGTAAACTTGGAACACACTAGGTGAGGTTAAGAAGTGCTATGTAAAATGTTGTTATGAGCTACCTCATACATGATTTAAACAATCACAGATTTCCCCTGTGTTTATATACAGAAAGTAACAATGGCTTAAGTAACTTCTTATTTTTACTAGCCACTGAACCAGCCTGTCTGTGGTGAGGCTTCCTTTTCCTGGTGGGATGTGTTATTTCTTTTCTGGGGGGAGGAAGGCAGCGGGGCTGATGTTCTGAATGGAGGGTGCAGTACGTGGAAGGGGTATAGCATCCTGGCAGGTGTCCAGTGCCAGGGAAAGTGTGCAGGCTGTGTACCTGCAGTGCTGCTGCTCTTTGGGTCTGGGGAGCAGAGACTTCTGGTGTGTTCTCAGCAGCCCCGTTAGGCAGATTGTGGGTGTCCTTTGGGCAGCACTGCAAATGCTAGAGTGATGACTACCAGGCATCAGAAAGAACCCTTCTCCAACCTGGTCAATTGCAGTAATAGAGCAGAAAGTGCATAAAAACTTGCTGAAGCATTTGCCCTGAAGCATGCTGGAGCCCCAGCCCTTCCAAATGGTGGAGAGGTGCAATGCAGCCTGACTTTGGGCATGTTAGAGCACCCTTGAATCAGAAGCCCTGCAGATAGTCAAGCAGCATCTCTCTTTTTAAGCTACTTACGTGTCCAGTAAAGCTTTATAGTCTTGCACTCCTGAAATGAGATTGGCAGCAAACCTGCAAGTAGCAGATAGAAGTGACATCAGTCTTTTGTCATTTGGCAACACTGGGCTGTTTCTGAGAGACAGAGGAGAGCCTGAATGATTATGACACAGCATAAGGAAAGAAAGTCTTCTGGCTTGGCAAGAAGAGCTCCCTGCCCCCACCCAAAACCTAAATTAATTCATGTCAAAAGAAATACAAAATCCTAGAGCTGGTCCCTTCAAATGGTTAAACAGACTACCACAGGAGGAAGCCTGAAAGCATTTATTTAGAGAATGGGAGCAGAGGCTGAATATTTAATAGAATCTTCAACATGGGTTTCAATATCAATACTCATAAGATGTCCAATTTATTAGAGTACTTCCTGTCCTAAGCAGATATTCTTTCTGCAGAGCTGTGGACAGGTGTATGATTTCCTGACACTGCCCATTTGCACTGTGTCTAAATGGGAGGCTCTGAGAAAAATATTTCCTTGTTAAAGCACATGCATTAGAAAATGCAAAGTGGAGGTTTTTCAAAAGCTGTGTGCACGACAAATTTAGTCAGTAATGAATGGAAGCATTTATAGTTATGTTTAAAGTAAAGTAAAAAGATGCATTGCCTGTCTATGCAAAATGTTAAAATAACACATATCGGCTTCAAGGTTCTGGCTGTTTTATAATAGCATAAATTCATATGCAGTTAATTCTTTCAGTAATGAGCAGCTAGAGAGTGCTAAAAGCAAAGAGGAAAATTGCACTGTATGAAGGTAGGTTTGATCTGGTTTACTGTTTTAAAAGGAGAAAATGTTTTAGCAAAGGCTGAAGAATGGAATCCTGTTTTAAGGGTGACTAGAGAGGTATCTTCTGTGCTTGGCTACTTGCTTACCTTTTCACTTTTTAAATGATTGTAATTGCCCACAGCAGCTCAAATGAGAAAGGTCAGTTCAGGGCTGGGAAGAATGGTCCTGAAGGAAGCAGTGTTCTTGGGAAGGAATGTTTTCTGAATTCTTATTCCTAGATCCCTTGTGTTTCTGGTGCCCTTTTGGGCACCTGACAGGGACAGTTTAATGCCAGTGGCCTTTTCAGTTTGCAGGGTAGGGCTACGAGTCATAGTGATGGCATGTTAAAGATTGTTTTCCTTCAAACAATGTGTCAGAAATTAGTATTTCTTTTTTCCATTGCAAAATGGTTTGCTTGAATTATACAATGAAAAGCTTTGCAAATATTCCTTTGAAAAATTATAAATCCCTTGGCATTTTTTTTCATGCAATAAATGTAATGACACTTTCATTTCTGAGTATCAGCATGAGTAACCCCAGAAACACTCCCTTCAGTCAGCAGGCCTAGTTTGAAATCATTTAATGGTTATAGCCCTTTTTTTAAAAATGAAACTTGATTGTCTTTTTGCAAAAGCAGTACATTTAAAATATCATTTTATTTAGCAAAAGCTGCAAAGTCGTAGTACATTACCTCAGCTGGTCATTTACGTCCTTGAAATACTGACGAGCAAAGATAATTGCTGGGCTGGAATTGACTGGAAGAGCTAGCCGGTTGTTGAGGTACATGTCATCCAACCAGTAGTTAAACACCTAAGGGACAGGGACATGAAATCTTAAAGCTATGAACAACATGCAGAAAGGCAGTCTGGGGGTGACGCGAGAGTGCTTGGTGCTCCTGGTGTCAGGCAAGGGCTCTGATTAATGGAGCTGCTGAGCATTTTCAGTCTGGGCTCTGTGACCTCAGCTCAGCTGAAATCAGCCACAATTCCATAATCCTATTTTTTCAATCAATGGCAATTTACAGTGTATTCCATTAAAAAGTAAACAAGCTCCATATTGTGGCGTTTGGGGTATTTTGTTGTTTGCTTCTCTCTGCAACAAAAAAGTGTTTGAGTACAACATGCTAGCTGTTGACTCTTGAGCAGTGATTAGGATATATTTAAGAGACGGACAGAATTTTACTACTGATGGCTTTCCGAGGGGGGCTTCAAATACTTGTAAATCATGCCAAGACGCTCTGTTGTTAGCCATCAGATGCTGTCCTGTAGCAAGACAGAGTGGGAAAAGAATTTCCCAAGCCTAATGGTTTGGTCTCGCAGATACTGGCATGTGGATAGGGCCCCTGGAGTATTCCCTCTGTGTCCACTGACACAAATGTAGATTACTGATGCTTGACCCAGACAGACACACGTACTAAATTTCTAACCATTTTTATTGAAAACACAGATATACGGTAACCGTATTCCTTCATGTCTGAGCAGAGTTTGAAGAATCATTATTTGGAAAACAGAGGCTTTCATAAAAAGATGAAATGGTCTTTCTGAGTTTAGCGGGCATGCTTTGCATGTAGTAACTATAAACAACAACATAATTATGCAAAAATAATTACGAATGCATGCATCAGTTGAAAAAGTTTTCCTATGAGATATTTCATTGCTGTTAGAACAGATGCTTCCCCCACAGTCTCTGGAGTCTTCAGGCAGACAGGCTAGAGCTGTACTCCTGGTAAGTTAAATTCTAAATAAAAACATTTCTAGTTTATCTTAAGAATCGGGTATTTAATTTTAATAACCAGTATTTAAAGTTGAGATGTTTCAGAAAATGTTTATCCATCCTTCCTCTGTAATTTTCATGGTATAAGTGATTAAATGAACAGTTATCTCCTGGAATGTTATTTGTTATCAGGAACACTATTTAAGTGATGGTTAATTTAGCCACCAAAACCATGAAGTTCTATGATCAGAATAACAAAATGAGATTGGGTGGCATTTAGTGGAGCCCTCAGACTATGGCAACAAATAGTTCAGAAATTAAGTGCTGCTTTTAAAATAAAAACACTGCCAGTACTGTTGCCTTTTTTTCTGACTATAGCAGCAATTTGATGGGAGTTTTCTTGTGGGTCACACAACTGAAAAGTTACAGGAGAACCACATTTCACTGATGTCAGTGGCAAGCCTACAGGGTTTCACTGAATCCATGAAACTATCCAATCCATGAAACTATTCAGTGTCTCTCTTCCTTGCTGGGGTGGAAGGACTTCAATGAGATCAGTGCTTTTAGTTTACAGCTGCCATATTCTAACGGTTCATACAGGCAGGATGAACTGTGACTCTGTGGAATGATAAAATCTATTTTATCTACAGCTTATTTAATTTTCCTGTCTCAGGAAGCAGAAAGCTGGACTTTTTAAAGGCTAAGGTCTCAGCATGGTTTATGTGACATATACATATATATATATATACACACATACACACACACACACGTATGTGTAAATTCGGCAAAGTAAATACTTCAGGGTAACTACACTGGTATGGTGCGACAATGAATGGCAAATAATAGTTTAATTTAAAAAGAGTCATTCCTACCCTAAAGTATTCCATTCCAGAATAATTTGACTGGATCAGAGCTTTGGCTAGATGGATATGCAAGGCACTTTTTATAGCCCTATCAGAAAGTATTTTTCATTTTAATAAAAATTCTAAATCCCATAATTAAAGGGAAAGGAAGAAATTATATCCAAAATGGATATAATACAGCGCTCCCTAGAGGTAGAGCTGACACCTGTGTGCATGCACAGATGCATGAGATGCATGAATTCGCTTGTTTATGTCAACAGTTGATCTGAAAACATAAAAGTGACGTGGATTTTGACATCATTAGAAAATTCTAGCCTAATTACATCTGAAATATTAATTCCCTTTGGTAGAATCTGGTGACCCGTTTATATTGACCTACTGAAAGAAAGCAGTGATCACCTACAGAACATCACAAAGAGTTCGTAAATGAGCATCATCCAACACAGCAATTATTTTTCTCATCTGCATTTGCTTACCCAGTTTGTTGTCTTTTCCCTTCTTTCCTCGAGGATTTGCTGCAAAGTTTCCCCCAGGCCTCCTGCAATTCCAAACTTTTGCACAATGACCTCGGTCTTTCTAAATTGCTCCTCTGGCACCAAGTGTTTCATGCACTGTAGGTACATGCGTAAGGTCTGTTGTAGTGGTGGGACTGGAAGTTTTGGTACTGCCTAATCATAAAAAAAAAGAAGAAATTAGCAAGTAATTCTACTTGTTCCCAAACTGTCCTCTTTTTCTTATTATTTTCTTTTTTTCTTCTGTTGCTGATTAATACATTGCATCCCTTTTTTAATCCATTTATTCTGTTTTAGCAGTTGAGATGCCTGATTACTGCAAATGTAACTGTGTGACTTCAGTGGAGTTTCACTGGGTCTTAAAGTGCCTGGATTTTAGGACACAGTATACGGTTGTATGCAATACTGAAGCAGTGGTAGCTCTCCAGTAGCTCTATTTGTAGGCCTTTGGCCAATGAGGATTTCAAATGGATAAGCCAGGAAACTAGTGGAAAACAGAAGAATACTCCTTCGTAAAAGTTCTAGAAATCCTAGGACAAACAGGCAAATAGGCATGATGCAAGCATATAGTCTGAGCGAGACTCTAGGAAATCTTCAAATACGTTACAGCATAATAAAATAATGCATTAAGAGAAGGTATTTCTTTACTAAAGAAGTGCATTTAGCTTGTGATCAGTAAAACCATGGGTTAATACTTGTCTGATTGGTAATATGACTGGTTATAGAATTGCAGAAATAGGAAACATGCAGGTCTACCTGTTTATTAGCACTGACTACATACAATCCTCAATAAACCTGTGTTTTACCCTGCCAAACCTCTGCTGTCAGCCAGTCTGGAACCCTCCTGGAAGGCTTGATAAAACATTTCTGTTTATACTTGCTTTATCCTTATCCTGTTTGGAGCAGGAAACCAAGGGTATCTGGGAAGAAAACAATCTCATGCTGTGCATGCAGTTAAGCTTTCTTTTTTTTAAAAAGTAGAATTAAACAAGTGAAGTGTAATTAGTCATATAAAAGCCAGAGAAATTATGGGGGCAGTGGGAAAATCAAGCAAGGGGGTAATCCATGAAAGACTGGCAAATTGCAAGAGGCTGTGATGCTCTAAGCATGGCTCCTCAGGGAGGTGGACTTGTCTCCCAGTTGAGGAACAGTCACCTAACTCAGTCCATTAGTGATTAGTGTAGACCATAAACTTTTGGAGGGTTTACTTCTCTGAGTTTTTGCCTGTCTCCTAAAGCAGGTAAAGTTCAGATTTTTTTACTAGCTCTTGATGTGCTAGACAGTCATTTTCACAGGATCGCAGGACAATAGCGTGATTTCGGTTGGAAGAGATGTCTGGCAGTCCCCTAGACCCACCTGCTGCTCAGAGCAAGGCTATCTGCAAACTTCTTTGCTAGTGCATGCGGAGAGGGAGGGGGTGGAGGAAGCGCTCTGAACAGAAGGTGGGGAGGGGGTGTTCTCTGAACTCAAATAACAGTTCTGCCTTTTGACATCCACAGAAAAGTCAGTGTTGCATTATGTTTCCCTATCTAGAAACTGAAGACTTCAGATACTCATAAAAAGTGTCACAGGATTACCTGTTACTAATGGCAATGAAAATCCAGTTTAGCCTGGATCTCAAAAATAAAAGAATAGTAATTCTACAGTTTCAAGCTATGTTTAGTCAGGGCATAGCTCTTCTGTTATTGATTTCTTGGTCAGTGGAAACAGATGTGCCAAATAGTGTTTCTTTCTGATGCCTGGCTTTGGCTCTATCTTTCTGGGTAAGGTTACTGTACAGTTCATGACTCTGCTTAGGAAAAAAGCTTTAAATCCAAAGGGTTGACTACTTATAGGCATATACATCCGGCATCTTTTAAAGCAGCTTGAAAATTAATCATGTGTGATAGTTCGATAGTTCTGTATTATTAAGAAATAATTACGTGCTGTCTCTGTGTAGTAATGCATCTGCTGTTGTATAATAATATTTCACTTACTGGAATTCTGCACAGGATGTTGGGATGAAGAGTGTATTTGGATATGAGAAGCACTAATGTTAGATTAGTTCATGATTATAAACTGCTGCAGGATAACTAGTGTTGCCTAAAATGAAGAAATCAGCTCTGGAACAGAGCTTGGTTTACAATTACTATATTAATTTACAGCATTAAAAGCTGTTAAGTCATCAATCTTCAACCTTTTTTTTCTTTTTTTCCCAGAAGCAGTCACTTACTGTCTCATCCTTACTGCACGTATCTTTCTCTTTCTTCTGCATGTTTTTTTCTAGGACAGGCATTCCTGCATTTCTTTTGATATCTTTCGTTGAGGACAGAAATTGAAGCCACTTGGGGGCACTTATGGAGCCTCACGCCTCAGTTCTGGAAATAGAAAAGATTTAAAGTCCAGTCAGTACTCATTATTTATAACCAAAATGTACATGGGGAGTATTCACTGCACAAGCATACACAGAAGCTTCAGAATGCAAAACTGAAGAGAAATAGAAGTACAACATTCAAAAGTAGCTGAACTGAGCCCTGTGGAGATTGCTCTGACATTCTGTTTGTCTCCTTTCGCTATAAATTTCTTTATCCAGAACTATCTGATGCACATAAATGGTCCCTTCTCAGCATGGTTTATTTTGTCACTCTAATTTACTTCACAATGCATTGTGCTGTGATGTGCACGCTTTGTATTACCGTTCCATGTTAGCTGGAGGACAGAGGTGACTTTTCTTCGAACGTACTTAACGTCAACACAGGTAATAGTACAGCTGCAGTTTTCTATCTAAGGATCTTATATGTCCTCCCTTTACCATTTTATATGAAAGCACCACAGACTTTAAATGTATTTGCCATTGCATGGTTCCATGGACACAGTGAGGTCCTGTCATCTCCACTTTTAAGGTGTGGAAACTATGGAAATGAGCTTGATGGAGTCGTGCCTTTGCCCCCTGCCGGCCAGTGCTTTGGGGCATAGCTCTGAG
>JANZLQ010000100.1:12256172-12273142 GCA_026212715.1 Elanus axillaris
TGGGGACACCCCCCCCCCCCGAACGCAAGCCCGGCCGGCCGGCCGCTGAGGCGAAGCCCGGGCGCAGCGGGGCCGCGGCCGCCTCCGTCAGCCCCGCTGCGAAGGACCAGTCCGGGGGCTGCGCGCCCTCCTCCGAAATTCAGGTGTTGTACGCTGTTGCCTCTTTACCAGGCTGTGCCGGCAGCCGCCAGCAGCTCCGAAGTCAGCTACGTGCTCGGGACAGGTGCTCCGTGGCAAAAGGTAACAGCCACTGGCACAGCCACGTCTCCAGGAGCGCAGCGTCCTACCGCGCCGTCAGCCGAGCGTCTGGACCGGGTCACGGCCAAGGCACCGGCCGTCAGGCGAACTTCAGCATCCCGCTGCCTTGGAAAGCCGTTTCTTGCGGCCAAAAAGAAGGGAAACCGTGGATCGGGCATCTCACAGTTAGCGCTGCAAACTCGGCCACTCAGAGGCGATGACTGCAGCTAGGGAACCAAGATTATCTTACGCTTTTATGACGCAGAATTTCTCAGAGGCTTTATTTCACCCAGGAGCTTCCCTTTCACTCTCAGCACCGCCTTTTCAGCATCGAAGGCGCTCTCGGAGATTCAACTACAGTCTGTTTTGTTTGCTATCATAAAAAAACCGCTTAGTTTGGGTAACCACTGGAATTTATTTAGCCTAAGTTGCCACCACACGCCAAATCCTTTCTCTACTTTTCTATATTTATCATATATGTTAAGCTTAAGTCCCCACCGCCACCCCCAGCGCCCACAAAAATGTCTGCTTTGCTTGGCTTATAAAGGAAAAAGATCCTTTTAAGGCAAGAGACGTTTGTAAAAGATAACACTTGCTCGTTTTTACCCTATCGGCACTGTGAGAGAAGGGAGAAAAAGAGGGGACAGGAATTTCCATGATGGAGAGACATCCCCTTGCTTATGCATGTGGATTCCTGAGCCCACCCAACACCGTAACTGCTCAATAAGATGTAGGAATAGTAGTAAAGGGTTTCCCGGTATATAATGCATTGCTTAAAAACAATGCTTAAAAACGTCTTCGCGTTTGTTCTTTCCATTCCGTTGGGAGGCATCGTTGTCACATCACCTGCACAGCTACAGCGTTCAGGACGTTGGCACCCCAGTCCGTGCCTGTACCTCCTGAACACATTAAAATGGTTTAAGCGGATGTCAAGGGGGACCTCATCACAGTATTCCAGCACTTAAGGGGCAGCTACAAAGAGGAAGGAGGCTCCCTCTCCACAAGGAGCCACACGGGGAAGACAAGGAGCCGTGGGTGCAAGTTGCATCCGAACAACACTTACCTCGACACAAGAAAGAAATCTTTTATGGTGAGAACAACCTCCCAGGGCTGAGGGTAGAGGCTCCATCGCTGGAGGTTTTCAAAATGCCGTTGGACAGGGTGCTAGATAATCTCACCTAGGCTCCTTTTCCCACAAAAGATTGGACCAGAGATCCCTTCCAACCTGGGCTGTTCTGCGATTCGATCGTTCCATTTTACTTCCAGAGCTGGGATGGACAAGTTGTATATATATGGCCAGTTACCGCAGAACTGCTGATTAGTAACTTATTGGTCCACATCAGCTGAATGACTTTCAATCATATGTCAATACCCTGTAAGTTGTCTGTGAGCACTTTTTTTTTTTTTTCTTTTTTACTATTTTAGCTAAGCAGCTATGGAACTTTCCGAGTATAATCATGATAGCTATATATATGGAGGTGTTACCACCATCCTCCTTCTACCTGTCAGTTTGTCAGTTCTCATCTTACGTAGCAAAGAACTTTGTTCATACTCTGAAATTCAGCATTGCATAAGGAGGTTATGAATCGCCGTCCTCTCAAGGATGCTCTTTTCTAGGAGAGAGGCCCACATCTTAGAAGAGCTTCTTAATGAGAACGGCTACACAGGCTCACAGCAAGGTAATTGGAACACTGCCTCTGACAGCGACTGGGACCAGCAGCAGAGCAGGAGACTCTGCTGCAATTATATTTTCCCCAATGTCCACTTCTGGTTTTCAGCGCTCTGCATCTTCTAGACTTCCCGAGTCAGAGCATGCGTCTTTACATCTAATCATATCTGACGGCTCACTCTTACATGAATTTGCCCAGCCACGTTTTGAGTCCATCTGAGCTTTTGGCATCTACAGGATCATGGGGCAATGGATACCACAGTTAAATGGTGTCGTATGACAGAAGTACTTAATTTTGTTTGGTTTTAGAACTTCTTCCTTGATGTTCCCCAGCTCTTACTAAGAAACAATCACTAATCGGTCTTTGTTGCCACCTCTGTAACAGTCACAAGTCTAGAGACATATTTCTTGTAATTCCCTACCTTTTAAATTGCCTTTTGCGGTAAAATATGTGAAGAGGCATGAGGACTTACGGGCAAGACGGTTCTGAAGGTCGGCACACTTTTGCCTCCAAAGGGTGGAGACAAATACCTATGGTGTGCAAGTTCTTAGTCTTCAAAATACGGTAAAGATCCAAAGCTTTGCAAGTATCTAACACAGAATGAAGATATCCAGTCCTTCCACTAATTCATACCTTCAGTGAAGGTATGAAGAAGAAGAAACAACTAAATCCGCTATGTTAACCCCAGTGATGATTCAGCTGCTGGGGTGGAGCAGCCATTCGATTTTAAAAGATACATTTTGGGCTTCATGGAGCCCAAAAAATTGGTCTTGTTTCTGAAGAGGGGGTAGCTCCCATTTGATGTCTGAAGCTGGCAGCTGTTTCCTATTTTGCATTTGGAAGCGACACATCCCTTAAAGAAATGTTGCTCCTGTTAAAAAGACACCAATGTAATTTGAGCTGAACGTTTCCAAGTTGCGGGATTAGAGAGATGAATCTAGTTTTTTAACGGCATGTCATAATCAGAAAGCTGCATGGAGGCTAAGGGTCGCATTTCATACCCAGAGCCACTTCTAATCTCAAATATTTATCTGAAATTAGAAGCATCAGGAGAGAAAGAAGGGGGAGGTAACTACAACCTGGAGTTCATTAAAGTGCTACAAAGAAAGAGGAACTCATTAGGGAATAGCTGAAAGTACCCTTAACGATTCGGACTTCTGCCACTCTCCGGATCAAGAGGATGCCTGCAAATCTACCAGGTGAGCCTCAGCAAGACCACGTCCACCAGGCTAAAAACTTTTCAGAAACTGCATTTCGCTAGTGATTACAGTGAACACAGACTGTATGTAGTATGACCTTTCCCCAAAATCACCTTCTGGGCAGCTAGTGCTTTGCGTTAGAGACGTACCCCTGGCATCGTGCACATTTGCATTCTGTCACACACCCACCCAAGAGAATAATGCATAAATTTGCTTCTCAATAAAGCATGGAAACCCCCCATATTTTTTTTCTCTCGAATGGATAGGAAATCAACTGTGAACTTTGAGAAATATGTTGTAACCAGTTCCAAAATAGAATACAGAACAACAGTGACTTATCAGAGTTAACGATTCCGAAGAGCACGTCCTCCTGCCTGTACCGATGGTACACACTGCTGATCATGCAGAGTCCTGGGGACGTTCGGGAGGGTGGTTCCTACCAGGGCATCACCACACAGCACGTTACGTTCGTGTGAAGGGTAGAAACGAGCGCCGTTGCCCTGTCGGAGTTCCTTTACCCCCACCCAGCACTGATGTTAGAAGAGATGGCGGCAGCCGACTACGCGAAAGCAGGATTTTATCTGTTGGCGAGTGGTCTTCTATGGGGTAACCGACACCACACGCACACACGCGCTTTTGGCCAACACAAGACCCAAGAAAGAAGCCAGGGAACTTCAGCTGAACCAGGGCTGCAGAGCTACTTAAATCTGGCGTGAGACCTGGCTACAAAGGGCAACCGTACCTGTGGCACAAGTCTTTGCACAGGACTCCAGGTGTAATCCTCTCGGCTTCTGACAGGGAAACGTCAAAAGGTCAAGTCCTGGAGCTGCCTCAGTTCCTGGCAGAGCGTGCTAGGGAATCTCGGAACTGTCTCGTTTGGTGCTGTGTAGCACAGTCCATTATGCTTCACCATACAGGACTGCGTTAGGACAGGGTGGAACATATTATGCAGGGTATTTCATTTTGAGAGGTATTAAATGAAAACAGCATCTCCCTTAGCATTATTCCCAATCATTAAAAATCTCAGGCTGGCCTCCTACGTGCCTCACTCCTACCAATAAAAATGCCCAATTCTCAGTTGGCCAGTTCTTCCACAGCTTTCACTGAGCTTCCTTCCGTCCTGAGCCCAATCTACTCAGTGTAGGGTGGGTCTTCTTAAAAAGATTAAAACTCAGTGAACCTCTTGTGGTGAAGGACAGTATTATAAAATTCTCTGACATCTGCGTGCACTTTGATGTTCTCTCAAGTTCAGCGTGTCAGAGTTAAACTCTGCCAGATTTAAATGTCTAGAAGTAAGAAAGCAGACTGTCATACTATAACCTCACGCAGCCTTACGCTCTTCTTAACAGCCCTCTCACTCCTTCAGGACAGGTAACACAAACATCTCACTGTGCTTCGGGAGGATGACAGGTAGGAGTTGCTCTGAAAGAAACCCTCTCTGAGTTACCTGACCCAGGAGAAGAAAAAAAGCTGAAGGGGGCTCAGTAAAGCCAAGGCAGGCAAAATTTAAATTTCTTTGCTTCACCTCTTTGGACAAAGGCCCACAGATCTGCAACCTTAACATGCATTCCTCTTCGCCCTAAGGTCCTGCAGCGGTGTATCGCGTTCAGTCACCCCTTAACACACCAGCTGGTACAACGTGGTACAGAGTCCAGTAACTGCAGACCTCCCCGAAGAGCGGGAGCAAGGAAACCAGGAAGAAGGCAAGCCTGTCGGTGAGATGAACGGCAGCCTTTTCCCTGAAGAAGTAGGATGGCGTTCAGCAGTCTTATCTGTCCCATTTTCTTGCTGCAGCTAGCGGAAGATGAGGTCCTGGAGTTGTTCATGCCGACTCTTCCAGTGATCCTGAAGCGCTCTTGAGGACTTGCCGATTCATCTGTTCGGACTTGGCACGAACGAACCGGTTTTCCAGCTGCACCCCTGCCCAGGCAGCCGGACAAGCTCCCTAACTCGCTGTAAGTAGTCCTAGCGATCAGCTGCTGACACCTGTCACGGCCAGTGAGGAAGGGATGTTGAGGCCAGCGTGGAAAAAAGATACGATGACGCAGAATTGTGCTGGGACCAGAAACGTATCGGTGGGTGAACGTAGTGCATGCCTGTGGAGGGGTACGTTCAACTTAGTGGCTTTTCCTGGCTTAAAGATACTCTTGGTACTATCAGCACTTAAACAAAAAACATTTGGAGGTAAAAATCTGACTGAGGATGGAGCTAAGATTGAGACTACTTAGGAGTACCTGAAAGATGAAGAAAAACCAACATGGCAAGCAAATTGCAAAACCATGTGCTATGCATGCAGGAAATTCAGAGTTGAGGATATGCTCAGAAAAGTCAAAACACGCTAAGGTAAAAAAAAGTAGTTGCAGCAGCTGGACAGCCTTAAGTCTTGTTCTACAAAACACCCATCCACTTACTATTTTAGGATTATACTGTTTTCACCTTTTTGGATCCCAGATAAGATTACATCTCCCAGTGAAGACAGAGACTCTTTCCCTGCTCCTCTTGGGAGGGATTTCGGACGGGACACATGAGCTGTCCGTGCTGGTCTCCAAACGAAGACAAAATTATTCACAGCGTAGCATTTTCTCTGTTTTTCCTCGGTTTCTAACACCGAGGTCCGCGATAAGGACAGCAGTTCTGTGACGTGCCTCGCTCTCCCAGGCAAGCACTCTAGCAACCGGGCCTTTCCTCCACCATCCCTCCTGCAGCCGCTGGCAAAGTCCCGGCCCCAGGGAAGAGCCCGGGCGGGTGCTGGGGGGAGAACCTCGGGACCCGCGGCGAGCTCCGAGCCAAAGGCCCCCGGGGCGCCAAGGCAGCGGCCGGCCCGCCCGCCGTCGGGGGGGCTGCGGTCGGGGCGAGGGGCCGCCGCGCTTGGGAGAGCCCTCTCCCTCCCGGGGACCCTCTAAGCGCAGCCGGGGCCGCCGCGTCCCCTCGTCTTGCCCGGCAGCAGCATCCCCCGGCCGGCGGCCACCCGCCGCACGCCCCGGCCACCCGCGGGCGCCTACGCGGACCGGGCGGCGCTGCCCTGGGGGCTCTCCCGGTTTTCCGCGGCTCCCGGCGGGCCGGGCTGAGCCCGGCCCCTCCTCAGGGGGTGGGTGCCCCGCTGGGGCCAGCGCTCGCACCTAGGACAGCGCTGAAGCTGCATCGGAAAGCGGAGGGCAAGGCAGTAACCCTCTTCCTGCCGCCCGTGTGCCCAGCGCTCCGACAGATACCAGGGAAACGATCTCAAGCGGGCGGTGGTATTACCCACGTCCCGCGTTTTGCCGGGCCAGCGCCGCAGCGGGAAGCCCTGCGGAGCAAGGGGTCTCTCTCGGTGCAGAGGCGTTGGTGTTAGGAAGACACTTCTTCGCTAGTATAAAGCAGAGGGTAAACCTCATTCGTTACTCTCGTAGCAGAAACGACACCCGGCCTGATCCAAGAAGGATCTCTGCAGGAGGCGATACGAAATGATTGGATCTCTCAGCTGAGCGGTTCCTGAGGAGATGTGGAGTTTGGGCGCCTTCATTTGCTTGCGTCGCTGGGCTTCCGTGGCTGAAAGGGAAGATGATTTATCTGTCAGTTGCTGTATCTTGCTCTGTTGCAAGAAAACTGTCTAGGTGGACAGAAAGACTTTAAGATGGATCCCTGCAAGGAGTGGCATACAGATCCAATTGTGCTTACACAGAGTGGAGTCTTAAAGCACACTTAAAATAACGATACCCCTAGACATCCGTATTGTCATCTTTATCATTAGTGGTTATTCGTTTACTACCCCCGCTGTAAAACTGCAGAAATACACCACTGACAATAGGGACAAAGCTCTTGACCTGGGACTCTATGTAAGCTAGTATCCTAAATGCTTCAAAAGATCATTTCAGAGTGTAGAAGGAAAGCACCTGAGAGAACAGAAGAGTCTTATTGGAAGGGTACTAAGCTGAAGGCCATGGCTGCGGCACTTGGCTGCATGGTTCAGGCTACTTGTCACCTGCAAGACTGATTTGGCTGGGGAAAAACAAAACAAAACCCAAACCCCACAAAGCCCAACCTCCTCTGGTTCCTCAAAGAGACCCTGGGGTAGCAGCTTGAGAACAAGTTTCTGCGAGGGACTGTGGGCATAGGAGGACCAGCTCCCAGGATGATAAGGGAACTGCTGGAGGATGCACCTCCTGTTTGAGATGGATATCACGTTTGCAGCAAGCGGTAATGGGTTGGGGGCAGATATGACTTTGGATCATTGCTGTGCTGCAGTCAGGAGTATTGGAATCTTGGCTCTTGCTTGATGAGGCACTTTATTTGATTAAAGTTTCCCTTTTAATCAGAGATATGGTCATTTCCCGTCTCTAAAATGGAATCTGGCTCTGGGGGTCATGTCTGGATAATAAAGGGACTGGTTCTCTTGTCTCAGGGGAGCTGATATTGAATTTATTACCATCAAGGGAAAGCAGAATTATACTTGTAAAATGTTGCATAATAAATTTAGCCCTCTTAGTAAATCAAATCAGCGGATACCCTTATCTGCAAGAGATGCGTCATCGCTATGTGAGCTTCTTTGACTAGACAGAACCAATGGGGAGAAAATGTACCTTCAAATGTGGTCAAAGTGGATGGACCCACAGTATATTAAAGTAAAAAAAAAATATCCCTGGTGTTTGGCTTAGAAATTCATAATTGTATTTTGGAAAAGACTTCAGGGTGAGACGAGTTGACTTTTAAAGTTTTGTACTTTTATCCCAAAGGGCAGAAGATGGGACACTTACTTGGTCTGAGAGGAGGAATGCGGAGGAGGTGATGTACTTCATTTGTCCTCCAGGGCAGAACACGCGCTTTTGGGAAGCCTCTGTTAATGTCAAGGAGATGGAGAAGATTTTAGGTCTGTATAAAGAACAGAGATGACTGCACCAGAGCTTACCACTTTTGTTGTTGTTGTTGTTGTTCTAGAGGCTGTAAATGAAAGAAAATGCAGCTCAGGATGATTCTTTTACCATAGAGAGCAATTTATTCTTGAGTCCAAAAAAAGCCCGGGGCCCAGGAAGGGAAATTACATTTAGGACCTTCAAGATTTCAGAAAGAACAGAAAATATATAACAGGCATATAAACATATGAACCTACACATCTGCTGATGGTATCAGTTCAAGTTGAACGTGAGGGGAAAGTGGGGTTTAGTATGACCAGCTGGTTGCACTTCTAACACTCACTTTAGTTTAAAAAGAAAGACCTACTTACATTGGGAATTTTGGAAAAATGGGAAAGGTTTCTCTCTAAACATCAAAATACACATCTGAGTAGTTAAACAGAAGAAATGACTTATGTACAGTCTGCGCTTGCTTGTCCTGCTACCTACTGAATTCATACTCCTAGCACTTTGGAATGACAGTTGGTTTTGATGCTATATCAGGGTGATTTTACAGAGAGAGAGAGAAAGAGAGAGAAGCAACAACTGCTGTGATGCACTCTGCTGTCAGGAATGGACTTGTTAATTGTGCATCCTTAGGAGTCTTTCTTCCACAGGAGAAATACTTTTTGTTATGAAGAGTCCAAACATGATGAGTCAGAGAGTTAGAGTTCCTCATGTCTGCAAGATATTAATTTTCTTAATAGCCCAAGTACTTGATGTCTGCAATAGAGAGCTTGTCCTCTTAAGGGTATGGCAATACTTTTTAGCACTCAGTGCTAAACTAATTATGGGGTTCTTTTCTAATTTTAATTTCTGATTAAAAGACTTGCTAATCTGATCCTGCCAAATAGGAGAGGCTCACCTAGTCTGACAAGCACGTTCTAACCTTTAGAACTGTGGTGGAGGAAAAGGGAGGAGATAGAAGGTAAAGTCCATTTTCAACAAGTTAATTTCAAGAGCGTCTTTGTGCACAAAACGGTCAGGCTGTCAAACAGAAACCAATAAACTATTGCCATGAGGGGAATTATTGAGAAAACATTGGGTATTTTGTCTTAGCCGTTAACAACTTCGTGTACGTCAGTGGTAGTTGAGCTTCCTGCCCTTTCCGTTGGGCACTACAATCTTTTTTCCCAAGGCGGACAGACAGACTGGTGCAGGCAGAGGCACCCAAAGGCACACACAGAGCTTTGGAGAGCAGAGGAAAGAGGGAGTCCTGGCAGAGAGTGGCAAATCCCATGGCTGGTAGTGCCATGCGGTGGCACCTGGCGGGGGGAGGCCGGGCAGGGCTTGGTGCCCCAGGTCCTGCATCGGGTTCTGGCAGGGCAGGTCTGGTTGGCAGTACTGGCTGGACAAGCCTTAGCCCCTTCAGCCAATGAGGCTTTTGTGTTAGCGGGAGTAGCCACGAGGCACAGCCTTCTGTTGTAATTGTCTGTCAAAATCCATGTGTGATAGAGGTGTGACGAGGAATGGCGACTGTACATGAAACTGTGCCCTTCTCTTCCTGTAAAAGCTGTGTTCAATAAGCAAAACTGCTTTTTATAAATGGTTGTCATAACCTTTTTTTTTTTTTTTTGAAGAATGGTAAATGATCCATTTGTTTTGTTTTGTTTTGTTTTTTTTAATGTTGCACTTGTACCTCATGCTGCTTCACTCCTTGGCAATAATGCTTAGAGAGAGACAGAAAAACACACAAGAAAGAGGAGAAAGTAATTCAAGGGTTTGTGTCAGCTTATGTTAGCTCTAGCAATAGTTGGTGTTCTTGTTAGTTGTAATAGATGGTTGTTCAGTTAGAATTAAAACAGCTATTAAATTCTAGTGTGTCTTCCAACTCTAAACGTACAGGGTGGTCTCTACAATAGTCATGTGTGCTTCTAAATGGCTGAGCGAATGGAGTTTCCACTTCCTCCCCTAGAGAATACTAAGGTGTCCAAAAAAATTCACGGCTTGAGTAGTCTCCTAATGTTCAGTTTGAAATTTCTTTTCCTGTTTTGTTCCTGCTATGCCTGTGTCTACTCTGTGTGTCACCTTAAACCACTCTTGTCTCTTTTTTACATCCTTCAAACTTTTGCTCTGTCAGTCCCGGACTAGACGAGGACAACAAATGGTATCCACTTTAAGATGCAAGAAGCACCTTTAAGATCTGGGAAGATCCTGCTCCTCCCAACGACTGCTTCTCTTCCTAGTACTTTACCATCATTTTTGTCCTGTCATGGCTGTCTTTGCTCTTTTGAGGAAGCCTGTCAAAATGTTCTCCAACCAACCATAAAAATACTGGGTTTTTTTCCAAATTTACCCTGTTCTTCAGCTTTTCAATTGTAAAAATACAATTGCTCCAATTGCTCCTTGCTCCAAACCCCCTCATGTTCATGTGTGGACTCATTTCTCATATAATTTTGCAGGGAGCAGGTGCTGAAGAAATGCTTTGGTCCTTCTGATTCTTAATGTACTTCTCCACTAGCCACTCATGTCTGCTCACCTTTTGGGCCTTTGCTGTAGCCCAAATCAAATTCCTCTTTAGCTCCTCATTGATTAACAGCCTCTCAGAACTAAGACATCAGGAAACACATCTTCCACATGGTCAGAAATAGTTTCTGTGGCTTTAAAAGTGGTATCAGACTGGCAGTCTGATTTTCTGACAGTTTAAATGTAGGTTTCCATCATGCTGGGCGTTCTCCTCATGCTGGCTACAGAGGAAGGATATTTCAAATAACCTGTCAGATATTTTCGGTTTGGTATTCTGTGAAGCGATCAACATTGTCCCAACCAGAATGAACTGAATATGAATGTTTTACTTAAATGGGGAGGCAAATATCTTGGCAAAGAATTAAAAATGTGTTTGCAGGATATATTGTACATGACATACATATCCCAGTGACAGGATACAAGTCAGCTTGCATCTTCATACTATTTAAGTGAAATTTCACTGTCAAGAAAAGCTCTGGCATCTGGCAATTTTGTAATGCCTTTCTACAAAATTATTGCAAAGGAGACCATTCTGAGTAAAGTATGAAATAGGTGTTCGTGTCTGGAGACAATATAATATTGTGACGGGTCCTACTTTTCCATGTGACTTATGAAAGTCAGAAAAGGTAAACCTAGATAATTACTCAGTGGCTTAGATATTTACTCATGTGCATATATTATAGGCACATTAGGTGTGTCTATGGCAGAATTTATCACTGGACTTGCCCATCTCTTCTCATTGCATTCTTTTGTTCATAAGAAGTTACATTTCTGTAGCTTTCATCCCTTGCCTTAACATTTTGAATGGCTGTAGCATTTCAAAGTATTGGAAAACACTTGAGAACACAGGGAGAAAATGCTCCTTTTTGCACATAGATAAAATCATTGGAGAATGAAGCCACCTTGTAGTTACTTGCAGATATGTAGGATTAGTATCCACACAAATATAGGAAGGGACAGTAGATGTGCATCATGGTTGCTATCCTGCTAGCATACAGGACTTGTGCAAAGCATTTGACACCGTCCTGCACGACGTCCTTGTCTCTAAATTGGAGAGATATGGATGTGATGGATGGATCACGCAGAGGAAAAGGAATTGGCTGGATGTCTCACTCAAAGAGTTGTGGTCAAGGGCTCGATGTCCAAGTGGAAAGCAGTGACGAGTGGCATTCTTGAAGGGTCAGTATTGGGACCAGCACTGTTTAACATCTTTGTTGGTGACATGGACAGTGGGATTGAGTGCACCCTCATCAAGTTTGCCAACAACACCCAGCTGTGTGGTGCGGTTGACATGCTGGAGGGGAGGGATGCCATCCAGAGGGACCTTGACAGGCTTGAGAGGTGGGCCAGTGTGAACATAATGAAGTGCAACAAGGCCAAGTGCAAGGTCCTGCACATGGGTCGGGGCAATCCCAAGCACAAATACAGGCTGGGCAGAGAATGGATTGAGAGCAGCTCTGCGGAGAAGGACTTGGGGGTGTCGGTTGATGAGAAGCTCAACATGGCAATGTGTGTTTGCAGCCCAGAAAGCCAACCGTATCCTGGGCTATGTCAAAAGAAGCATGGCCAGCAGGTCGAGGGAGGTAATTCTGCCCCTCCACTCTGCTCTAGTAAGACCCCACCTGGAGTACTGCCTTCAGCTCTGGGGCCCCCAACATAAGAAGGACATGGACCTGTTGGAGCAAGTCCAGAGGAGGGCCACAAAGATGATCAGAGGGCTGGAGCACCTCTCCTATGAAGACAGGCTGAGAGAGTTGGGCTTGTTCAGCCTGGAGAAGAGAAGGCTCTGGGGAGACCTTATAGCAGCCTTCCAGTACCTAAAGGAGGGCCTACAAGAAAGCTGGCGAGGGACCTTTTACAAGGGCATGTAGTGATAGGAGAGGGGATAACGGCTTTAAACTGAAAGAGGTTATATTTAAATTAGTAGTTCTTCACTGTGAGGGTGGTGAGGCACTGGAACAGGTTGCCCAGAGAGGCTGTGGATGTCCCCTCCCTGGAAGCGTTCAAGGCCAGGTTGGACGGGGCTTTGAGCAACCTGGTCTAGTGGAAGGTGTCCCTGCCCATGGCAGTGGGGTGGGGCTTGGAACTGGGTGATCTTTAAGGTCCCTTCCAATGCAAACCATTCTATGATTCTATGGGCTCAGACAACAGGTGAGGCCAATCTTGGGTTGGGACAAGCCAGTGTTGGTTTGAAGCTGCTGTTGGAGTGATAGCCTGGGATAGATTGTGGGTAGAGGCAGAAGAGTAAAGGTAGTGATTTCACAGTGCTTTTTGTTACTTGGAGAATCTGCTGAGATCTCTGTTGTCAGTGCTGCTTCAGAGCAGCATATGGTCCATGGGGCTTTTATCTGCTGGGGGCTCTTCTTGGCAAGGTACAAAGGGCAGTGGTTCCTGCTGATGCTTTTAGATCTATTAAAGCAGCCGTTAGTATTTTTGGCTAGAGCTGAATATTAATCCATACTTAATAATACATTAGATAAGGTTTTTTTGGTCTTTGTTCATGAATCATCTGAAGATACTTTTACACTTGTCTCACTTATTTTGCTTGAAAATGTTGTGAGTTGCTCTCAACATGAAGGTTGTTCTCAAAGAACTTGCTGTAAATACGAGATACCTGGCGTTGGAAACCTGGACCGCGCTTACTGGCTCTCAGGGAACGTGCACTTCCCGTTGCCTCCCTGCCTGGGCTGGAAGCACATGGAGTTAGTGCCAGTTCCCCCTCTCCTTCCTGGTGCTTCATCCTTAGTGCATCTATGCTGATGCAGGGCTCTGGGAAATCTTTCTTGGGGTTGATGCTTGCAGACAGCCCTTTCTGGGTGAGAGCTGGGCCTGGCGGTGGAGCGGCAGGCAGTGCTGGCCAGCGTTCTGGCCTGGCCGATGCTGGTGGGGTCGATCCTGCTCCCTGCCCGGGGCAGTCCTGGCCCCTGCTCGGGGGCTGCAAGGCTGCTGCTAGCAGGCTCCAGGCTGCACAGCTCTGATGGAGAGGCATTGCTGGCTGTGGCCTGGCAGCAGAAAAAGTCAGATGAGATAAGAAAACTGTGAAAGGGCAGCTGTATCATTGAGACTTAGTTCTGCAAGTGTGTCCCTGCTTTGACTGTGTGAATGTTTCTCCTCCCCAAAGCCTCAGCTGCTGCCATCAATTTGGTCACTTTTAGGCCTTGTTGTATTTATTCTTCTTGTATTTGCTTACATCCAAATCAGCTTCCCCTCTGCTCTGCTTAAGGGGTCTGAGATGGTTCTGGGACTCAGTTCAACAGATTGTTTCTGCAATTTTAAATACATATTTATGTAAGTTCCTCCCCTCCTGCCCTTGAATCTGACAAGAGTAGGCCATAAGTGGAATAAATTTCTTAAGAAATGCTGAAATTTGTCAGCACATCCAGTAACTGTTCTTAGAAATTGTACTGAAAGCTCTCTGGAGGATTTGCAAATCTGAGGAGATGAAGTCCATTTGCTAACCAAGGCAGGACCAGCTGAGTAGCAGGAGAAGCACCTGGGAGAGTCAGCTGAGAGAGCTCCTCCTCTGAGCCCTCTTGCTGGTGGGAAAATGCATAGGATTTGCTGTCAAAATGTGATGGGACTGGTGGTGTCCCAGTTGTAATCCCAAAGAGCTTCTGGTTATGTAGGTTAGAGTCAGAATCAGAGCTTCTGGTTATGTAGGTTAGAGTCAGAATCAGAACTTCAGTTTTCTTTAGCAGTTTGGCACAGTGGGTGTGGGGTTTTTTTGTTTGTTGTTTTTGGTTTTTTCTTTTTTTTTTCTAGAAGCACAAAGTTAAGGGGCAGGTTTTCTTCAACTTTCAGTGAGACGGTAGCACCTGCAGATGAACTTCATTCTCACTGAATATATCTAATCGATTTAATTTTCAACACAGCAATAGAATGAAAAGTACCTTGGATCTGCAGGGTGTCCTATTTTTTCCAAAGACTTTTCAAATTTTTATTGGTGCTTTTGATAACTCTGCTTTTCAACTATGTCCATAGTATCTGGACATGATGTCTTCTGTGCATTGCATGACCTGAACAGTATGTATGGAAAAGAAGCCTGTCCTATGTGGGCTTCTGCACTATGCACATTCCTTCAGTAAAAGGGAAATGCAGGGAACATGCAGCAGTGAGCTAAAGGATGTTGAACATACACTGTGAAGGAAAGTGCCTCTTGGAGGCAAATTAGATTGCATTTGAAGGGAAGCCTTTACCTCCTGACAAGGTTTTAGGATTTCAGTGGGCTCCAATAATTTCCTAACAGTGAACCTTTAAAGAGATTTTCCATTTCCTTGATTGCGGCTATATTTAAAGAAGATGCCACTTGAGAATTGAGAGCAGGAGGCAATGACCTTGCCTTACCCGCAACGCTGGTGGAAGCCGCCTATTCTTAGTGTGGTGTAATTGTGCTCTTGCTGTGAGGCTGCCTTTGATTTCAAGGCAAAAGGCTACAGCTCCCATATGGGAGACTATTGTCCTGCATCTCTTACAGAGCGTGCATTAACTGGAGAGCAGACATCTGATTAACATCCCTAGTGCTGTCGTAAATCAATCTGTGTATGCTTAAACAAGTTACATCAGCCTAATGGGAAAAGATGTGGCGAGACAATTAAAAGAATTAACCCAGAGCAGGGGGGTCAATACCATGGAATAATCTGTTGCTGGAGTGTGACAACCAGGCACCATGGTAGTTCTGGCAGCCAGTCCCTGCGGGAATTGAGCCCAAATTTTGCTCGTGAGAAGGCTGATGCATTTTCAGAGGATCTGGTGATGGGGCTCTGGGGCTTCCAGATGCCTGAAGGCTGATGAGGTTTAATTATTTTCATTATTAATTTTTATTGCTCCAAAGTGGAAAGCAGCTGTGTGTGAATAAGTCCACTAGTGTGTGTGTGTGTGTGTAAATAAGCCAGCTCATACCTTTCCTGCCAGTGGAATCGGAGCATAAGCAATAGGGTGCAATCAATTTTAGTGATTTAATACTGTCTAGGTAAGCTTTTCTTCTTACCCACTGACTCAAGAAGGCTGTCTTGCAATATCGTTCTTATGCTTTAGTGAGTTGCCTAACTCAAGCAGTGCAAATGGCTACTGATGGAAAACAGAAACTCAGACTTCATATTAGATTTAGATTGCAGTGGTCATTATGGTGAATTTAATTAAAAAAAAACCCAAACACGGGGGAGGGGGGGTCCAAAAAAGATATGGGCTTGTTTTCCTTAGCTTTTTTTTTTCCCCACTCGTGAAAAGTCAAACTGACAATGTCTGTCTTTTAGGCTTATATCCTTAGAGCATGCATTGCAAGCTCCTGTTAAAGTTCAAGACAATTGCACAGGAGTCCTTGAAAAATGAACTCATGTCTTCCCCAGCCAGTATTCATTATCTGAACCCAGTTCACCCAAGCCCTGTGCGAGTTACTGAAAGCCTCTGGTCCTCCATTTCCCTTGAATCTGCTTGAGGTTTCCCTGGAATATTTCTTTTCTGTGAGGCTGCTCTCAAGCGCTGGTGCAAAGGGACACTCCCAGAATTGTGGTTGTGTACTTGACCCTCTTTTTTGCTGCAGCTCTGTTATCTTCCTCAGGCAGAGAAACCTGTGCTTGCAGGTCACCTTCTCTTCAGCTTACCCCCAAGCAGCAACAGCCAAGTGCTACTGGGGCCATAAGGAGTGACATAAGGACCACCTACCTCTTTGGAGGCATTCCACCATGTATCTCAGAGCCTGTGGGGTTGATGTTGTGAATCCACCAGACCACCAAAGCCTAAAGGGTGAGGTTAAAATGCTGTCAGTGTTTTCAACAAACTAAGTTATTGGCTGTCTGACCCTTTGCTAGGTGTTTCTCTTGGGTCAAGGCAAATCAGCTAGTGCTGGGACTTGCTTTGCTGCTGCTGTGTTATGGGGAGGCCAGCAGTGAAGCAGCTAAGGGTGCAATGTGCTCTGTTTCCAGAGAGGCCACAGCAACGGTTGTGACAGAGCTGCCAGCTGGTGCTGCTCCAGGGGCTGGGGTGCTCAGAGGGATGCTGGCTTGCTGCAGAGCTGCCCCCGCGTTGGGAACAGGCATCTGCTACTACCTCCCCCAGGGGAACGAGGCTGGTCCAAAGCTTCCTTTAGCAGCAGAGACTTATGTCCCATTTTACACCCCATAAGGGTACCCTCAAGACCAGGTGCTGTGTTTGTACCTGGAAAATGGGTGTCCTCCTGTGTGGTGAGAAAGCAGTGGGTGTTGAGTGGGTGCAAGAGCCTCAACTGTGGTGCAGGCACCACTGTGGAGAGAGCAAGAGCGTGTATGCTGACTTATTGCAAGGAGGAGTATTTGCACTCTCTGTTAGGCACTGGCTAGTTTAAAGTGCTCTAGTTTTCCCTTCTGTAATTAACTACCTTTCCCTGACAGCTGGTAGAGAAGGTGGGTCTCCTACTGTCCTGGTTTCAGCCCCGCTGGTAACAAAGGCCCATGCAGCTGTTTGCTCCCCCCCCCCCCACCACCGGTGGGACAGGGAGGAGAATCAGAAAGAGAAAACACGGAACCTCGAGGGTTGAGATAAGGACAATTTACTGG
>JANZLQ010000100.1:12274157-12319662 GCA_026212715.1 Elanus axillaris
CCCCCCCCCCCCCCCCAAGTCCTAGGCGAAGAAAATGCCTATTTGTGGGCTGTCAGGAGGCTGTGCTGATCCAGATGACTGGCAACCTAAATGGCAAGGCTTCTTCCAACCCTGAGTTTTATTTCTTTGCTCTCCCTCTGCATGCACATATTTGTCTTGTCTGGGCTGCCACATGGGTGCTAGCAAAGCTGATCTCTTCTTTAAATGTCCATCACTGGAGCCCCTTCCTTCTCTTCAAAACAAAGAAACCTCCAAACACTCAGAAACATCTGAATTATTTGTCTGAAAGACAGGAGTAAAAAATATCATATTTTTCTCTTTATTTCTTTCCCAAGCAAAGCTACAAATAAGTTTTGAGTTAAGAACAAAGCTCATTGAGAGAATTGATACTTATTCTGTGTAAATACAGAGTAATTCCAATACCTGGATTCTTCTTTGCTGGAGTTTCTGTTTGTGTTTGCATGGAAATGATCACAGAAAGAAGTCCCAGTATTCACCTTGTCACCTTATCCTGCAGTAGAGTTGAAATATCCTGAATGTTGATCCTTCCATTTTGCAACTTTGGATGCCTACTTTTTTTTCCCCTGTTGTACTTTTTAGTAAATGACAATTTTTTCCTCCCAATTTTTTTTTTTTTTGTGGGGTGGGGGTAACACTAGAATAAAGTAAGACAAGACTTCACTAAAAAAGAATAATGATCAACTCATTAAAAATGGAAAAATGAAATAACTGTATTGAGCTATCTTAGTAAAAAATATATATATATACATTTTGTTTTAAAGTTCTTTTTTGGCAGTATGCTAGAGTCTGTGTTGCGACAGCAACTGTACATGGGCAGAGCACCATGCGTTTGCATGCTGTTAGCTGTCTGATTGGCAGCTAGCCCCATGGCAGCAAAGCCCTCTCCTTCAAAGACGATGGCGTGACTGAGACCTGGTGTGGGGATGTGGCAGGCCAAGGGGAGCAGGGCCCTGGCTCTCCTTCTCTGCCAGCTCCGCTGTTTGCTGCAGTCTGCTTGGAAATCTTACCATTGCGCTGAGGGGTGGCTTGGAGCCAGGCAACCTGTGCCAGTTTGTGTCTCTAGTGCTGCTCATGCACCCTGTTGTTCACTTTGCACACAGTGCAGGGGTGAGGTTCCTCTGTAATAGAAGATTTACCAGGATATTCTCAGCATCCCTTTAACCGCTTCTCTTTATGTCACGGGACAGCATCCCTGACAGACAGCTGGCAGTGCAGCCGGAGCAGTGCCGGCCCCAGGGTGTCCCACTGCTCAGGAGTGTGTGTCGGCCGTGGGACTGTGGGGAGCTGTGCAGATCTGGAGCAGTGCAGGAGGGAATCGAGCCTCCTGCTCAACTGAGCCTCGTGGAAGAAACTTTGAGGGCTCTGAGGCCCTCTTTGGTGTCAGTGTGTAGGTGTGCAGGTGTGGGGTTTTCTGCCTGAAACTTCAGCCGTCTGAGAGATGCTTTCAGTACAAGCCCGGGCACCCAGGATGCTTTCCATTGCACTTGGGCAGGGCTCCAGGCTGTGGACCAGTTACTGAGATAACTTTTCTCTCAGTGCAACCTGGGAACTCTCTGCTTGGACAATCAATACAAATGCATCCCTGAAGTTATACAGAAACACTGTAGGAGACAGAATGTGGCAGTTTGGCCCTCAGACTTTACATGAAACCAGCAGAGGATCCAGCCAAACCCCCAATTTCCTTTTCATTGGAAACGATGTAAGTGGTGAGGCTTACGGGAACCTGTTCCCTTGAAACTCCTGTGTGTTTTTGAGGTTCTGTGCCACTGCTGACATGAGGCAGCATTGCACGTGTTGTACGCACTAAGGGACGTGGGTTCCTTCGGAGTCCTGTAGTTCCCGTGGTCTTCGAGAAAAGCCAGGACAGATATGCCAGAGGCCAGTTGCATGGGGGGAACAGACAGAAGGGAAGAAATAAAGCATTTTTGTTGCCAGTGTAGCATGAGTTAGTTATTGGCTATATTGCTCTAATTTCAAGGAGTTTACCCAAGTGGTAGCTTAAATGACAAATTTGTAGCTGTGTAAAATGGCCAGGACTCTTCCCTGGTAGGCTCTGGTAAGCAGCAGTTAAGGGCACTTGGAGCACATTTGCGGCAGTTTAATGCCACCTTCTGGTTATAAATAAAACAGCAGAGAAGCTTTTAAAAAATGGTTTTACTGCTGCTATCTTTGTTTGATAAACCGGGATAACCAAATGCCTAACTTCTTTAGTAGCTTTCTTGAATACTTTTATTTTAACACATTTTCTACCGAGTAACAAAGACATTTTCCCTAGGATCACTATTTAAATTAATAAAAAATACTGATAAGAATAAAATCATCATACTGTGATCTGCTGCTGCTGACCTTAAAGGGAGAGAGTCAAGGTTCCAGAAGAGGGCTCGCCATCCCCGCTAGAGAAAATCTGCCACAGCGATTTCTATATGCCAATAGCAAAGGTCCGGTTTTCAGTAGCTAGCAAATGCTTGTCCTCCTGACATGTTATTTCATGATACATTGCTACTTAAGTTTTTTTCTGGTATTAAAATTGCCTTCCTATCCAGCACAAGAGGTCTATTTCATTATGAAAAGCAAAGAATTGAGTGACCTTGCAAGAAGGTGATCTCAAAAGAAGGAATTTTCATGAGCTTCCCTTGCTATTCATTAATCCTATGTGTAAACTTTTCACTAACTGCAACTGAAGTCAGTAGAGATTATGACTAGAATCGAATTGGTGCCACGGGCTTAAAAGAAAGAAGCTGTTTCAGGCAAGGCCCGGTTGCAGGTTGGAGGTGGGTGATGGGGAGGGAGGTCTCCTCCGCAGCCGGACCCCCCGGCCGCTCGCCCCCAGCGTTCCCCAGCCGGGGGGGGGAGGCCTTCGGCGTCCCAGCCCCAGGTCTAGTTACCTACTGCCTAGCACTTGGGGAAGTCTTTGACAGCGAAGAGAAAAGGGCGAGGAAGCAGCAGAGTGTAAGCAGATGGAGAAGCTTTAGTGGATAGCGGCATTTCATCTCACTTTGCACATACGCCGGCTGCTGTAGGAGATGCGGCCTGGCAGGGAATGGGGTTCCTTCTATTTACTGTAACTCACTTCTATTTACTAGATAGTGTTTTATTGTTACTGACAGCACGACATTTATGCATGTCTTTTTGGGTGGAACCATATTTTATTTTCATATTTGAGATATGGAGCAACTGCTGCTTTTTTCATTTCTTAGCACAAAGATCTGATACCACCTTTTGCCTGTGAAAAAGACCTGCTTTTCTGCAGTGAGGAGGAACTTAGTTATTGGGGCATACCAAGAAATGAATTCCACTTTCGGGTTGACAGAGCTCACTTATTTAATGTTTCCTCTTGCATCTTGGAGTGTTTGATGTATAAACTTCATTCTCCATTGCTTACCAGTGTAGGCCCTGATTTGTTGCTTTAACAAATATTCTTCTTGACTGGTGTATACTGACACCAAATTCTGCACAGAAACATCAACTCTCTGATTTCATGCCACTCTGATGGCAGTCGTATATGTTTACAAAATTTGTTAGTGAATGGTATGTATTTTCACTAAATTCTCTATGGTGTAATGGTATGTATTTAGTCGTAGAATTATTTGAAAGGAATTAACAATTACAAGACAGCATTTTTGTCATAAAAAGTAATGCATTCCTTGTCAAATATTGATATCTGTGCTTGATAGGGCATTTAGCAACTTCTTCCTCACATAGCAATTACTTTAAAGTTGTTGGATTCAACAGGAGTTTTATATGAGGAAGTCGCTGTTTTGTATTCTCTAAACATTCATGAGACTCATCATAAAGGTTTTCTCTCTCTGAGGATGGGTACACTATGTTTTATGATGAACAGAGATATTAATTTGGTTGACATTGTGTTTGTGTTTTTTTCCCTTCTGTTGTAACATCAGTAATGCCTTAAGATGATGTCAGTGAAGATGTGTTACAGTGTAGGTGATGAAAGTTGTTCGGATGATGTGTTTGGTGAACAGCAAACAAATATTTGAATCTTACAAATCTAAGTTTCTTAGAGAAACAGATTTCTTTCTGGCAGAGCTTGTTCTCATTAAGAGCAATCTGCTCAGGTGCTTGGGTATCATCCTCAGCTGTTTTTATTTGCTCCCAGTTTGTCAAATCCAGATTTCATAGCAAAATTTGCAGCATTTATGCAAGAGCACAAAGCAAATGGCAGCTGTCTCTGGGCTGCTTAGAGCAGATTAAGCTGCAGTGAGGTGTGCTGCCAGTGGCCATTGGCCTGAAGAGACCGGACAACAAACCTCCCTCTGACTTGTTATAGTCAGCTCTGCCCTGTTAAGTCTAAAATAAATCAGAAGCTGAGTTGTGTCTGGGTTCCTTAGACAAGTAGATGAATGGAGGGGCCAGCCAGGGCTTTAGGTGTTTCACCTATTTTGTAATTACAGTCTGAGATGCATCTCTGTATCTTGGCCATCTTCCAAAGAGTATTTTCCGTGTTTTCAGGCATCCTTCTAGCGCCATCTTTGAAATTAACCACCTTTTTGGTTCCGTTCTTACTTATCCAATCTCCCTTTTCATATAGTCTGGATGGATGCTGAGAGAGGACACCCTAATTTCAACAGGAAATCATATAGTCTACTTCTTCTTTAATTAAAAATCCAACACAAACAGCCCATGCCTCTACTAAAGCTTCAGCAAAGACTGAAGGAAATGGCATCTAGCCCCTGTTGAGAGCTCATCAAAGCGATTTCTAAAAGTGAAGAAATAGTTGTCACAGAGACCTGCAGCTTTCTCCTCTCATTGCTCGGCTTTCTGCTACTTTGTGCTGTCAGTCTTGGACTGAATGATCTATATTCAGCAGCTTTCTTCTACATAATGTTATTTTTTTGAGAGGGGACCCAGCACTGAATGAACTTTCCATCTCCCAGCTGTGCATGCAGGTATCTAGTCAGCAAATATTTGATGCAGTGTGTTTGGAGATGACCTTGTGGTATCTTTGAGCTGGCAGTGGCAAAGGAAGAGAGCTGTTTTCTGCACTTGACCCAACAGAGGGCATGAGTTGGCTCCCAGGATCCATGCCAGATCCAAGCACATGTGGAAAGCACAACTCGTATATGCATCACCATCATTTTCTGCTGCTGATAAGCCACAATAGGGTGTGTATTTTGGAGGTTATTGCACTTCTTGGGTGATTAAAGTCCAGAGGCAACCTAAGGTATGTGATAATCACTCAGAAATCCACTTCTAGCTGGATCTTGTGGTTTAAGTAGATCATACTGTTTCCTTCTGTAGTTTTGGAAGCTGCAGCAACAGTCAGGTGCTGTCATTGCTGTGGGAAGGCGGGATGCTCAGACAAGTGGAGAGCCCTGCCCAGTGCATGGCTCCAGCCCCCCAGGAGTGAAGGTGGCTTTCATAAAGAGCTGCGCGGACCACACCATGTTGCATCTGCTCCTCCTGCTTCTCAGATGTGCAGTGTCTGCCAGGCTGAGCTAACTTGATTATCCCCAAGATAAGATTACCCAAAGGTGATTTTTTTCTTCTTGTGCTGTGACAGGTGATGGGAACTGACTCTTCACCTTTGGAGTCATGCTGATGGGGTAGGGTTTTCTCCAGGAAACTAAAGATGGTGTTTATTACCCAGGAACCATAATTGTGTTATGTATCCTTTCCTGGCTCATTTGCCTATATTTATATCTCAGATCACCAACTCCCTGCTCTGAGCAGGGGCTCTCAAACTGTGCTGTTTGGCTCTGGTAAGTGCAATGGGATAGTCAATCTGTGACTGCAAGAGCAGCCTCAGCTTCTGGCTCTGTGAGGGCATGTGCAGGTGGAGATGTTTGATGGGGTGAGCAGCGCCAGTCCCCTTGGAGGAGAATGTCTTGGACTGACTGGGTTTTTTGTCTCTAATTTTGAAGTTGTGTCTGTACCAGTGTTCGTAAGGATGTATCAGTATCAGAACAGCAGGCTTAGGCAATGCTTATTTTTAAAATGAACTTTATGTCAATTTATTGGTCATATTTAAACAGCAGTGGCAATGCCTGGAACAGGACCTGTGGAGAACTTGTGGGTTACACGCGATACCTAGACACGGTCCTGTGTTGCCTGCAGTTCCGCAGCAATGGTGGGTAGGTGAGGCTGCAGCGCACAAGCTGGGGAAGTCATCAGAAGGTCATGTACGACAACACATTAGGAGAAGTAACTCTAATGATTACTGTTGCAAAGACTGTTTGCTGTCCTTTGATTAGCTTTTTCTATTATATGCTGAAACAATGTGTTGTGTGACATGTGGAGGGTAAGTATGACTTTGCATGGATTGATCTTTTGTGTGGCATGCTTAATTACTATAGAAAGGTATAGATGACCTTGAAAAGGAAAACAGTATGATACAGATATATTTAATAACTGGTCAACAGATCTTAATGTTTTGTAAGAGATCACCATTATTTTCTCTAAGGGAAAATAGCACAAAGAGACTTCCACCATACAGTGGCACAGAATATTACACCTGCTCAATAAACGAGGTAATCGGTGATCTCTGCACTTTGCAGCAGGGTCTTGAAACTGTCTTTCAGTGACCAATACTCCTTTTGCCTCAGCACCTAATGACAGTCAAAACCCTTGAGAGAGAACACGGGGGAATGAGCCACCTGGCTGGGCCTCTCCTCTCAACTGGACATGTCCCCTTTCTCCCTGAGGAAAGGGGCTGGTGGAGGAATTTGTATTTTCTTCTTCAGAGGATGAAATTAATTTTGTAAAGTGCAGCCTGTTCAGGGCTTGTCTGAGATTTGCTTGCAGGGACTGTGCATGTGCCTCTAGTCAGGTGGCCTGTAGAAATGCTCAGCTGTGCAGAAAATAGTCTAGCAGTAATCAACAAGCCACAAATCCGCCTGTGTAATTGCATGTGCTGTGGCCACATCATACCATTTTCACTCTGACAATGGAATTTTTGCCCGTTTCTCGTCTGTTTCCCTTTCAAACAGTCATTTCACAAATGACTGTATGGAAAAGCTAGATTAAAAAGTCACATAAGCTGCTTTAGCAGCCATTAGTTTGAATACATGCAGTAGAGTAAACATTCAGATGCCAAATCAATTCAGTAAATGGAGACAGGTCAGTGTATTAAATGGACAAGCGGATGCTCAGGACACCAGATCCTTCCCCTCAGCAAGTCATGCACGGACTGTTCTCTCTCCAGCACTTTGCTCTTACTAGAAACGCTCTATTGGGGAAATGATTTTATTTTATCATTACTTGGAAGTGGTTCCCCTGGTTAGAGAGATCTCTAGGAAATTTAACATATCTCGAGGACTGGGAGGACGGTGCTTGCTCCCAGGTAAGGAAGGTACTGTGGGAGTTGGGAATAGCTGGGTGGGTACAGCTCCCTGTCTTTGGGTCACATCCCTACATGGGTGTGCTTCTGGAGTGAGGGACACCATGGAAAACTAACAGCAAGAGAAGCTGTCAATGTCTTTCCCCTCCAGAGATGCTGTGGTAGGATAGAAGGGATTTTCTCTTGGCATACTTGGCCAGTGCTGCTCAGCTGGTTGTGCTTAATAAACAATGATGGTCACAAACAAGCAGCGTGGGCAATTGTGTGCTCTGCAGTCCTTGGGAGAAGTGTCTGTCTCTGCTGCGGCGTGTGGACACTAGTCCCAAATCCTATCAACAGGTGTGGTAAACCTGTCCTGGTGGGCTGTCGCAATGGCCTTCCTAACACCTTTGGCAAGTTACATCTGAATATGCACCCTGGAGTTCCCTATGCACGTGCCAAGTGAATGGAGGTTGTGGGCTCTGTGAATCTCCTTCCCGTAACAAGAGAGAAAAGATACTATGGTAGGAATGTTAACTTTTCAGAAAAAGCAAAACCAAGAGATGCCAAGTGTTTTTTTTTCCAGCTGTGACATTGGCACAGCACTGTCACTGGTCAGGCTGACCAGATCAAATGGCTGCATATACTTAGGCCTCTGCCATGTATGCTCCTGCCGCTCATTCTTCCTTCCACAACACTTACGGGGTAGCAGGTTGGGTTCAACATGATTAGTCTGGATAAACTGTGTGCACATCCTTTGTGCTCTTCATGGTTGGTCATCGTGGGACTGTACCTCCCCAACCCTCATGGCAGCTACCTGCAGGCCTCTGAAAAGGACAGCCCGAAGAGGCGCGAGGCTGTGGGCCGCCAGCGGGACCCAGCAGCCCCCTGCAGAAATCCAACAAGTTATATGCTCCTCAATGTGTAGATCAGTTGTTTCATTACAAATTAAACCAGTATGTTATCAATTTGATTTCAGTGCTGTCTCGAGGGGATGGTGAGGAGAAAGCTAGTGTGAAATTGGTCCAAACCCATTCATTCCATAGTAACAAACAAAAAAAAAAGAAAATAAAGTCCAGTGCTCTGATCACGGGACTGGCAGCATTGGAGATGTTAGGAAGTGCCCAGGCATTGGCTGAGCCTAAAATTTGAAAGCAGTATTAAAGAAATGTTTTTCTCATTGCACAGCCGTTGTTGAAGACTTTTTATGACAGGAACAATCCAAGAAAAAATGGTTAATGGAGGTT
This sequence comes from Elanus axillaris, assembly GCA_026212715.1. NCBI lineage: Eukaryota > Metazoa > Chordata > Aves > Accipitriformes > Accipitridae > Elanus > Elanus axillaris. Next base: position 12,282,699 of record JANZLQ010000100.1, read on the forward strand.
TCCTTGAGGCCCGCTAAGGCTGCTCCACTGATGGGAAATGCCATAGAGCAACCTCAGGTATGCACCAGCTGTGCAGCTTTCCTGGCTCTGTGCTTGACTCAGCATAAGAGCACTTACTTTGTCATTACGGTGGAAATTTACCATTTCATTGTTCTCTGGTAATGGTAACAGAGGACCAAATGAAGAGAATTTGAGTTGGGAGGGAAAAGAGTTTTCATCTGCACACCAATTCTGGTCAGTGTTAATTATTTCTATGTCCCCCCAAATGGTTGTGCAGGTAGTGAAGTGTGATAAACTGGTAATGAGTTGTTTTCCTCAGACTGCAATATCAAGGCAGTACAGTACAGAGCCAGCATGGAGCAGTGAGTGCCATCACACTGTCACAGCTTGAGGGCTTCCTCTGGGTAGACACGGACTTCATTTATAGGATGTCACTGCTGTGCATCGGTCATCACAACTGCCCTCTGCAACCCATTACCCCTCTTCACTCACTTGCTACAGCAAGCGATTCCTGTAACTGTCAGACGCGTAGTGGCTCTGTTGTTTTCTTAACCTGGACAAACACATGCTGACTCTTCACTGTTGCAGAGGAGTGTCCCCACTTGACTAAGAACATTAATCTCTTTCCTCCTATTTCAAAGACTGGGTTTTCTTTCCTTTTTTTTTTTTTTTTTTTTTTAAATAATAAAGAGGAGACCAAAACCTTTGCTGCCTCCTTCAAGTGGAGTCATATGTTATTTCATATTATAGCTATGCCCTATAGTATCATTGCAGAGCCTAAGAAGATTAAACTAACCTGTACTTCATGAGGAAATGAGAGCATAGGTAATTGCTTACCTTACTAATCTCTTTAAAAGTATCAGTAAGCAAGTGTTAAAAATTCTGCAGAATGAAAGTAAACAGAGACACTTTATTCCAAAGGGCCTAGTTTATGATCACTTCTTTTCCTAAAGTGTTTAGCCTACTTGGGATGTTTGTCCAGCACCTACTGTAGGGGATTTGATCCGAGTCAAAGAGGTTGCTTAAGTCAAGATTTTAATGTATTTCCAAATGTAATATAGGGAAACTGAAGAAATTTCTCAATATGTGATTCTACCACCGTGTTCTTGTCCTTCATCTTTGTAAGCCCTCCTCCTCTGTAAGGTGCTTCTTCTTTCCTCGTGCCTCAGTGAGACCAAGTGTCCCTCAGGCAGCAGCACTACTGCTGGGGTCCACGAGGTGTTCAGTCTAGCTTCAGGAGGGTCAAAATAAACACCTGGAGCTTATATTTCCTGTATTGATTACTATCTTATTGCTCCTTGGTTTTGTATCCAGGAATAGTGGAAAACAGTTTGCTTACTCTTCCACTATACAACTTGTCCAGAAAATAAAAGAAATTTGATGCTTCTCGAGGACAAACATTCTGGAAGCAGCATGAGGGTCATGTTCGTTACCGTGGGCTCTGGATTTCATGCTTACAGCCAGTTTGAATCTGCTTTTGATGTAGAAGCCTAATACCATTTTTTTCAGTGTATTTGTTTATTTTGCTGAGATTTCATAGCTTTTTAAACAGAAGCTCACAAAATGTTTCGGTAGTGGTCATGGCAGTTCACAAGAACATTTTCTGATTCATTAATTCTCCTTTGACCAGCTCTATCTATCCTCCCCTTCCAATCTGTATTTAACAGATGAGTGTATCTCAGTAATGAACATCTGAGAATATTGCAATCTGTGTGTGTGGCAGTCCTCCAAATGAAGGAGGAAAACTCTGTGGGAAGAGCTCCTGGATACTCATTTTACTGCTCAGCTTTACGCATCTGTTTAATTGTTCCTAACAAGCTAAAGGAAAATGGATAGGCAAACACAATCAGATATATTTTAATTTGCATTTCTATGACATTTCCCATGCTGGGGTAGGTTTGGCAGTCACTATCTCCCCGGAGTATGAGAAAATGCTAGGCTTGCTGAGGGTGGACTTCCTTTCTCTCCATGTGGAGCCTGAAAAAGGCAAAGGTGAGACATCAAGAACTTGCAGCCTTACTAAATCTAGTACTAAGTTTTGAGATAAACCTGTAACTTTAAGGCTGTTGCACCTGATAGTTGTTTACTTCAGGATGACTGTGTTATTAGGATTCATTTGCTGTTATGCTTCTCAGGCAAACTTGTTGATGAAAAAACATAGTTGGTCCAGAATAAGTGCTGTTGCAGAGGCAGAAATAGAACATACAGGTTAACGAGTAAGTACCTATAAATGTCTTAAGTTAAAATCCACTGAGTGAGCTCTGGCCCTGGCAGCCTGGGTGTACCCCAGGTGTAAACCTGGTTGTATTCAGCAGGAGCTGTCACTGACTCCCTGGGGCCAGTTATGGTATCCCTGTCTAAATGTGGGAGACCTCTGTTCTCTGGCAGCCTTCCCAAAACTCCTGCTTTGATGCTGAGGACATACTTCTCCTGAAGCAATTGCCAAGCGAAAGGCAGGGTTCCGTGCCTTTTGCTGAATTCATTCCTGTTCTAGGTTTTAAGCCTGTTGTAGCTCTTCTCACTAGTGACCGAGGATGATGTAGTTATGGTCCTCCCTTAGTTAAGGGATATACCAGTTTTCCTTGTGAATGTCTCATGGGGCCTACAAAGGAGTGTCCTGGAAAAAGTGGTGGGAGTTTGATTCACAAAACTGCTTTGATGTTCAGTGTTAAACATTTGCAAATATAGCCAGGATAAAGTAGCTGCATGAGCAGCTCCAGTTTCTTGTGCTTTTTGGGATGGCTGTTTGTAAGAGTGAATACTGTAACCAGTCTACCTGTGTGTGGCAGACTAATAGTCTGTCCTGGGTTTTCAAAAAGGTGTTAGAGCACTGTTGAGGTGATCTGCTTATATGCACTGAACAGCTTAATACTTTTTTTAAAGTGTGGGATTATTTCTAGCTTTTGGGGGGGGGCTGTTCTTTTTTTTTTTTAAATGACTGGTCCTGTGTAGTTAGCTGGAGTCAACCAGAGGTTAAAGCTAATTTAAAATGGATGCTATATTTAGCATTTATGGTGCTAAAAGGATTATAGCAAAATAGATGCTACATAAGTGGCCATAATCTTCTCACTGTTTGTGATACCTGAGTGGCAGAGAATGGGGTGCCAATCTGAGATTAAAAATCTAATTTTAGGGAGCTAACAAGAGTCACATTGAAGCAAAAAGGTAAAGATGGATTAAATTTTGGGACTTAATGTTTTTAATTGGGCCTCAGACCTGCTTAGAACATTGCAATCAGAGGTTTAACCAAAGCCTGTGATTCTAAATAATGTACTATTTCCATATACCAATTTATTGAAATCAAACTAGACACTGCAGTTATACCCCTGATGGAACAGCCAGGATACATTTTCAGATTTCAATTTTTTCCACTGCTTGAAGTCTGACAAGCCACCTCTGTGCCATTATTTTTGATTGCTGGAGGCAGTATTTAACCAGCTCCTCTGTGTTACTTCCAACATGACAGTGACAAGAAAGCCCAGTCTGGGATGTGAGGAACAAATGCAGATTGCAGCTCTATAGCTCTGGTGCTACCCCTTGGCCACAGTACAGTGATCTTGCCTGAAAAGACTTCCCAGTTAATTTCTTTTCCATCACCTGGAGAAAAAAAAAAGAAGAAATAGATGTGTGAACAGTAATGCTATTTGCAGCCCTGGCCTTACGGCTCTGTCAGGAGAGTGGGTTACTTCTGAAAAGAGATGTAAACAAATTTTAAACCAGCAAATCCCATCACTGCTTTATAGATGAGCCAGCTTCTCTGAGTTAAGTTGTCAGTGCAACTGAGAAAGAACTAGCTGCTAGCACATAAACACTGCAGGAGCCTGGTGACTTGGTGAGAGGTAATGCACAGCACTAGCTTACTGGTGTTTGCTTACAGTAAGTGGGAGTTATTCCACCTTCTTTCAGTCATATTTAATGGCTGCCAGTAGGAGGAGGGATAGATCTTGCATTCTCAGTGTAAACAAAATGTAAGCAAAATTGTCATCTTGAGAATATCTGAAGTGGGCTTGCTTTTATTCCTGCTTGTCTGTAGGCTCTAAAATAACAATTAAACCCTCTTAATGGGATTTGTGTACCATATGGTACCTTCCTGACAGGATGACTCTTTCTTGTTGCTATCCTGTCATTTGTCCATATATACAAGGAATTTTCAGCCAGAAAAAAAACAATATGCACCATTTAAAGACACCCAAAGAGATATCACCTTCCATTTGGATAATTATTTATATAACCTGTCTGAGGCATAGAGTTCTTTTTTTGGTGGTCTAAGTTGATGGAGTAGATTTCAGTGGCAATCTCAAGCCTCTGAAATGTTATGGCAAAAAGAAGTTAATAAATGCTCAGTGCAGGCTCTAAGCATAGACTACTGGACAGCAGGCTGCTGACATGCTTCTAGTCCTGAATTCCTTTGTTTTGTTTTTAATACTCTCATTTCTGCTTGTAGTGAATTCTCAGAAAGAAGAACTGCGAAAGAACACCAATAAACCAGTTTTATTATTGGGTCAATATAATAAAGACACACTAAGATATTGCTTATCTTACTGATGCTTGTGATGCTTGCTTTTCCTTTAATTTCATCCTAATCCCATTTCAAAGCACTGAGGTTCAGCCAGCAGTAGTTACACAGCTGTTTGCTGATAGATGGAGCCTTTAATTACGGGCCATGCCATGGGATTAACGTTTCTAATTTCAGCTGCGGAGTGGGTTTTCACTGGTGTCAAGATCCTTGGGTTTTTCCACTGATGTTCCTGGTTTAAACTCATTGCTGCTTTATGTGTTGCATTTGTAAGTATGGTGGTTATATACCTTTAATTTCAAACACCATCTTTAGGGGATAGTGGCAGAGGTGCTGGTACCTGCTGTGGGATAGGCAGATGGGGAGAGCAGAGTGTGTCTGTGTGACTGCAATGCCTTCCAGTGTGCAGTGTCCTTGGAGGACCCTGCTTCTGAATGAGCAGAGGGAACATACAAGACCTGGTGCTTCCTAACTTTTTAGGCAAGTGAAGTTGGCTAGTGTGAGTCCCTTCAGCAAGCACATTGGGGTCAGCTCTGACCATGTCTGTGAAGTACTCCACTTTCTAACTGCTCTGTGGGTGAGTTTGAAGAAAGCAGTGGACCATTTCAAAATAGTTTGGCTTCTTATAAAGGAAAGCTTTCTTACGTTCACAAGGGTTGAGCACTGCTATTCAAGAACAAAATTTTACAGTCAGTATGCTTTATTGTGTGTTTTTAAGTCCTGTCCCAGATACCATATTGCAATATTTAATTTTTTTTTCCAGCTGAGCTGCTAAAATAGAGTTACTAATGGCCACCCTGCTGCTGTGGCTATTGCTCATTCCTACCTTAGGAATGGATCATGATCTCTCAAACACCTGCTATCAAAGTCCTAGCTGATTGTCAGGGCTGACTGCTTGTATCAGAACATGACATAAGAGTGGGAGAAAGCTGGAATTTACAGACAAGCAATTTTGCTCAGCTGACAGAGTTTCCTCTTGTGTTGCTTACATTCACGTAGCCTGGAAGTCACTGCATTCACTCAGTTACTCCCAGGGGACACAAGGTTAAAACCTCATTTCAAATGAGTACTTTTTCTTCCCTCTTTTAATACTTCTGCTCCAGTGACCTGTGAAAGGAAGAAAAAACATACTTGGGGTAATACAAGATCAAGAAACAACTTCAGGGACTGTAAGGCCATTTATTCTGACCTCCCATGTATGGCAGGCTAATTTGTTTAAAGTTCCTGTGGGATGTCTGTCACCACACAGCTGTTTCTGGGACTGCAACATAGATGCATCTGTTACAACAAGGAAGGTGTAGAGAAAATAGATTTTTTTTCTTGTTGAGAAGGAGCAACTGTCCATCCAGCTGATGCCTCTCTCTGGTTCCAGTCATGCATGTCAGAGTCAGGAATGCTATCCCTCTATCATCTATTGCTTCTCCCTGACCATGAGGCCAATGTGGCCCCACAATGCTAACTCTGCATCCAGTCAGTCATAACCCCTGTAGCATCATTCAAGCCATCACAGAAACATTGCAAGCATGTTGGGTACAAGTCCTGTTCCACCAAGGGCTGAAGAACTAAAGGTATGCATAGGGGACCTAAAGGTTCACAGCTTACAGAGCTAGGAAGGACAACCACAATCATCTAGTCTGAAAATTGGCTAAAGGTGCATCCTCAGAGCTATCTGTCTTTGTCTACAAGGCGGCAAGTGATGATGGTTTCACTAGGTCCCCTTGATAAGCTGTTCCTGTTTTTCATTACTTTACTGCTGGGAAATTTTCCCTTATTTCAAAGTTGAATTTATCTAGCTTCAACTTTATTCATGGATGTTTGTCAGCCAGATTGGAAAGCTCCTCACGTATATCTTCCCCAAGTGCAATTACGTACACAGTGTGGTGAAGGTATATCTATGCTTTCTCTTTGGTGAGTTGAATATGTTGAGCTCCTTGCCTGTCGTGTCAGAAGGCTTGGGCTTTTTTGTTAAAGCCAGAGAATTCATTTGTGACACTGACTTGAACTCCATCCAATATCTTCAAATCCTCTTTAGAATGCAGACACCAAGACAGGATTCAGTAACCTAGTAGGGGTCTTGGCAGTGCTGCCCAGTGATGCTGGAATCCTTCATTATTTCTGCTTCATACTCTTTTTTTTTCTTTTTCTTTTCCCTAGATTAAAAATCCCATTAGTCCTTTTTGCTACAGCATAGCCTAGACAGCTTACATTGAGGCGATTGTCTATAATGACCCCTAAATCCTTTTCTGAGCACTATTTTTCAAAGCAAAGTCTTCCATTGTGTAAATATAAATAACTGCCACTCTTGCATCCCAAACACTTGGTCTTAACAAAATACATTTTGTCAGGTTACAACTATTTACCCTGGTGGCTCGGGTCATCCTGTAATGATACTATGCCACAGATTGTTACTAATTGTTACTACACCACAGATTTCTATGTCACTTAAATATGTGACTATAGCATAGTGATGCAAAAAATATGGGATGAAGAAAAAGACTCTCTGGTTTAAAAATGTCCCCGTTCAGTAGTATCTGCTTAGCAACTGTATTTTAATACCTGTCAGTAGCCTAGTTTTTAGTCCAATAGAATACACTATGTGCTAATTCCATAGGAGGTGTAATTTGTCATATTTTAGTCATCCTCACAAGTATCTGGGAGAAATTCAAACATTCATTAGCAACACATGCGCCTTTGCATTTTTGCCCTGGAAGAAAACATCATGATCCAAATTTCTTCCACTTTAGTCAAGTCAAATCAATCCCAAATTGCTTGTTCTCATTTTCTACCTCTTCAGTTTGCAAAAGCTTGTATTTTTTTTTCTGCAAAGGATGTAGCATCAGTAGGGAAATGGAGGAGTTTTGCAACAGCCTGCTGGCTCTCCTGGGCAAGAGAGGACGTGTGTTTGACAGCTGTCAGGTTAAGGACAAATGGATCTGAGTCGCTCCACTTCCAGATGAATGCTGCTATATAAAAGCATCTCTTTTGGCCATAGCAGTGATTTCTTGCTCATTATGTGAAAAGATAGGCTTCAACTTAGTCCCAGGTTTTCAATCCTTGCTGAAAACAGGGTGCAGCGAAGTGGCTCGATGTGGTGCCAAAGGCCAAGTGTGCAGGATATGAGCTCCCCCTCCCCTGCCCCCTTTTCTGATTTATAGTCTGTTTAAGATGCTTTTCCTACTCAGGCTTGGGGACTGTCTTCCAAGAGCTGGATATATTGCATGTCTGTGCCAAGTATCTCAATATGTAGTCTCTTTGTAGATAAAGGGCCAACTCACCAAATCAGCCTGCTGTCCTACCTCTATTAAGATTTTTCTTTGTTAGCTGTTTCAAGAAAGTTGAAACCTTCCCAGTGAAGAAAGGCTGCAGAGCCCTCTGGGAAATACAGCAATTGATCTATACATCAGAGGTGAGATTCCATGTTATATCTAGGATGGGCTGCCACTCAACGTGTTGCTGGGCCAGAAGCCTACCTGCGGAGCGCCAATCAACTTTGACGTTCGAACTGACTCCGCTTCAGCAGTGAAAGAGCTGACAAATATTGCCATCAAAGCATTGATTTTGTCTTCCCTCTATAGGTTTAATCACATTTTTGCTGCCCCATCTGCAGTTAATATCATCCTTAAGCTTCTGCTTGTACAGCTGCTTTTCAGCACAAGGACCTCTCATCTAATGTGACATCATTTGCTTGCAAAACTGCCTGTATTTGAATGATGGCTCAGCTTATGGAGGGAGAAATCAAGAATGCTGCCATAACACCTCCTTGTGTAGTTCAGTGGAAAAAATCTTGGGGCAGTGGACACAAATCATTGAACACCAGGAGGGAAAAACTCCATTATCTCACTGTTCACCAAAAAAATTCAAATAGTGGCTTCTCCAGCAATTAGAGCCTCCAGCTGTTGTCTGCCAAAATACAGTTTGTTTCACTGTCAGGATCTAAACACATTGAAAATTTAGCACTCTTGCTTTTAAGACTAGAAAGTTTGATCTCTGCTTCTAATTATATAATTTTCTTTGCTGGTTTTCTTATGTAAGTGAAATATTGCTGTCACCATTTCAGTCCTTTCTTTAACAATAAGGTATATGTGTTTTTAGGCTGCAAATATTTGTCTTCCTATAGTTACATTTCTGTAGTACCTGTTAGAAATTATTTTTTTAAAAACTTGACTTATGAGAGCACTATTAAACCTTGCTTTATAACTACACTATTATTTTTCAGATTCCCAAGAGCAAATTACTAAAAGGGAGCACATTTTCTACCATTAGAGACCTACTGAATTAAGTGTTGTCCTCTGAAGCATATTTCTAAACAGTGTTCAATTAGTTGACATTAATTTAAAACCTGGGCTAATTACAATTAGATCCCTTCAAAGTAGGTAATTGAACCTGCATCTGAAATACTTGTCAACATGAAAGCAACATATAGGTGCAAATTCATAGTTGTATTCACTATTTCTGTGGGCCAGAGTCTCAAGGGAGGTAGCAGCTTGCTTCAGCTCCCTTTGCCTCGTCTCTCTGGCATTGTTCAGGGGAGTCATCTCTAACCAGTGCGCAGGAGGCTGAGCCCTGAGCTTGTCTCCTGCCTCTTCTTAAATGAGGAAAATCTGTAGCCCAGCACAGCACTTTTACTCAGCCCTAGTTTCCCTCTTTTAACAGTTCTATGATCTGGTGTTGCGTTCTGAATGAAACCTGCTTTGAAAAGTTTCATACATGCCTAACAGAGGAAAAATTCCTGCCTGTGGAAATCCAAGGGTCTTAAACTGTTAAAAAAATAATTCTTAAGTCTTGCATGTACAATTTTGATTGTATACATTATCATTCAATCTTGCATCTTACTGAGATCCTAGAATTTTTGTGCTTTCTGCTGCTGTTACTACTGGATCCTTTTATTTTTTAATGATACCCAAGAGATTACCTAACATTAGGAAATTTCCAAACAACACTTAAAATAGATGTGTGGACATGTTTTTCACCATTTAAAAATTCTTATTATTTTACATAATCTTAATGCAGCAGGGCCGTCCTCCTGTTTTCTCTGCAGAAAGTGGAATGCCTGTTTTCATAACAAAGAAACTTCTGAGTACTTACTGTGTTAGCCTGTGTAGGCTAGTTCATACAGACCATTGATTTTAATCCTCTGATGAATAATGTCTAAGTGTGATTATGTATACAAGGCAGATGATGCCAAATATTTCTGCGTTTTAACTCTGTAATGCAACCTCTCAATATCATAGGCTGAGGTGTGAGTCTCCACTTAGCCATCCTCACAGGTAAAATGTGAACAGAAATTTAAGCGAGACATGACAGGAAGGATAAGTACTTGTGACTAACACGAACCATCATTGTATTATGAGGATCTTACATTACGCTTTTAGTCTCTGTATCCCAACTTGTGAACCAAACCAGTCATTAGCACTTGGGTTGATGTATAGCAATTTGGCCACCCTTTCCCTTTGGTGAAAAAACAACTCACTTCACTGTTTTACAGTAAAGCATTCAAAGTAGTGTGATGATAGAATGGGAACAGTGCAAATTCTTCCTGTGACCCTATTCTTAAATTGGTTTGTAATGCCATGATCAGATGTACAAGAGGTGCTAGAAAAAATAGATCAGAAAGTGTGTGGAGCACAAGAAGAACGTGCACTGCAGCAAAACTCAACTCCCTTTTATTGAACTGTAGGGTGTTTGTAAGTGTGGGCAGCACAGGAAAGACGAGTCAGCAAGACCTTGATTTGAAGCATTATTGAGGACACAGTAACTTCATTTGTAGTTGTGGGCGTTTAATAGCCATGAAAATAGGACTGCAAGAGTTGCTATTTAAGGTGTGAGGCATTTCTGTCCACTGAAAGAAGATCTAAAGAAATGATGCTGTTTGTCTCTAGGTATAAGGAGGCAAAGTTGCCTTTCATTTCTTCTTCAGAAGTCTGTTTTTCATCAGTGCATCAAAATATTCACTCACACAAATGAGCAAAATGAGCAGAATTAGACTGCCTGCAATAGGGATACTACGGTGGTTTGGTAATATTGCATACAATACTGTAAATCACTGTGTGTTAAGAGTGGTTGGAAAGTGAATCAAGTAATTGAACCCTAATGAGAGGCACACTTTCTTCTTGTATTTTGATTGTGAGCAATTTTCCAAACCCTCACCAACAAAGGGCTGCAATAGCTAAGGTGAAGTAGCCTGAAGTGCCATCTAATTATTTTAAAAAGTGGGTACTTTGTAGCCACTCATCTTTAGTGACAGGACAGGTATTTAATCACTGCTGTTCAGATCGGCTATTCTGGTTTAAGCCGAGTTGCTGAACACAGCCAAGGGTTACACTTTTCCCCTTTTTTGTTCTTAAGGCTTTGTGGTTTTTTTGGTTAGTACGTGGGATACTGTCTGTATTGGAGTGTATACCCTGTATAATCCCCTGGGCTATTCTTTTGTAAGGGTAATATAAATCCTGTTTCTAGCCATCTGGGATACTCCAGAATGTGAAAACATGATGGGATTTCATATGCTTCAGCATAATTTACTTGAGAAACAGGACCTTGTTGTGACAGGCTTTATCAGGATGGTAGCAGATATTCATTGTCAAGATCTGGAAAACCAACAGTGCCAGAGGGCACCGGGCCAGCACTATTGTGGTGAAGGCTGACTGTGCTAAGGATAAACTGTGTAATTAAGTGCAGCCATCTGTGTTGGGCTTCTTGATGCAATGCAGTTTGCTTTCTTTCATTCTTCTCAAAGAAACACAGCACACTTGTTGGTGCGCTTGTTAGTGGTCATCAGCCAGTTCTTCTTAATGTGGATAAATTAGTGGTGAGAACTAGTTATAGCTAGAAGGGAATTTTTGCCTTGGTGACCAGTTTCTGGAAACTTTGATGTTTATTTCTGTCTCTTTTTGTTTGTTTCTTTTTTTTTGTGGGGAGAGTAAGATTATCCGCTATCCAATAAATGCCCCACAGCAACCTCATTTCCTCCACTCTTTGCTAGGAACTCAGCAGCCAAGGCATTATGAACTAGACCTGAGGAGATGTTTAAGTCCACCCAGTTTGTTCAGCTGCTTTGTTTGCCTCTTCACTCAGTCAAGAGCCTTTGTAACTTGTATGAAGGAGCCCCGAGGCTGGAGCAGCTATGGCCTGACTGTTTGAGAAACATTCAATTAAGGTATTTAGTGTGGAGATGAATGACAGCAGAAATGATTCAGGTTTTATTTACATCTTTAGGTTTGGAGGTGCAGAATGAAACCAGGTGGGATTTCTGAGCAGACGGGAGAAACAGGAGGTCAAAGCTACTCACTGCATCACAGTGCACAGGGAGCCATCTGAAGTGAGGTTTCACTCCAGAGAGCTGTGGGAGGCCACTCTTGGGTGGGACAGCCTGTTCTCATGTCACTGTAACGCACTGTACTTCTTCTGCTGTGGTCTCAATTTATAGCACTACACTGGCCTTTATGAACACGCCCCACGTTCCTCAAAGCACATCTGTAAGTCTTGCGCCATCCGTAGGTCTGAAATGTCTCAGTGACTCTGTTACCTTGCATTTCTTCAGTGTGGCTGTAGGGGACAGCTTTGGTTGCTGCTCAGGACAGAGGCCCTGTTCCTCTCAAGGCTTGAATACCACTAGCAACTTTACACTCACTAAGTAATAATGCTCAGCTTTACCCATCACTAGCTTTCAGTAATCAAATATGAAAAAGAATACACAAACATAAACAGAATTGCATTAAAATTTGTAGCTGTCCAACAGAATGAAAAAACAACTGCTTTCTACTGCTGCTTTCTACTCCCACAATAGAAGGTTTACAGTAAGAGCAACTAAAAAAAATCAGTCTGAAAATGGACTAAGAGCCAAAGCCTGAGACGGGTTCCTGAGTTATGTTCCCGTTAAGCCAAAGGGGACTCAGACCCTAACCAAATGTCTTAAGCTGTTATTTTACTACATTATTACAGTATTGTTATGTAAGCCACAATGTGTTTCAGTAGGCAACACGAAGAACACTCCTCAAATCGCAATCTTCAGAAAATGCACAGCTCAATTTAATTTTACTGCATGTCCCATCATTCTTGTGCTGCTGGAAGCAGCAATCATTCCATCCTCACATCCCCTGAACCCCTGGTCCAACAAGACTGTCTCTTGTCTCCTCAGCAGCTGCCTTTTCTGAGCCAGCACCCTCCTTCATTTCATCCCTACTGTGTTCAGGCTTCTCCTTATGTTTGATCATCCCTGTGGCCCTTTTCCAGCTTATCTATATCCTCTGTGAGTTGGAATGACCCAAACTATGCACCCTATTCAATGAGACTGAGCACAGTGGCTTTCAACTTGTGTGACCATGTGTCCTCTTTTGTTTCCTATTCCTTTATTAGTGTTTTTTAGCATTCTGCTGGCATTTGTCAGTGTGACCCCACTGACAAGTGAACGGATGATTTCAAGGCCTGCCCAGGTCTTTTTCCTGAGAAAGAGATAATTACAGATTCAGAGCATGTCACTGTAGATACATACTTAAAGGTAATTTTGTGCCCATACACATTATTTTGCACTTATCAGTGCAAACATTTTGTCATCTGCTCACTTCATATTACATGTAGCTAAGATGTAAGTCTTACCTGTCAGCTTTAGACGTGATTATTCTGAATAATTTTGTCATGGCATTATTCACTGCTCTGTCAGGTAGTTTGTGATTAGATTGAGCATCACAAGTCCCAAAGCACACCTCCAAATGGGTTCCCGCTGGTTAACTTCCAACAAAATGACATTTACTCCCTATCTCCAGTCATGAGGGGAATGTCCCTTCTACCCACTGACTGGTCAGCTTCCAGGACTGCACCATCTCCCCTTTTGTAACCCATACACAAACTGGTTTGCCTTCTATTATGTTGGAAAGCATCATAGGAATAGATCAGCTTTTTCTTTGGTTAGCTTCAAAAGCTCTTTCACTGTCAATACTTGGAAATGAACCATATGGTCCTTGTAAGAATCAATTAGGTTTGGCTTTTTGTTCACAAAATCTCTCGTATTCTGTGTGTCATGCACATATTTTTTTGCAAATGGGTCATTCTGTAACACATCTTGTAGTAACAGACAACAGCAACTGACAGTTTTTCACCCTGTGGGCAATATAAGCAAGAGGAGCAGACACAAACGTTTAAAATGGACATTTCTAATAGTTTAAAATATATATGAATTCTGATAATTATAAAACAAGTGGCTTTTTAATTGCTCTGAGTCTTCAGTCACAACTGTTTCAGTGATCGTTGTCACTCATGTAGAGCGTAGAGGAATTTAATGGCAGATGGGAAGTTAATTTTTATTCTTATGGCATTTTTAGAACAGAATCTGACTCATTCCTCCCTCTAGTTTTTGCTCAGTGTTTGATAAAAAGATGAATGTTTTTATAATGGACTACGGGCTTGTTGATTGTCCTGGTAAGCAGCAGTTGCAAAATCTGATGCAGTTTACTGTGTGACAAAGCTGAATGTCACACACTAATTCATCTGAAGAGGAGCCAAGCTAATATTCCTTATTAGGTAACATGCCCACTAAAATGTTTTTGTGGAATTAAGATGGCAGATTCATCATGGAAATTTGGGAACACCCATTTTGGGTGCATTGAAAATGCATTGTTCAGATGAACAAGCTATTTATACAGAAATGTGGTGTAATACTGGATACTCCTTTAATCTTTTAGTAATCCAGACGTTACCATATGGACAAACTGCACAGATTGATTTGAGGAGGCCTCACTGGATAAACGAATACCCTGCTTTAGTTAATTTGCTGAGCTTTTATGTTAGTGTATCAGGAAAAAAAATGCTTTCCAGCACATAGTTTATTTGCAGTGACATATAAAATAAGACTGACGACAATCAACACAGGTTTAAGGCAGCTTGTTTGACAAGCAGCTCTTGATGGTTTGGACAGTTATCTGGAGGGCTTGCTTTCAGTACTTCATTGCTTGTAGCCAATGCACGGCCTTTTCAATGTGGAACCACCTTTGCATGTACATATCAGAGAACGCACACAGTTTCCTCTAGTGTTTTGCTTTCAGTGATGTACCTGCATTAATTTCGCTTAATGCCGTAATGGGTTATTTAGTTTTGTTATCAACCTCTGCTTTCTCAATCTTCTGTCCTGTGAGAAACTGCCATATTCCTCCTCTGTAGTTCTCATTCCCCAGGGCATATACAAAGGCATTCACCGTTGGCACAGCCTTGGCAATAATAGCAGGAATCTGTTGTGAGACACAATATTTGTTAATAGGAAAATGTACTGAGAAGCCAATGGATTGATTTCAGCCTAGGCGCAGCTTCCCTTTACCAAATGCCTGTCTCCAATGACAGTAGCTTGCTACCCCTGGAGAGATGAGAAGGAAAAGCAATTTGGTCAGTTGGAGGACCTTGCTCAGGGAATTATACTCTCCAGAAAAAACAATTTAGATCAGCATTGCCTGAAACTGGGATATTTCAACTGCGAGTGAATCCAAACACTGAGAAATCAAGGGTGTGCCGTGGACACCTTCTGATAGGTAAGTGGGCTGATATTGCTATCACTTTTTATGTGGGGTACTGAATACCTAAGTACAGTAATGCATTTGGTGACCCGAATCTGGGCTGATTCTTGAGCACTGAATGAATGTTGAAAATTTTCATGTGATATTACTGAGTGCCAGAGGCGGTCTCGGAGCCAAGACTCATAGAAAAAAAAGGAAAAAAAAAGGAGGTAGCATAACCCTAAGAGTGATCAACTGCAGCTTCCCTGAGGAGAAAGAAGTATTAGAAAAATGAATGAGACAAACAGTCTCTTCAAAATTGAAATTTTTGAGCTGGTACTTGACTCTTGGGAAGGACACAGAAAGCTCTTACAAACCATGAAGGTGTACAGGCTACAGACTGCTATCTGACTGCTGAACCCCACCCCAGCTTCCTAGATTGTTGGTGGATCAAAGCAGTAATATAATACCTGTTATATCACTATGCTCAGCTGTTTTGCCTCAAGAGCGGTAGACGAACAGAATGCTTTGAGGAAAGGATCTACTTGTTACATACGTTACAGCATTACCTCACAATTGGTTTTACTTGTTACAACAGATATAACATATAAGTAAACCCAGTTGTGAGTAAACTGGCATTGTTCCATAGGAACAGAGAGAGGAGAGTAAGGAGAATGTCATTGTTTGAATTCCCTCAGGTGGCATAGACGTACCATGCGGTATTTTGGTGAAATGAATATCACATTTTCAACTGCTGCGTAGAAGCATAAAAGGCAATAGGGACCCCAGCAAATAACCAGTGTCTTCAATGGTAAACCGGTATTAAACTGAAAAACAAGAGCAATAAATTCCTTTGTGTTTCACAACCATACACTGCAACAAAGCGGATTGGACAGATCCTGTGACACCATGGTTTGTGTTCAGCAGCAGGAGAGGATCAGTCAGCAGTATACGCCATATCATTGCTGGTTTGCTGTTGATGTCGGAGGTGTGCAAGCACAGCTCCATCTGCATCGAGGGCTGCCTGTGCAGCATGCCCCAAAGCCCTGTTCCCTGGGGCCCCGTGGGGAGAGGCAGTTGCTCCTGGGCAGAGGTGAAAAATAACGTTATGGTAGATCAGTTAAATCAGTGTGTGTGCTAGACACAGAAACCATGGCTAGGCATTGCTGCTGAGGGGGGAGGGCAATGGGTACATTTAAAAACAGATAAAAAAAGAATGACATTCTACTGACTTAGAGGGTCTGGCAGATAAATGAGCTGTCTGAAGCCACTATTATGGCAGTGCAACAGATGGATGCAGTAGCATCTGTGTTGCAGTGGCAGGATTCCTCTGTCCTTCATACTAGGGCCTTATTCATGGTGTTCATGGCCAGCTGTTCCCAAATATGTTATAAATACCAATGAATAGGGAAGTGATAATCCAATCCTTAAATTTTCTGCATCATAGCTAGGCTGCACAGCTACAGAAAATCATGAGGAAAAAAATCACACGCTCTGCATAAAATCACTGAAAAAAGGTAATAGAGTTATAATAACAAACATTGAAATTTGTTCAAGAAATATGTAAAGGGCACATGTATTTTTCCAGACAGCTACAAACCAGTCTGCCTGACTGTCTCTTTCCTGGTATAACATCCCCCTTGAGAACTGACCGTCTTCACTGAGTGCAGGGGTCGGGCTGTGCCTGCTAGCCATGCATAGTGCTCCAGACTGTGTAGCCTGCAACTAAGGAAACAACTCATATAATCATGCCATTACATTCCCATAAACCTGCCACAGCAGAGAAATTCCTTTGTTTCCAGCTCATAAACCTTTCTGAATTTCCTCAGTGAAGTGTAAACACGACATGTATAGGAAGGCCCTTCTCCCCCTATGGGGTGCCTGCGTGTTTCCTTGCAGTGCTGCTGTTCTGGCTGACTTCCTCAGCGATAAGCTAAGAGCCTGTAGCAAAGTAAGAAACAACGATACTTCCTGAGCAAGTTTCTCTGCATAAATATTGATATGCTATTAGCAAATATTCTGCATGTTGCGTGTTTGCTTTGTGACTAGAGTTGGACCAGTGTTGGTGGAGGGGAATCCTCAGTGTCACTAGTTCGACACGTGCTTTGACAGGGAACTGTTTACAGCACTAGGTCAGGGCAGGTGTGGCTGATCAAATCTTGAAATCTCTAACGATGGGTTTTCCACAAACTTTCTGAGTGGCCCCATCCTGTGTTGCCCTACCCTCTTGCTCAAGTAATACTGGAGAATAGCACAGAAGGAGCTGACACAAAGACTTTGTGAAAGAAATTGGCTTTTTGAGGGCTTTATCTCTACTGGATGCAGCCCTATTTTGGCAAGGCAGTTGCAGGGGCTGAGGAAGCTTTCTTACCTTATAGTGCCCACTTTTCTTGAACTTCTGGTGTACAGACTGATAGGCCGTCAGCATGATGAAGCCCGGGATCATGAAATTGAAAATGGACAGAGCAAAAAGGAACGTGATATAGTTTCTGGAAAGGGTGAGGAGGGAGAAAAAAGAGGTTGTTAATTTCTGTCCTGGCATCTCTGTAAACTTGATGTAAACATTCATGAACTTGTATTTTTAAAATTGCACAAACCAGTTTTGTCAGCATGCTTTAGGTGCAGCATTTGCTGAAGGCTGGTTGAGTTGTGCCATGACGTTGTTGTGTGCGGGATGGCTACTATTGTAGAAAATCACAGTAAGTGCTTGGTTTCTAAACCCAAGCATCCCTGCTCAGACATCTGTGCTGGACTGCGTGAAAACAAAACCATTCTGAAAGAGTTTCACATCCTAAACCAAGAAAAGACGCAGTTTATAGATGAGCCGGAGAGTAGCAGCAACCTAAGCACCAGCCTCTCCCCCAGAGGAAGCTGCCTTTAGCTGTTCCCACCTGCTGCCGTGCAACTCGAGGCAGCCTCGGGTCGTGCCTGCCCTGCCGCAGCCACTGGGAAGGGGAGATCTGCCCCAGCAGCAATGATGGGGGACAGCTGGGGGTTTCGTGTGCTGCCGCAGCCACCCAGGGGACGGCAGCCTCCACCCCACTCCCTTGGGAGCTGGACCTGGCCCTCACCTGTCCCCTTTGCTGTAGTCCAGGGTGCAGCAGGTTCGGAGGGGTTCGTAGTCGTATTCCCCCCACCCCAGCAAGGGCATCATGGACCAAAAGGCAGCAAACAGCCACGCAAACACCATCATGGAGACAGCCGTGCTCCACTGCATCTTGCTCCCTGCAGGAAGAGAAAAGGGGGTCTCCATGCCCGTAACAAAACCACTGGGAAAAGCTGTCTGGCTCCGTGGGGCCAGAGCCAAGCGCCCCGGCCCCTGGGCCTCGGGCAGAAAAAAGCAGTTGTCTGTGTTTTGTAGCTTGAAGCTGACCCGAGTCTGGAGGAATCAACCTTGCGTAGAATACGAAGGAGTCTTTGAGACTTTAGGAAACAGCCAATTGTACATCCCTTTTGAGCACTTAGGCAAAAGTTGTATCGCTGCTCAGCTTTGTACCACACTAGAGATACGGCTGCTGTTACAAACATTATGTTCTTGTGTTTGGAACGTGTTTGAATACTCAGATGAGGCAGCAAGTAGAAGGAACAGGGCAATGCAATAAACAGTGTTCGAAGAACTAGAGCCCTGCTGCAGGGTGTCACTCGCATCAGAAATGTGACTGTGCACACGCTCCGAAGCCCATGCCTACTTCCTGCCCTTCCAGGAGTGCAGGGCACGCATGGATATTATATATACCGTCTTCTAAAATTGCTGCTCATCAATAGATGTGTAAATATATATACACAACCTGACAACAGATCTCGTTCTAAAAATACTGCTGATCAAATTATTTTGCTCTTACGATCATTTCTTACCCTGGAATGGGAATACAAAGCTCAGCATTAGTAATTTTTTTACTAATTTTATAATAGAAGTGATCACTTGTGCTTAAGTCATGCAGTTCCATAAGGTACCATAGAAATAGGTCAATAAATGAAATGAAAGATTAGAAACTTCAGCAGACACAGGAAGTATTTCTTCATGGAGAAGGCTGGCAGGCTTCCCCGCTGCTGCAGGAAATAGTGTTAGTCTTGCTGCTTGTGGGTAAAAAGGCCGGGATAATTTTGTTATTGAGACTAACGTCCATAATCATACCCATGCTGAATAGCCCGTGACACAAGCTGCAGCAGCAAGGAGGACAGCGACCTTTTCCACTACTCCTTTCTAATCAAATCTCCCATTAGGGAGAAATAATGATGTAATTTTCGCTGAGGTTGGGAAGCAATCTCTTCATCTGCCCTTAACAGCAGCATCGTGACAGCAGGCCAGGAAGATTCAGGCCAATTCTGACCTTTCTCAGAAAAGTGAAGGATTGGAGGTGAGATGCATGAGGTGAAGCCCAGCCATGAGATCAGACGTGGCTGATGCGTGAGTGGAGAGCATGTGGGGTCCGCATAGGCTGGAGATCCCCATAAGGCAGCAGCTCTGGGAAGGACAGCAAGCTCTCCAGTAGCTATTTTGTGTTGTACCGTCCTTGTATATTGTAAAGAAGGATAATAAAGAAGGTGTGTTAGTGAAATTGCCCTTTTTACAGGAATGCTGATTCTACCTCTGTCCTTTTTCTTATTTTCCAGAGGTTCTTCAGGGAAAGAGTTAGAGTTTGGGTTGCATTAAAAATCAACTTAGAAAACTTCTTTGGTGCAGATGTTAAAAAATTAATTATGGGAAAAGACAGGTATACATATTGCAATTTAAATACCAAGGCAAAAGTAAAGAAAATCCTTTTTATTAAATACTCTGTGTTTTTATATGATAGTTACAAAAAACCTATTGATTTTTTAGTCATTTAAACCATTATTTTTAAAGAATTACTAATGAATAGTGATTAATAATGAGTAATATCTGTCTTTTGTGTGATTCCTACATAAAAGATACGCTTTGTCTGCAAAGGCTCACATATTGCTTGGTAGTACTGACATAATATGACTCTAGAATGACATAGATGAAAATAAAGGAGTAGTTTCTGATTTAGGGGACTAGAAATACAAGTCAAACTTTTAGTAAGTTGTAATCACTTTTAATCTCCCAGTCCAAAGAAGCAATGTAGCCTAAATTGTATCTTTCAGAACTGCATCCTGTTTAGGTATATGCTCAAACAAGCATGTTAGAGTTGTTAGTCATCCAAGGTTTCCATTTCCATTTATGTTTTATATAGTGGTTCTTGTAGCTTGGTTTTACACAACCGTAACTTGAAATTCAGTCAGGACAAAGCTTATTACATAAGCTGTCAGGTTTGGTTTGTGTTTTATGTATTCTAGGAATGTTTTAAAGGCGTTATCAAAAGCAGCTGCACTGAAACCTGGATCTGAACCATGCTTCTTTTAAACCAAGTTCATGCCCAAACTAGCTGTATTGCTTTGAGAATACAATTTTGTAAGTGGTAAGCCCTCCTGATATTCTGAAAAAGCCAACCTAAATCTTGGTGTGTTTTTTTTCCTTCTAAGCAATTCCTATAAAATAGTTAATACCAATTATTTTTTGTGGCACCTTGTGGCAGAAACTTTGCTTTCTTTCCACCCATCCTTTCACTTCACGGACTACTGCTATATCGTGGAGGTCTCAGAACACGATGTACCCTGATTGAGGCACTCTAGTGCCGCTGGTATCCTAGCCACACACCATCACCTTATGGACCTTTGCACATAAGGAAAAGATCCTTGCGTTGTCAAAATTTGCCCTCAGCTGCTGAGACAGTGTTGGTGGCATGCTGAAGGCAGCCCGTGGTTGCCTGTGCTGACACAGGGTGGCTGATCCAACTGCCTACATGCTTGTGTGGGGGCTGGTGGAAATCTCCCCTTCCTTGCTGTTGCTATGCTCATAGAACAGGGAGAAGCTCTTGCTCCACTGGCTCCCACCGCCTCTGGGGTCTTTCACAGGGGCCAGTCCCTCGATGCCACATCTTTCCTCTGGCCCCATGTATTAGCAGCTGGGATGCATGCAGGCAACAAGAAAGTTGTGAGGCCACCTGCTGGAATGGTTTTCAAATATTTTCTATCAAGAGCAGCTTTAATGAAGATTTCTATGTTTAGTTTTTTAACAGGAGAAGTGCAGCCTATAGGACAGTCTAGGGGAAAACTCCCTGTGTTTTGGCTGCCAGTGCCCTGCCTCAGTTTCCCCTCTGCTGTGGCTGGGGAGGCCCACACACCTGGCAGGGCTGTGAGGAGCACAGTGAGATGACACTTCTCAGTTTCCATTAGCTTTCTTTTTTCCCTTTATTTTCCAAATACTTTCTGCTTTGTTTGTGCCTCTTCTATGAAAAACTGTAAAAAAAAAGCAAAACCCACCTTTATTTTAGTTACTCTTCCACAGGTGTTACAGGACACCATTTTCTTATTGGATGTGGAATAAAAGGACCATGAGTCTGGCACTGGGCATATCTTGACAGCCTATGTTTGGAAAGCTCATCTCTGGAGCTGAATTCCTATGTTCTCACTTCTCACACCTAAGGACTACTATTTTGGACATTAGAAAAGGAGAGAAGCAGAACTTACAGAACTAAATTTTTCCTTCTCGATTTGACCTTTTGTAAAATGAGATTAATGGTGGAATAGTCCTGGTGAAATCAGCTGCCTGTTGACCCTCCAGAAAATATTTAGTGACACATCGGAAGTAGCTAAAAATGTATAACTATAAAATTAAAAAAACTTGATATTATTATAGTTTTACCCAGAAAAAATACTTTCAGTACAAGAACAGTGAAAGAATCGTGCTCCCTTCACATGGTAAAAATATCCTCTTCTGAGAGGGCTGACAGCAAGACAGCAAGTCAAGAGCAGTTCAGTTCTTTTTGTGCAGAGCAGGCCATTGCTTCACCTTAAATGCCTTTTTTGGCCTGAAAAAGAATTAATGTAATAGCCATGAAGGTCCTAATTCAGTTAAATATGTATGTATGGCTTTCAGCATATGCGTAAGGATTTAATTCCTGATTAGGGCTCAGTGCTGGCAATTTGGTCCTATAAAGTCTAATCACTCTTGTGCTCTGGCTTAAAAAGCAAGAGGAAAGCTTCTCTTTTCCATACAGTGAAATATTAATACAGGGAATTTAAAATGGCTTCTGTAACTGCTTTGGAACTGAAAGAGGTCACTTTTATAACCCCCGCCCCCATCTTTTAATGATTACTTAAGATTTTGTGATAGCAAAATCTTAAATTTTAGGAAGTGCTAGATAGAACATGGCACTTTAATCATTTTGATTATGCTGGTCATTTTTTAGTGACATAATCATAAGCTATTTCTCCATCTTTAGTCTGTGGGGACATCTATGAATTTAGGTTTTTTGAAGATTTATAAATTGGTCAAATGTTTAGCTGATTTTCATAGAAAGTGCAAAAAAATATATCTCTGACACAGTGGCTACATTTCAGCTAGATTTCAGGCTGTTGTTCAAAAGGAATTTCTCAAACAAAAGGTCAACAGGATTGTCTAGGATGGAGGGAAAAGTCCCTTTTCCTCATTCTCACAAATGGTAAAATTGTAATAGCTTATACATTACAGAACAATATGGCTTCTACCAGCCTTCATGGCATGCAACACTTAAAATCAGCAAAGTTTATCAAAGACAAAACTATCTGAATGTCTTACACAGGAAAATATGCATCAGTTGTAAGTAAAATAGCTCCTGGTACCTACTTCATCTGCACTATGAAAAGCAACAGTCACTGGTGCTCAGAAGTATTCATTTTTTGTAGGAGTAAGAAAGCTGCAGTGCGTAATAGCTTCTTTTGTGCATATCATTAGAAAAAGATCTTATAAATAAGCTAATGAAGGGATTTTTTTACTAGTTAATTTTGTGCTGTTCTCCATGATCATAAAGCTGTCTTAGCGATTACCTCCTGCTTCAGTGAAAATTTAAGATCTGTATAAACACTGGCATTTTGTCAGGGAAAAATCATGCAGGTACAAGACTAGATGAAGGAAGTCTGGCAGGGTGGCTGCAGTATGTGTGACAAGAGTTAAGGAGTTGCTCCTAATTTGACAGCTGACTGCTGCAAGTAGAGCAAATGGTAGTTGCTAATCTTTGAATACTGATACAACAACCTAGATTTCCTTGAATGTTAAGGCTTAGATAAAAGTCACTGCGATTCTGCTTCTTGAAATTGAATGCCGCTGCAAAATCCTCAGTGATTTTGTTCTTTTTTTTTTGGTAATATTTACATAAATACTGACATATATCACTTCAGATTTTCCGTTTCCCCTAATTCTTAAATACAAGTGTAAAATCTTTTAGATTTTTTTTCTTTCCTTTTAAAACTGTAACTGTATGCCATGGCTCTGAAAGGAAAAAACATGACCAGGGTCCTTCCCCTCTCCACAAACTGGTGATAGCAGCATGCTACCCTATCACCCAAATGAACCATGCGTTAGATCGAAATGCCTTCAGCAGAGATGTCTCTGTGGTAGGAGGCTGCCTGCTTTCTGGTTGCTGAGCCCCTGGGCTGTCCACAAGCTGCCCTCTGCCTTCCTGATCCCAGCTCCACTGAGACCTCCCTGGGTGCTGCTTCCTTCCTCCCTTGCTATGTTAACAACATAATTCAGGACGTTTTCCTCATTTGAATGGCCAAGAGGGAGAACTAACAATGTTAACCTTGATAAAAAATGTGACCTTTGGCCCTGAATGTGTGGCTACTGATAGACAGCTTCCTCAGAGTTTGCCCTTTCTTCCATCACTGTCAGGCACTAACATAAAACTGCTTCTGTTTTCTCCTTTTCCTCCCAATGAACGAATTCTGAAATACAATTCTCTGTTTTCCCATTTTGCTAGTGATTGGCATTCAAACCCTTCAGACTCCCCTGCCTTTTCTCCTCTTACTGCATATTTTTAGACTGCAGATTTCTATAGTTCTCTCCTCTCTGCTATGAATGTGGCATCTCATAGGCCCCAAAGCCACATTTCGGGGATGAAAAGAGAGTTGCCTACCATGGTTGCCTGGGAGGAAGAAAGAAAGAGAAGGGAGAGTAAAATGTCTTGAAACCCTAGCTTCTGTCATCTGTGGTAGTCATACTATTTTCTTCCTTATGCTAATCAATATCAGCATGTGTACTGATGGGTGACATGTCTAGATATTAATACACTTTAAGGGCTAGAACTTTGTCACTGGGGGTTGTGTTGACTTCCACATTTAAAAACTCAGTTAATTTTCAGGATGTTGGTGAACATATTTGTGTTATTAGCATCCAGAATGGCTGAAAAGTCCCATTTTTTCTCATCATCATAGTAATCTCTCACATTCTCATCAGATCTTTCTTCCTCAGAAATATGGATAATGGATAATCAAGTGTCAAGCTGAGCAATGCCACAACAAAGGTTTTCTCGGGAAACTGTTAGGCCATAACAAAAACACTGGGGATGAAGTAACTGAATCTGGAAGGAGTACCAGCTCCTAAGAAATGAAGATAAAGTTTGATAGCTTTGGTTTTTAGGCAAAGGTATTTGGTACTTTCTGTAGAGGCATGCAACTCGCACCAGTGTCAAACAGGAGTTTAATGTATAGATTGAGAACACAGTGTAGCTTGTAGGCTTGGCATACCAGATCTATGAAATATGACTTAATCTTCCTCACAATCAGTATATGAAAGATGAAACTGGAAGGGGCTGGTTTTACTGGAATAGCCACAAAGCATGAGATTTTAAAACCTTGTGGGTTTTTGTTTTGTTGTTCCAAATTTTCAGTAATAGCAGCAATGTTTGCCCATCAGTAAGTAATAATTTGAGCAAAGTAAAGAAGCTTGTGCCCTTAGGGTCTCCCTGCCTGTGCTCTTAATGTAGTATTCTTTTGAACTGGAGGAGTGCGTGACACAAAAGCATTAAACTCAATGTTGCAGAGAGTAAAATGTCTTTCCAAAGACATGCATATTTTTCAGGCTATCTCTCTTGTAAAATGCAGGTGCTACTCTTCTAGCTCCAAACCCATTTCACTGTCCAAAGGGTGATAGTAGGGATTTAGCTAACATCCTGCATTATTTGGGGCCTTTGTCTGGACATGAAAAAAAACCCAAAACAACAACATTTCCTTGCCTGAGCTGAATTCTTGACAAAGTTGCAGAACAAAATGTTGGCAACCTTTCCATGGTCAATGGGATCATCAGGTTGAACAGGTGCACTGTGTGCTCTGGGTGTGTTTAGCACTTCCAGCTTTAATCATAAGGTGGCTGTGCCTGAAAGGCTGTGTGTATGCTAACAGCAGAGGGGATTGAAGCGCTGCAGCTCAGAAGTTTCTTCCCCCAGCCAAATTTTACACTTTCATTTAGAAAATATTTTGTGAAGTGGTTTGAGCAACCTGTGCTTTAGCAAAAGAAAAGGAGGGCTGCATTTGCCTATCAACATTGCTAAAGGGACACAATTCTGGGGGGAAAAGTGCAGTCATGTGAGGTGCTCTAGAGCCCGCACTCCTCTGGAAAGAGCCAGGCTTTAGCAGGAAACATGAAAGCTGCAGATCTTCATGGGAGGACCTCATCCATTTCTCCCTGGTGGCTCCCACATGACTGCCAAAATGGCCAAATAGTACAGATGAGGCCATTCCTGGCATTACAGAGTTCTAGGATGTCCTTTCAAAATAAGTTTATATTTCCTATTGTGTCTCTTTCCCTTTTCCTAATGAGTGCCATGAGATTGTACACCCCGTGTTTGCGACTCAGTCCTTTCCTAACAACTTTTGAAAACATTGGCTACTTAGAAGGAAAGTGGAGAGGGAAGTGAGGACTGACAGGTACTAAGTTTCTGCATTTACTGTGAAAGATGGTGTTTGGGGAGAGGTGAGGCCCTGTGAAAGAACCCACAGAGCAGTGAGCACAAGCCTATCTTATTAGACAAAAGCGAGTATCATCCCTGTGCATTATATTTATAAGAAAGCAGACTTTGGCAGTTCCAGTGCTCACAAGGCTGCTAGTTTGTTTTACAGCAGATGATAATGCCCAATGCTGTGCTTCCTGAGTTCTTTTCTAAGAGAATACAGTTATCCCCTTGTTCTCCCTATCCATGGTGGTGGCTGGAGCACAGCTGGAGTCCTAGCAAAAACCCTAGCAGTCTCTGCAGACACCAAATTCCCCCGAGCGCCCTAATTCAACTGAAATTTTCACTCATGCTAAGTGAATGCATAGATCCAGCACTGCCAAAGTTTGGGAGGAATTTCTGTGATAAAAGACAGAGAATATCTATCTCTACAAATACATATATTTGACAATCCTGTCAATCTCTTTCTCACCTAAATAAAAAAATATGCTTTCATAAGTCCATCAGAAAAGGCAAATTTATTTTTCTGGGTTGATCTCCCCGTCTAATATTAGATTTCCATTAAATCCAGATAAGGTGTCAGAGCTAGTTGAAAACTAAATTGCAAGAAAAAACAAAAAATGGCCTTCACTAAGAGAAGAAAAATAACATATTCCTCCTCTTATCAGTATTTAAAAATAGCTCTGCTACTTTTATTGAAACTTGCAGATTATATGTTCCTTGCTTGGGAACAAATATACTGAGTCCCAATCTTCATAAGGGGGCCTGGAACATAGCACAAACCCCACAAATGGCTGTTGCACCCCAAAGTGCCTGTGTGTTGCACAACTGGGCTGCTGAGCTCTGCTTCATCATACCTCTGCAGAAGGGCTTTACATGGGCTCTGTTCCAGCTGCTGTGTCTGCAGAGACAGCTCTCTAGCTATAACGAAATTTATCTGTAATTAGTAAACTCTGCATGGGTATGAAGATCTCTTTGGTACAGAGCAGGATGTTCGATGGAAGGCCGAGGTTCCTAGATTTTTTTCAATATGAGGAGTTGGATTTTGTTTGGGACACTGAAGATTACTTGTGGACAAAGTGAAAGCATGGCAAGATGGTCACAGCTTGGATGTAATCTGTAAGAGGAAGTATCTCCTGAAGGTCATTGGTTAGTGCCCCTGTATGGGAAGATGTTCTTTGGAAAGATTGTTTGTATTTGCTTTATCTCTAGTGTGTAAGATAAATAAGCTTACATATAAGATATGCAGATAATAAATATTTGCCTGCTTTACTTCTCTGAAATCTAAGCAAGCTGCCTTATAGCATGAGCTGGGTAAGGTTCCTAGGTAAATTATAGCCCTTACTTGTACAGTAGTGGTGATATCGGTCCCAGGCAACAGCAGCGCTGGAGCTAATGCTGGCTAGTGCTGTCAAGAAGCCCTGGAATCCATGAATTTGACAGCCGTCAGAGCCGTATGGCCAGTATCTGTCAACAAACACGGAATATGTTAAGAAAATGATAGAAAAAGGGGAAGACATGTTAGGAAATTGCATTAATGGAGGCAGTAACACGATAGCCTGTGCCCATGCTTTCTTAGTCTGAGAAACATTGTGAAAGGTGTTACTGTGTTGCCTTTAGATATTTGCCAGCATTTATCTTGTTGCGGTGTCTGATACAGTATAACAGCTATTTTTACTCTTAATATGGAGAAGAAAATATAACTCTGCATTTATGTATTGCAAACTTGTTTTTTTAATTTGAAGTCTACATTTCAACCAATTATTCATATCTTCAAAATTTGCACCACCTGGGAGCAGCCAATTTGTCAACATGTGAAAATAGCAAATAAGTAATAACCCTTTGGAAAGTCGGTGTTCACCATGCAACACAATACAAAAGCTCACAGCACATATTAAAATACTCCTGATAGCAAGATTGAGGCCTCCAAATATCAGCAGACATAGAATGAAAAGAACCATGAGATGGTCTCATGTGGTAGACATCTGCTGACATGTGCCTTCAATATCCTGGTCACCGATGGCAAGGAGCCACGGCTTTTTTCTTTCTGTGTTCCTCTAACCTGACTCTTACACTCATAAAGCTGACTGTACAGTGGAAGTCTTCAGTAATCTCCTTTCTCATGTATTTACAGAACACCAGTATAATTAATTAGGACACTACCCCTGGTAGTCCCTTTGAACAGGAGATACCTGACTGCTTGGGAGACTGGGAAACTTCTGCTCCCATTTAAAAGAAAAGGTCCTGCAATTGTTAAAACCAAGCTCATTTTGATGTATTGACCTTAGCTTCTCAGCTCCAGTTCAGTAAAGTCATCTTTACTGACTTCAGTAAGGCAAAAGTGTCTGAAACAAGACCGACCTTGTACAGGAGGTAAAATAGTGTTGAATAAGGCCTCATTGGAGCTATTGACTTTTTAATTTGCGAAAATGTTTTTATATCCATTAAGAGAGAAAAAAAAGTCACATTCTCTCTTGAAATTTATTTCTGTTCTCTATTAAAGCTATTTCCAGGGTTTAAAAATATGCTACTCAGATGGAATTATTCATCAGCTATTTTATAGGGTGGTGGGTTTTTCTTAGTATGGTTTGCTTGTGGTTGTGTCTTGTAATTATTCACTGAAATGCCTGATATTGTTTCTGTCCTCTGATTAAATGACTGATGTGTGTGAAAATGTGTAAAATCAAATGTGTCATAACTGATGTGACCTCTCTGATAACAGATCTGCATTTCATTCTCCAGAAACTTCTCAAGCAAGTGCTTTAATGGAAAGGTTCATAAAAAAAAACCCAGAAAGACTTGTAGATAAATTTGGGGTCAATCTAGAGGTTTAGTCAAATGAAGATGTACTACTATTTCGATAGTCAAGTAGCTTCTACTATAGCCACTGGTAAAGCTCTCTGGTTAAACGTCTTCTATAATCAGTCTTATAATCTGTCAGTGATTATATACAGTAAAGTGCTTTTTTACTTGCCTGCTAGAACTATATAGAGTTTAATTTTGCTTTTTCAGATTGAGAAAATGAGAAGGTTGGTTAGGTGGTATGCTAGAGAGGGAGTAATTTAATTAATTTGACTTCTTAGAACTTAAGCTGTTAATTTTCACATGGTTGTACTGAGCATCTTTTAGGAAAAAGAAGCTATACCTTAGGAAACTTGAAAAGGCAGCGATGAATGCATTGATGCAGATCCCACAGTCAGCCAGTGCAATGCTGAGAACCAGCAGATTGCTGGGTGTTCGGAGTTCTTTGATTTTTCGGAAAGAAATAATTGTCAAGCCATTGAGACAGAAGCCAAGCAGGGCTGAAATACAGAATTGTTTGGTGTGATTCAACTGGAAATGGAAAACATCTACAGTGATACTGCTGTTTTCTTTACTGAGAGAATAATTTTTACTGTGGAAACTTATCCACAAGGAATATATCTGTAGTAGTCACAGTCTGCACGAAAGTTATAAAGACTTTCAGGAGAGAAGTCGTAGGTGACAGCTGAAGCCAACGCTTCAAACAGCATCAGGGATATGGCTAGTCATGTGGAGCAGAAATAGTTTAATCTTATTTGTAACTCTGCCTTTTGTTTTAATAGACAAACCTGATTTCCAGGCTCTATCTAGAGACACATGGTTCAGAGCGAGGGGGGTGCAGAAGAGTCAGTTTCAGAGAGGCTGACAGCCTGCACATACTGCTTCATGCACACATCTCCAGGCCTGTCTTTGGCAGAGAAATAGGTTTTATTTAATAGCAGTTGTAACATTCTTTTGTGTTTAAGCATAGAAATTCCTCAGCTGTGTTTCAGTTGTCTAAGGTTAACCTAGACAGTGCTTGAAGCACACAGCTCGATCTTATTACTGCCCTTCGTCAACAGACTATACATGGAAAGGAATAATCTAATTATAAAAAGCAGTCACTAATAGATTTAAAAAAACCAAGTTAATGTTGGTCCTCAGAGAGGATGATCCAAGCAACCCATGCTATTCACCCACAACAGAGCTGTGCCAGCCTGAAACCCATCCTTCACTGGTTTAAACTCAAACTTTGTCTTTTAATGTCTTTTTCAAGATAACCTGAATTATTTTAGCTCTGATGAGGCTGTGACTCAACATCCCCTCTCTAAGTCTCAGTTAGATGAGAGACAGTGTGTCTTTTTCTTTGTGTTCTTCTTGGAAAGAGAAATTATGTAGTGCAGAAAAAATCCATATCCCGTAATTCTGTCAAGTAGTGTAGTTACTTATGCTCATTGTCTTAATTCTGCAGTTATATAAGATGCATGATTTTGTCTAGTCAGAAATCCTGCTCCTACCTTAATTGCATTAATGGCTGATGGCATAACCATAGTAACAGATGATGTGCGTCTTTCATTACACAACAGATAACATAATATTTCCAGGAGAAATACTTGGAGCTCTGCTATTCTTATTTCCTCCATGCCAATTTACCTCCCACCTGCAGAGTAAAACCGCTGCAAACTCTCCCAAATGCAGTAAAGCTTTCAGAAGAGGTATGTTGTGACCATATTTAGAGTAGAGCTGAGGAGTTACTACTCTATCAACTTTCTGCTATATTTCCTCTGGTTTTGGAACCTCCAGGCTTCATCCCACTCTTCTTTCTTGAAGGCCATCATGAGTGTACAAATAGAGAATTTACTAAATTAAATAAAGGATAGCTTTGAGTTTTCATTTTTAGAACAGCATATGTGTCCAGTTAATAATGTGAATGCAAGGGTTTCCTCTTCCTCACAACTTTTTTGCTAATGTACTTAGAAGCTGCAGCAAAAAAGGTCTTCATTGCCTTTCTCTCAGTGTCTTTGAGAAAGTGAATTAATCTTTATTTACTCAGTTTGATCTTCTATGTAAGATGACAAAGATAGAGTTGTTTTGCCAACCCGCTAGGAACATGCTACCTAAAACCCTATGGAAAATAATAGTGTAGGAAAACATAAATGTGTTAAGACCACATGTAGCTTTAAGTGAAGGTTAGCA
This sequence comes from Elanus axillaris, assembly GCA_026212715.1. Lineage (NCBI taxonomy): Eukaryota > Metazoa > Chordata > Aves > Accipitriformes > Accipitridae > Elanus > Elanus axillaris. The sequence goes on from JANZLQ010000100.1 coordinate 12,313,436, forward strand.
GCACGTAATTTGCTTGGACTTCAGCAACTGCAGGTCCCTGGCAGGCTGCAGCACCCGACCCCATGTGGTACCACAACCAGCCATTCCCCCCGCTGTTGGGCTCTGCCAGCACCTAACAGTGTCCTCTCCTCCTGACACTTCTCACTGCTCGGTGACGACGTGCAAAGTCATGCCAGGCCCTGCAGATGGCTTAATGGCTGTTGGCCAGGCTTAGCCCTGAACTGTCTGTTAGGCAGCAGCTTGCCCGTGGGCCAGAAGTAGAAGCTTTTTCTTTGCTCTCACTCTTCCAAGGAAGAGTTTCTGACACAGCTCTTCCAGCTTTCTTTTGCAGGCAGATACAATGCTATTTTCCAGCTGAGCTGGCCTGCAAGGAGAGGACAAACATCCTCCTTTCTCCCATGCTCTGCATCAATGGGGTGAGATGATGAGCATTTATCCTATCCTATCCTCCTCTACTCTTGGGGCCCACGATCCCTGCACGCCCAGCTGAGCAGCACTATGCAGGGATGGGGTCCCAGGCCCTGACTGGGATGTAGCTCAGAAGAGATGCCAGTGACTGACACCAAAATAATCCTAGCTACAAGCCTGTCCTTTGCTAGCTGTCAGGCAGATACAAATTCAGTTTTGTTGCAGTATCTCAACAAAGTGGCACACTCCTTAAGAAAAGCCCACATTAGCTAAATTAAACGAATACGGTCTCCTACCTCAAATTTTGCTTCTTTACACCATGAGAGCATTTGAATTTCATGCAACTATATTTCTGTCTGTCACTTTTACCCACTACAGCACTACCAATGCAATCTGGATGTATGCTCACAGTTATCGGGCGATTTTGGACCTATCGTCTTTGATTATAAAACGGCCATCAGAGCTCATGAAACAAGCAGTCCAATTTTATTGAGAGATTATGAGTCATTGCATAATCCTTCCCCTGAGGAAGATAAAATTGCCTTTAAAAGTCAACAACAATATCTTACATCCCAAACTCTTGATAAGAAAGCTAAGTAGCAAGTACTTCCCTGCCATAGGGCAGCTATCTATACAGAGCAGATCTTCACTGCAGACAGCTTGCCGCTCACCCTGATTTACTCACAACAAATACTGGTGATGTAGCCACAGTAACCACCATAGGTCTGGGTCAACATACCACAAATGCTGCTGTTTGTTTCAGTTATATTTCCCCCTCCCACCAGGAATAATAGGGGCAAAACTCCTATTGCTGCTGAGGTCCTGCACCGAGCTTACCTTCTACCAGCAGGGCAGTGCCGATGGCAAACACCTCTAATTCAGTGAAGCCTTCAGGGAGAGGGTATGCAGTGACCATACTTGCGATAAAAATGCCAACAGATTTAACCTGTGCCCTCTGTTGTAGCTGTAGGGCTGCCTTTTCCCTGGATCCCCCTTCTTCCACTAACCCAAGGCTTCTTAAAGGAGCAGCTCACGTGCAGACACATGCTCATTATTATATAAAAGCTTTGGGATTTTTACTCCCACCACTACAATCCCTGCAAGAATGTTATTAATGACGGGACTAGCATCAACCCACACTCCCCCTTTCCCTGCAAATCGTATTTCAGACACCAGCAAAATGAAAGCATTCATTGCAATTACAACAAGTTCTTTGTAGAGACAAGATTAAGAACCGTGTCCAGTTAATTCTGCAACACTGGAAAAGAATTAAAGGTTGTGGAATGAAGGAAACATGTAATATATAATTGGGGGGTGACCTGAAAAACAAAGGGGCACTCATTGAGTTGTTAATTAGGGGAAAAGTATGAACCAAGAATTTCTGCAGCGTATAGGTCTTCCCATCACCCCTTTTTTAGAAACTGGGCAGTGTATTTTTCTGGCAATGACTATTCTGTATATTAACATATCTCCTCTTCATAACTGAGGCTTAACTGAGGTGCATGGTGGAACAGCATCATTAAAGGCAAAACTTACAAATTACTGATTTTGGGCCCCAGACATACAAGGATGTATGTGAGTTGCCCCGTGGTGAGTGCTCATAGGAATTACCATACTGTCTTTTTGGAGATGTTTGAAGACTGGGGACTTGGTGTAGTGTGGCTCTGGAGTATGTGCAACTTGCAGCATGTCCAGCCTCTGGATCCTTACATGCAGGCTGACTTCCCACCATAAGCAAACCACATGATGGATCTGAGATGTGCCCAACCCCTTACCATTTCCCAGCAGGGTCAACCATTTTGTTTTCATTTCTTGTGCTACCGATAGATTAACTAACTCTTTGGGAATCTGAATGCCTGGATCCTGTAGAATGGAAGAGAGCAGGTTTCAGAGTCCAAGTGAAACTTTTTAGCTTTATACTTTTTTAGCTATAGAACTATTATTTATGGAATTTTCAATGGCTGTCATTTAGAAGTGAGCAACTTGGCCACACTTCTCAATTTTTAACCTACATTTAGGGTAGCAATAGCTATGATAACTACCTGATATGGTTGTTTTCTTTTAATGGTACTTTATTCCACCATTTTTAGTGTATGTTTCCTTTTTCTTCACTTCTCTTTCCTTACTACTTTTCCACAGACCTACTCATTGCCTTAACAACGAGGTGTTGCTAGCACGAAAGTTGCTACTTTGACACATAAGTTCATCCTCAAAATCCTACGGCAAAATGGGAGCAAAAAGGGAGCTGAAGCACAAGGGATATTTGCTGCCCCCAGCTTAGGCCCCACACAGTGCTGATCTGGCTCTTGGTTGATTAGGATGACAGGCAGAGAGAATTTGCTCCACCTGCATCCAGAGCTTGTTCATGGCTCTCCTGACTACACAGTGGAGGTGCATTCACAGTCAGGATCTTTGTTGAAGACAGTGGGGGATTCTTTGCAGTTTTCCTGAAATCTGTGCTTAGAGCCTGTGATGCCCAGGAGAACTGATTGGAGCTCCAAGGATCCTGTGAAACCATCTAGCTGTGTTTGTGATCTCTGGCACTCAATTTACTGCTGGTTTTGATGTAGGTAATTGCCTTGATGGATATGCTCTTGGATTTTGAAGTAGGATTCAAGAGAGCATGATAGTTGTTAGGCTATACAGATGTTTGGTTTAAGCAGAGCAAAATTACATTGTACCACATAAATCCATGGTTATGTGTCCTTCACTTACCTACATGTCTGGGTGACAAAGAAGGTGACAGCCCTGCCTCCTAGCAGGGGAAATGACTGTCTGTGTTTTAATAGTGATCCATTGTGTGTTCTTGCAAAAAATTAGTGCTAGATCTTGTAAATGTGCTCTAAATCTTTTTAGTGTGATAGTTTTCAAAATAGATGGCTCATTGCAATGTTTGCCAACATAAAGCTGCATGGCTCTTCTAGACTAGGGATAAAGCACATAGATATTGTTTGAACTGCCCTCATGAGGACTGTCAGGTGCTTTTGGTTACCTGCCACTGTACTTTGCCCTCACTCCCAACCAAACCTCCCAAGTGTGTTACACTGCTGGTATGTTTTGTAGTGTGTATTAAAGTCTGTGGTGCAGACTCTGCTTATTCCAAAACTATTTTTTCCAGGAAAGTAGGCTGCTACCCCAACCATTCTGGATTTAGCAGATCTTTATTAGAATGAATATTGTGAACTTGTTGGCTGCTTTTCTTCAAGTACCTTAAAAATTTCTGTGTCTAAGCCCTATATACTTTATCAGTGCTGAGTCTAATAACACAAGTCAGTCACAGGCAAGCTTTCCAGTGGTGGTTCAGTGTCTGACTCAAGTGCAATTGGTATCAATAGAAAGTTTATGCATCAGGCTCTCAGTATCTATTTTTAATGCTGTATGTCCAGGTTTTCGCTGGGATAGAGTTAATTTTCTTTCTAGTAGCTAGTATAATGTTATATTTTTGATTCAGTATGAGAAGAATGTTGATTACACAGTGATGTGTTCAGTTGCTGCTAAGTAATGTTTAGACTAAGTCAAGGATTTTTCAGCTTCTCATGCCCAGCCAGCGAGGAAGCTGGAGGGGCACAAGAAGCTTGGAGGGGACACAGCCACAGCAGCTAATCCAAACCGGCCAAAGGGATATTCCATGCCATGTCACATCATGCCCAGTATATAAACTGGGGGGAGTTGGCCTAGGGCGGAATCGCTGCTCAGGAACTAACTGGGCATTGGTCGGCAAGTGGTGAGAAAATGCATTGTTCATCATTTGTTTTGTATATTGCAATTATTTTATTATTATTGTAATTTTATTATGGTTTTGTTATCGTTATTATTTTCGTCCTCTCTGTCCTATTAAACTGTTCTTATCTCAGCCCACGAGTTTTTCTTCCCCTCCCCCCGCCCCCCCATTGCACTGGGGGGGGGTGTGTCAGCAGCTGCGTGGTGCTTAGTTGCCGGCTGGGATTAAACCACTACACTGTGTTAAGCTGACTTTCTAATAGATGACTGGGATAGTATGGGATGATGTATGGTCCAATATGGCTGCTAAATTCAGTCAGTTATAAAGAGTTTTCTTCAAGCAAAGAAGAGGTGTAAACAGGGAATAAATTACTGAGTTTGATAGAGTCTATTAATGATAGCTCTTTTTTCCAGTTGCTAAAACAAAGCTGCATTTGTTTCCTTTCCCTCCTTTTTATGTAAGACATAAGCTTACATCATGTGTTCCTGTGAAGTCAGTGAAAACATGCAAAGGGTAACAGGTTTACCAAAGACATTATTAACTCTGTAAATTATGAAGTTTTTAGTGATCCCTTTCTCTTTTATGCACTCTATCTGTATCTACTTACTCTTTTCATATTCAGGGGAAAAGGTCTTTCACTCAACCTGATGTTACCTTGCAACTTTGTATTTTGAATTCCCACTTATCTCCTCTGTGCATCAATAAAACATCCATTTCGTTTTACCCTCTCAATTAAGAACACTTCACTGGTTTCTAATCTGTTTGCAAGGAAAATTTAGACAAAAGATCTGATAGGTTCTTTCCAGATGTCCCCATGCATTTCATAAGACTGTATGGATTTGGTAGGAGCGTATTAATCTTTGTAAAATATGCATTGGTACAAGCACAACAACAAAAGGTGCAGTGCAAAGAGTGCTCATGCACTCTGAATTTTCTCCAAGCAATCAGTGCAGTTTACTGATGTACTTTTTTATATTCACAGCAAGAAGTTTGCTAAATTGATTTATTATTCCTCTGCCTTCCTAATCCTTTCTTCTGATTCAGATTTAGCTAAATCATCTTTGACTTTTTATACTGAAAAGCACCTTTAAATGACAAACGGCAGCATTTCAGCAGAAGTGGGCTGGGAATACAGCCACACAGGACTTCAGTTTGATATCACAGAAATGAGTAGTAATCTTGGTCCTCATGGGAAATGCTTCTCATCAAGGAAAGGAAACCAGAAAGCATATTGTCTGGAGACCTTCTAGTTGCAGTTGTGTAAATTTGTTTTGATTTGGAAGCAGTCATTGTGAATACACCCCAGACTGTAAATAAGCACCTGGCGTTGGCCCCAGGAGGGATGATGCAGGGGACAAGCCCACAGAGCAGCATGTGGGTAGGCATCAGCCCTTTGGACAAGCCTGTGGCCACATAATAACTGTTCTCCTCAACAGCCTGGCAGTCTTAACACGCTCCTCAATCTGATTTTCTCTGCAGCTGCCTCTGGAGCCATTTGGAGGAAGCAGTGGTGAAGGCCTGGGGATGTCCAAGGAGGTTTGGGGGAGGCAGAAGCCAGTGGCCATGTTTTGGGGAGTGAGCATGGCAGCCCTGTATCCGATGGGGAGGACATGAAGGCTCCAGAGTGGGGTCTGTGCTATCTGCGGAGAGGATGGAGGCTGGCGGTAGCAGGTGCTGCCTCTGCAGAGGAAAGTAGAGGAAGGGGCTTCCTTGCAAGTGCAGAGAGACAAGATCAGGGATAATGTCCGGTGAAAGCTCTTTGGCCATGCTGAGCTGGAGTGAAGGAGCTGTAAATTCAGTGGGAAGTAAGAAAGCAGGAGGGGCACGTTAAGAGTCAGAGCCAGAGTGGTGCTGTGTGACAGTCCCTTCAAAAAGGGACCCAGGTCCCTCATCTCTTCCTCAAATGTAATGTGTGTCTGTCGTGGTTTAACGCCATCGAGCAACTAACACCACGCAGCCGCTCACCCCTCCCCCCCATCCCAAGTGGGATGGGGGAGAAAATAGGGGAAAAAAAAGTAAAGCTCGTGGGTTGAGATAAGAACAGTTTAATAGAACAGAAAAGAAGAAAGTAATTATAATGATAACAACACTAATAAAA
>JANZLQ010000100.1:12324671-12345706 GCA_026212715.1 Elanus axillaris
TGTAAAAATGTTATTCAATTCGATATAGATTAGGAGAGTATTTTCTTGAGAACAGATCATGCCTTGATGCTTGTGGCCTACCTGAGTGTTTGCATAGCCAGCTGTGCACCGGTTGCTTGTGCCAGGATCCTAAAAAATTAATGTAGGCAAATGAATATAGTGGTAAGATTAATATGGTAAAGTATAAACTCTCCAGCTTCTAGGTCCTATCCTGTTGACACCCATAGGGACTAGGTATATGAAATGCATGTGCCTCACAGGAGCAGAATGGGAGAACACAGCTGCATGTTTCTGTTTCACTCTGCTCGTGACTGTTTCTCGTGGAAGCATAAAAAATCCATGACTAATAGTCCCTTGCTTTGTCTACAGTGCATCATTGTGACTCCTTTTCAGAGCCCTTGCTCATAGACTATATCAAGAAGTACTTACAGCGGCAGCTTGCTAGCTGATAGTCTGAACCAAGGCTGCAAGCATTTGCACGTGAGGATTGCCCACGTGAGCCCACAGGACTGTGCTGTGCAGGGCAGCAAAGGGCTCACTGGGGCTTTGGGGGTGCTGTGCCATCAATTGAGGCTGGGGCACCTGCTAGAGAATCTGAATAAATTATCTAGTGCATGAAATCAGAAGTAAGCTGCTAGCAAAAATGCCATAGAACAACAAAACCAAGCTGCACTTTCTTTCTTTATTTAGTCCCCTTAATATTAATATATTAATTTATAAGAAGTGCCCTCCCACCAAGGCCCACCGCTTTCTAATCCCCTTCCAAGCCTAGGGAAGATGGTATGCAATGGTCTCAGAAGAGATTTTTTTTCAGCAGAATCTTTAAAACAGTTTAGCTGAGGCCTCAGGGGCTTTTGATCAACCCTGTGTTTCTGTTGAATCTAGCAAATTCAAGCAGCCCCTTGATGCTCATGGAGCCTTGTGATGCACCCTCTGTGCCTGTGTCAAAACTTGGTTCTTGCCAGAAGGCCGCTGCTTGCCTGACTACTGCTGCAGTGTGCCAGGGACAGCAAGAGTGGGCACCACAGTATGGGCAGCTGTCGTTTCCTCCTGCCAGGAATTGAGGGAGTATTGGTACTCTTTACTTTGAGGCAGTTGCCAGCCCCAAGCCATGTCCTTGGGCTGCCTGTGGAAAAGAGGAGGTGAAGCCCCCTTGGAGGGAGCAGAGCTCACTCCTGTGGCAGGCAGGAGGCCTGGGACACCATGCTTCTGGCTTAGGCTTGAAACGCATGCCTGGGGTTAGATGGTTTAAATAGCCCTAGTGCCAATTCCACTAGCTAAAGTCATTAGAGACCGTAAACTGTCCATAGCACAGATGAGCATGAATATTTGTAAGTAGGATGACACAGACTTAATCAAAATGCAGCAACTTGTGTTCATGGATATGCATTGCTCTAGTTCCAGTTCTGCTTTTTCAGTACCATCTTCACAGGTCTATTTTTAATAGAGTAAGATCTCATTTTTTTCAGATTTTTGAGTTTAGTAGGTGCACACAGGAACAGCAGAAAGAAGAAAAAGAGAAACATTCTGGGACTGAAACAGGAGTGTGTTCTTCAATACATGCCATGCAATGTGTATATTCTTAATACAGTTATTGTCTGTTTATGTTTTTTATATACTATAACATGCATATTTTTCAATTTAACCCTTATAACAGTTCTTTCTTCTTATCAAGTGTAAATTAACATTTCAGGAAAAACAACTGATCACTAAAATAATGAAAATAACTTAGAATTAGAGGGCTGGAAGAGAACTCTTACAGTTAAGTGGGATCACCTACACCTATTGCAAGCCTGAGAGTTGGCATGACAATCTAGCTAATATTTTAATAATTCTTCAGGGATAAGAATTTCCTGGCTTGTCTATGGAAGAGACTCCATAGTCTTTTCATACCAAAAAAATCCACTCTCCAAAACAAACGAACCCTACGCCATGGCTACTTTTTTTTTTCCACCCTGGAACCAAATGTGTTTATAATAACTTCTTGTTTTGCTTCTTTACAAGCATAAATAGTGATGTTTCCATGATCTGAATAATCCTGCTTTGAACTTATAGAAGATGATTTCAGCTCCAGATTTTGAGATACTTTAGCAAGCCATATTTATTCTCTTCTACTAACAGGCAGCTATGGGATCCATCAGGCTCAGCCAACGCAGTGGGCAGGACACCCCCCCACACACCTCCTAAATCCCTGCATATGCATAGGCAGTCCTTGCACAGCAGATTAGCCTATTACAGTTTGTCCTGCTGAAAAATAGAAACAAAAGTGGCAGAACCAAAAGGTGCTGTTTGAGTGACTTAGTGCTCTGTTTTATTTTTATAGGCTTGCAAGACAATCCTTGGGTGTGTGACTGCAGTCTGTATGAAATGGTCCATTTCCTAAATTTCCAGTCTCCTAACATAGCATTTATTGAGCCCAGGCTCAAATGCTTCACCCCCCGGAGCCTTACAGGAGTCCTCTTCAGCCAAGTCGAGCTAAGGAAGTGTCAAAGCCCCGTTGTACATACGTCCGTAGCCAAAGTAAAGACCATCCTAGGCAGCACTGTGCTACTGCGATGTGGGACAACAGGGGTGCCCATTCCTGAGCTTAGCTGGAGAAGAGCTGACGGTGCTCAACTAAATGGCACAGGTGGGTTTGGTTTAACCTTTTCTCGTACACATGGAATGAGTGAGGGAGACCTGCACCTTTATTTTCTACAGACTGTTCAGCAAATGGAAGCTTCTATGACAACAGATCCTTCCCACTGATAGAAGAGCCCTAAAAAAGAAAGTAAGCAGTTCAAAATTAAGATTCACTATAATTCACAATAGTATCATCTATAATTCACTATTGAATTGTGATTTTCTATAGACTATAAAATTACTTGCATGTTGATGTAAATATCATCAGATAAATGTATACTATCATGTGTAAAAAGTTGGTTTTCCTTTGTTTCATAACAACTGTGGTGGTAAGACAAGTCAAGGGGTTTTCTGCAAATCTGTTGGAGATGAAAAAATGAAATATGTCCAGATATAGCAAGAGGTTGTTTTAAGTTAATTAGTTACTTATTCAGTCACTGAAAAGGCTTCCCACAGAATTATTCTATGGGTTTTTGAGGCTAATGATGAGCTACTGTTAATTGGTTAGTAAACATCTCTGGCTGAGAGATTGCCTGATGTTAATTTAACTCTGCTGTGGCAAAGAAAGAAAAGGTGGCAAACATGCAACATTACTGATACACTAAAAGAGAAAAAAGCCACTAAACTGCTGAAGGGTAAAATACTTCAGTGGCAATGCTTCCAAGGAATGGTTCATTTCTAAAGGATTGACAAGGACTCTTGGGAAAATGCTCTGTGGGAGAAATACTGACCAGGTCCCTCTTCTGCGCTCACCCCTGTTGGGGGGGAAGCCTTCAAACAGCCACTGTTTTTGTGACTGATCACATTTTCATTTCCATTTACAAGAACAGTTGGACCTAAAATTGCAATGTTGGACCTTTAATGTGTGGGCAACTTAGAGAAGAAACCTTTGCTGCACTCAAGGCAATCGTCCTTAGCTTTTTGCCCTAGAGGTTTTAGTTCAGGACCTGAACCTTCATCCCTCCAACTTCGCCTGAATGCTACCGTATCTTAGGCCTGGCCCTGACTTTCTCAAAGGGTCTGAACTATGCAGGTAAACTTCTAAGCATGGGATCTGATCTTCAAAGGGTTACAGGGCTCCTCAGTGCACAGAAACAGGGGAGAGAGCATTTTTCTTTCACAGCAGTAGAATCTCTTGTAATAAAAATCCTTTTTTTGGGATCCGCACAAGTCATTGCCCTGTTGTGCATGATGTGCAGGTTGTAGCAGAGCTGCTCCTCATAATGATAATGTCTACCCATCATGCTGCGAACATCCCTCCTACACCTGAAAGAGAGCCACAACAAAAAAACAAACCCAGAGAATGCTTTCCTGAAAGCGTATGTTGAGTTTACTTTGAGCTACAACCGAGAATGATGTATTTTCTGGCCCACTAACTCAGACTTTAGCACCTTTCAATAAAAAGTTGGCTGAAAATACACATCTATTTCTCAGCAATGGCAGGCAGCTTCTGTGCCAATGCTATATGACTCTTTGAAATGTTGGTGTTCTGAATAGAAAGGAGTGAGAAACAGCCCACAGTTTGTATGTATGGGGAAGTGTCGCAGGAAGACCAGTAGCTTTATGTTTTTTTAATACACCCATTCAGTAAATAATTGAAAAAGTAACTTCTGCTGCCATTGTATTTCACCACCACTGGAATGTGCCCTGGTTGCCAAGGCTGGATCCTGACTCCAGGAGGGCTTGGGAGAAGTTTGCATCCTGTCTTCCCTTTGCTTTTCAGACATTTTCCTGTTTTACCTTTTAATAGGAGAGGGCAGAGATAGTATGTGCTCACCCTAAGGAGGCTGGTTAAATAATGAAGGTGCTTTACTCTTCTGCATGACCCCAGGTCTTTTTTTCTGCACAAACAGAAGACAGCAAAAAAAGCTAGTGAGAAAATCAACACTCTGCTGTATACATATTGTTCAACAGTAACTGATCAGACTTCCCTCGTGTTTGGCTCAATGTAAAACCCTGCACTAATTTAGCAGTAAAAGGGATATTATTTTTCTGCTTTTTTTCTCCATATACTCTAGAGTAGTCCACATATGGTTTTTAGAAGAAAATCTCCACTGTTTGTATTATCTATGACTCAGAGGACTGCATCTAATGTTCAAATAGATTGTGTTACCTCTTACTCCTTCCACTCTTTTAAGTATTGTAGCTACCTAAGAGCATTTAAGGTGGTTTTTTTTTTAATGGAAGAACCTTTCCTGTTTTGTTTTAAAACTGTACTTCAGTTTGGAGGAAATAGCATGAAATGCTTCACATACATTCACTCTGAAACAGTGTAAATCACAACATAAACTAATTCTAGTATTACCGTCCTTTTCTTAGGTTTACTTTGATTTTGTAATGTTCTTGCTGGCAAAAAGAAATGATGATTCTACTGTATCAAGAGACATTTGGCTAATTAAATCTTAATATTTTACAAAACATGTTATTGATTCTATTGATTATTTCCTATTTATTTTACATTTTTCCTTCCCTGCAGTTCACCAAGAGATTTCCAGTGATGGGATGAGCTGGTCTATTCTGGGCCTGCCTGTAGTCTCTTACCTCGACTCTGGAGAGTACATCTGTAAAGCAAAGAATTTTCTGGGGGCAACAGAGGCGTTCATATCTCTCATCATCACAGATTCAGAAAGCACAGATGACCCCAACTCTAATGCCAAAGGCACATGGAACGGGAAGGTGAGTGGGATGGAGGCAGCTGCCTACAATGACAAGCTAGTGGCAAGGTACGTTATCACCACCTCCACCGTGCCTACGCTGGGGTCTGGAGTGGGCACCGGAGAGGGCCTCCTCCTCCCAGATGTGGCCCAAGATAGCAACCCCAGAAATCTTCTGGTGAGCCCGCCTACTGGCCAGCAGGAGCCAGAGCGGATGGTGAGGTCCGTCAGGGTGATAGGAGACACCGACCAGAGTATCACCCTGGCCTGGAAGGCACCTCTGGCAAAGAACACAACAGTATTCAGTGTCCTGTACGCCATCTTTGGAGAGAGAGACATGCGGCGGATCAATGTGGAGCCAGGGAAGACCAAGCTCACCATTTATGGGCTGCTGCCAAAGACCAAATACATCGTGTGCGTCTGTGTGAAAGGGCTGATCCCCAGGAAGGAGCAATGCATCATATTTTCCACAGATGAAGTTGCCAGCGCAGGAGGGACCCAGAAGCTCATCAATGTCGTTGTCATCAGCGTGGCCTGTGTCATCGCTGTTCCTCTGACACTGGTGGTCTGCTGTGGAGCACTGAAAAGGCGCTGCAAAAAATGCTTTGTGCGGAAACCCAAGGAAATTCAGGAGTCCTATGTCACCTTTGAAAGCCTGTCTCCCGGGGCCAAGGCAAAAGGCATGGAAGGAGAATACTTGACTAGACATACCCCTGATGAGTCTAACAGGCTGCTGTCTGCCCGATCCAGCGTGGACTCAGAAGCAATACCAAAGATAGAGGGGCAACCTAATGAATACTTTTGCTGAAAGTAACTAGGCTGATTGTCAGCTTGCTAGGTGGAAAGCACGTGGCTGTATATATGACTCTCTGCTCCAGCACTGCAGGCTACCTTGTCAATGCTTCTGTCTCCAACATGTTCTGGAGGAGGATGCAAGAGGGTAGATGGTGCCCAAGCTTTACAGAAACATGTTGCTCATCCCACTTGGGGTTTGCTGTTTTGTACCTGGTCAAAAGCTTCTGTGATAATGGCCTCGTTCTCCTGGACCACTTTTATTTTCGTAAAATGAAGTGTGCACACTGAGTGTGAGGACATTAAGCAACATTTCTGAGGGTGCTGTGCTTGGTGTTGTTTAGTACCTGCTCTGCAATATGCTAAGAGTTTTTATTCTCAGCTCTTTTGATGTTCTTTTGGTGGACAAACAGAGGGTGTTTAGTAATTTTAATATAAATATCTATGAAGGTGAAGATTGAGAGTCTCACCTTTTACATCCCCCCCCGTTTGCATGAAACATGCAGCTTGATGCTTAATAGATCACTAAACACAGAGGTACATCAACCGTTTCTACTACATCCAACATAATAACAGCTCTATGCTCTGAGTTCAGAGAAATGTGCAAAGGAGATAGAAATCAAGAGACAAAACCCAGTCCACTCCTAAGAATACATAACAGTTTTGTGATTGCATTTTGGCCCTAAAAACTATTCTTAAGATTTTCTTGAACAGGTCTTTCAGTATCCATCCTAGCTGGCATTTTCTAGCTGTATTATAATTAATAGAGTATGTTTTGTATCAGTTGTGCTAGTTAAAATAAACAATAGCCTACTCTTCAAATTGTGTGTGGCATTGTAATGCTTTGTAATCATACTGAAAAACCCACATTAGACAGTTCTGCAAAAAATCTTCCAGACCAGCCCTGTCATTGCTGCCAGCTCTCCTGACAAAACTGGTGGTGAAGACCAGAGGGCTCAGCCAGGCACTTGTGGTTTGGTCATGAAAACACCTTGCTCTGTGCAGGGCAGGGGTATGCGATGTGGTGGTAGACCACTGGCCAGGCACACATCAGCCATACTTCCACCATGGCATCAGTGGTGGCAGAGGCTCAATGTAGACTTTTGGGTTTCACACATTTTACAAGTTCAAGGACCCTAAAAAAACCTGTCTAATATTCATCTAAATGTACTTTCATAGCAAGGGTGAGCTAATCAGTTGTTTAAGTCCTGCGGCTCCACTGGAATCTGGATCTGAGTCCTTATCACAAAGCACTTCCCAGCTGTCTAATTTTCTACTCCAGTCCCTCATGTAGTAATAATGTAGAAAAAGTTATTCTCTTTGTAATAAATATTCTTCATGAAGAAAATTATACATGTTCTGCCAAATGCTGAATGGGAGGGATCCAGCCAAGTTGAAATCATAACTGGTAAAGCTTGCTGAATTGTTTGAAATGTGTATTTTTAAACTTATTGGAAGGCTCTCAACTCGCATTGTGGATGTGTATGTACAGTGTGGGTTAACAAAATTCACTGGTTGAAACGGAGCCTTGTATGGATTTTGCAAGTCCTCGTTGTACAGAAGGGTTTCAGTTATTTGGCCTGATGGAAGAGGAAGTTGTTTGATCTCAACATAAATACTAGCAATAGGGGTTATAATAATTTCTGATAGGATTCCCTGTATTCCTTACATTAATGATAAATAAATGCTCTTTTATTGGGGAGAATTTATCAATCCCTGTATAAAATAATGCTTGCTACTTCTATCACTGGACTGCAGAGATTTTTAGGTTTACAAATAATGTTTTGCAAAATTATGTATTTTAATACAACAAATTAATTGTTGAGATATGTAGTGTGAAATAGATCTATTATTTATTTAGACAGCTGCATTTCCCTGGATGATTTTTAGAGTTTCCCTCCAAGGCAGAAAAAATATTCTTCTAGTAGTAGTTTTTGGGTTGAGTTGCAAGGGTTGCTGTATTATTGAGCCTGATTCCTGCCCACATCTGCAGCAGTATCACTGGGCTGTGCAGAAATCAGCCTGACATGGCCCTGGATGGATAAGCTAGCCCTGAAGAATCAAGGCTGTCCTAAAGTTCTCCTGCAGTGAATGGAGTGGACCTACCTCCCAAGGACTTTCTTGTAAGTCAGGTTTGCAGGAGCTGACTGGGAAGGAGAGCAATTTGCCTCTCCACTGACTGGAGGCACGAGCTGGGTGATTTGCCACTTTGTTGTGGTTTAACCCCAGCCAGCAACTAAGCACCATGCAGCCGCTCCACCCCCCCCAGTGGAATGGGGGAGAAAATCGGGAAAAGTAGTTAAACTCGTGGGTTGAGATAAGAACAGTTTAACAGAACAGAAAAGAAGAAACTAATAATGATAATGATAACACTACTAAAATGACAACAGTAATAATAAAAGGATTGGAATGTACAAATGGTGCACAGTGCAATTGCTTTTATAGACTCTACTGGATATTTTATGCACTTTGAATAAATAGTGATCCCAAGTAGAACAAACATGACTTTTCTATCTCCTATGGCTATTGTCACTGGCTCACAGACAAAGCATCAGTTTAGCATCCCAACTGCTGCTGCTCCAAAACAAGCCCCTCTCTCCTGCACTGGTGATTCACACAAGATAGGCAATAGATAGAAACTTGTATAAGCTCTGTGTCATCTGGCGTTGTTCAGAAGAGAAACCCTAAATGTGCTAAACTGCAAGTGAAATTTCAAACCATTAAGTAAACTGATTTTCTGCTGAATGTGATGTCAAGGCTCTGGGTGAGATTTTCAGTGGTAGGGGGCATGTAAAGATAAATACCTCACTGGATTTTTTTTTTTTTGTTGCTATTGTTTTAACCAAAGGGGTGTTAGGCACCTAGTTTCAGCAGGGTCAGCTTAGGCAAGCTTCCCTCTCTGGTTATAAGATGTGAAAGGAGCTGGCTCAGCGTTCAGGCAAGCAGAATATTCATCCCTGGAAACAATTTCTTACTCGGTTAAAGTCAATCCTCAGACAGACATGTGCTGTAAGAACCAAAATGAACATCTGAATCTCTTTTGGAATTACTGCATTAGTAGTATTGTTTAGTTTTTTTGACACTGTTCTATTTGGTTTTTTTTCCCTTGGAAAAGGTTTCCTCTGTTAATAATCTCTGTGTCAGGTTTTGACCAATTTGTTGCCTTTTTTGGTCTATTTCAAATACTTTGGCACTGTCCAGCAATATATTTTGGAATCTCTTGGACTACAATGTTCCCTACTTTTACTATCAATCCATTTTAAAATTTCTTCTCAGATGAGTGTTGAACCACTTCAGTAATACTTAGGAATAAAGTAAATGCCCACCTGCTTTAGGCAGGAGGTTTGGACTGGCTGCCTGGGCTGAGTGCTTTGGAGAGCAGTACGAGCCACTCCTCGATAAGCACATCATGTGGTAGATAACAAAGACAAGCTCCTCCTTCCACAGTATCTTTTTATACTTACTTTGGAAATTGGAGTAGTGTAAAATTGTAAAATTAAGGATAGGCTTTAAAAAAAGAGGGTAATGGTGTTTTTAAAATGAATCCAAATAGCTCTGAACAGTACTGAAAAATAGTTATTATTTCTTTGTTTTAAAAGGATGTGGAGAAAAGCAGCTATCAAAATGAGGGAACTGAGCAAAAGATAAATTAAATAATATGCCCAAAGTGATTAAAAAGGAGTACTGCAAGTAGCTGAATTGCAAGAAGAAATGTAAAAAAAAAAATGTTTAGACTTTGAAATATGTTTTTCCAAACATCTTAAAAAGTTTCCAGATTATCTGGTAAGTAGATCCAGACAAAGGCTAATATTGGCTCTGAATTATAATGTCCCTGCAAATATTTATAATGCCACGTATGTATAAAAATTCCACAAATGCAAAATAATGTTCAGGCTGATGAATATCTTATTTCCAAATGTGTTTTAAGCATGTTGGAAGTCTGTAATTGTCTTATATGGTCACTTGCACATTCGTTTCTGTGTGCCCAGAAAGAATAGACTAAAACTGGTTAAAAGATTAAAAAAATGTAGGACACAAAAGTGTGCATGTGCATATACATAAATTTATGGGGCGGGGGGGGGGAAGAAGCAGCAACCAAAAATGTCAAGGACAGTAAAACATTTTCCAGGGTATTTAAAAAAATCAGTGGACATTGAAGAATAACTTTGAAAGTATTCCAATAGTAAAATAAAATCTAAATGTTAAAAAGCTCTTGAAGAAGCTGATATCAAAGTCCCTCAATGTGCTCTGGGAATGTCTGAAAAGTTTCAGGATGTATTTAATCAATAGTCAGTGCTACAGTACTGTGGCTTAGCAGGAGCTTCACCAGCTCTAAAGTCCATGAACAGAGGATGCAAATTGTTGCCCAAAACAAAGCAAAAGAATTGTCCCCCATTTTACTTTCCTATTAATCAAAATTAAATACAAAGAATTTAGCACTTGCCAGCAAAGGCTCAAACTGATGAGAAATAAGCGTGTACACCCCAGAGCGCAGGACGAGGAGCTGCTCAGAGGCAGCAGCAACCCTTGGAGCAGTGCCCACATTTTCCAAGAGCCAGGGGCTGCTGGTGGTGATGTGGGGCTGCTGCGACCACAGTCAAACCCCACAGGAGTGTGCTGACCCTTGGCTCCTGGTTTTGGCACGGGAGACGGACTCTGCTCCTGCCCTGAGGTGCCCTGAGTGAGAGACAAGCCTCTCCTTTCCTCCAGAGGGTGAAAGGGAGTGGGTTGTGCCCCTTTGGCAGGTCTCTGTGGGACTTGCTGCAGTGGGGCTGGAGCTGTGGTGCCCCAGGGGACCCTGCCAGGGATGTTGGGTTACTCAAAAAAATTGGGGAAAGATTGGCAAGCTTGTACAGCTGATGTTGTTGTTGAAGTTTTGTGAAAGAAAAGTCTTATTTACCTCTTTTCATGTCACCTTCTGCTTTTTCAAAGCTGCCTTTTTCAAGCCTGTACCATTTGGTGTTACATGCCCCCTATCTGAAATACCCAACTGCAGCCTTTGCCTCTTATGTCCTCCCCACCAGGGATTTCTAATGCTGATAGCTCTGGCAGAGGGACTGTCACTGTAAAGCATCAGCATGGACTTGTTTCCTTACAGACCTGTTGTATGCCTGTCATTTCAGGATGGAGTTTGACTCCCTTGCCATTGCTGGGAGCATGCAGTGAGTGTCCTTTTGGTGTTTGCTTTGGCAGTCGGTGCAGTCTCTTAAACTCCACTTCCCATAGATTAGCAGACAATGTCTCTATGGAGATTTATTTTGACAGCTTGGGTTTTAGACAGCTTGTTCTGCATTTTGGCCTTGGTCAGAATGCCAGATGACATTAAAGAGCAGCTGAACTGTGTGGACAGCTGATGCCACAAAACTGACCATTCAATTTACAGGCAGGCATAAACTGGGCTGAATAAAAAAGGCAACAAAATCCCACTCCAGTAAGGAACATAAACATAATATCTGTGGCTAACACTGGGGGATTTTTTTCCTCTACTTTTTTTTTCCCTTTCTTCTCCTCCTCTCTACCCAAGAGAGTGGGTAGACTATCTACTAATTCATCTAATTGTGATAAGTAATTCAGTGCTCATTTCTCATGTTAATACTGAACCTTCTGAGTACACTTGGGTTTTAAGAATATTTAGAAAAATGGCCTCTCAAGCAGCAAATAAGTATATCAGCCTGAAAACAGCTGGACCATTGGCCCATGGTACTGACTGACAGTGCTCTTGGAAAGGCCATTTTCCAGTCTTATAAAAAATAGGTAGGACTGGGAGGAGACCTCATGTGGGAAAAAGAAAACAACTGCAAGGCTTGTTTGGTGTTTTTTTTTTCTATTAATCAACAAATTTATTTAAATTAATGTATTTGTAACAGAGAAGCCTGGGTGAAATTTTACTTGCTGCATCCCAGGACCTTGGGCATTATGCACCTGTACTGTGCTCAAAGATGTACATGGGGGGAAACCCGCCAATAGTTTTTACTCTGTATATAAGCCTGTTTGTTTTAATAAACAACACTTCTCATGAAAGATGTTTTTGAAGATGTGACTTACCTGCCACATACTTTAAGACCTTCCCTGCTGGCCGTGGAGGAGGGATGTGAAGGTGGCAAAGGAGGTGTCTTCCCTGTGAGCAAAGGAGGTTTTTGCAAGGTTGGGCCTTAAAAGTGGTGAATCGCTCCTGCTGGCCCACCTGCTGCTGGAGATAACCAAACTGTCCCAACCCAGTGTAACATTATAAAATTATTGTTATAAAATAATAATATCATTGTTTTATTAGGGAATATTTACATGGCTGAGTACAGAAGAGGACCCAAGGCACTGGTGAGTGTGGCGCTTGTCTCCCCAGAGGCCCATGCCCAGGCAGGGTGGGCATGGGGTCCCTGAGGCCCTCTACTTCAGCATCTGACAGATGACTGGGAAGGACACATCCTCCTATATCGCAGCTGCCAGCATCGCTCCTGCAGCACTCCCAGTTCAGCCGGCCAGCCAGCCCCGCTGATGGGTGTCCCCTTGCTGCGTAAGCTACACTGAAAGTCCATAAGGAGTGTTCGCCTTGGCTCACGGGGGCTGTACTGGTGCCACTGTCACTGCAACAGCAACAGCTTCACTAAAACATGTCCCCAGCAGCCACCATGGTCAGGTGGGGGATTTAGAGCTGCTGCATCTCCTGTGCTACAGACCAGCAGCCTTTCTCCTTCACTCATAGCTTACTAACATGTTCAAATGTAGGGCAGCTGTTGAAATATCAAGTACTGCACCATGGACAAAAAAAGAACCATTTTAGTTAAAAAAAAATGAAAATAATCCCGTAAGCTTGTAGTTAGATGCTGGGCATAGTGAGCAACAGCAGTCCAACAGGCCCACTACTCGTGGCCTGCTGCTTGTACACAGGAGGCAATCACAAAGCGCTGCCACAGTCCCCAGCGGGTTCCCCATCAGTGCATTTTGCTGATTTGCCTTGAAATCAAAGCACCTGTTGATTTAAAAGCTGCAGAATCAATCCTGTCTTCTGTAGGCCCACAGCAGCTATGCTATTGCACACACCCCAACAGCCATGTATAGTTCTAAGCCGTCACACTATAAATATTTTTCTGTCCTGGTCCCGTAGGTTAGAGGTTAAGTCGGTTCAGGCTAATCTTGATTTGTGACCCAGCTTCACACGTACTGGCAGTGAGGTTAAGTCCTTTTCCAGTGGCAGCTGCCTTCTGCGGGCTGTAATGAAGCCCACACACACTAGATGGCCCCAGGAGAACACAGCGTTGCTTGGAAATGACAACCAAACCTTGCTAATTTGGATTAAAAAAAGATGATAAATAAATATGTTACTCCAAATCCCTTATTATAGCATTGTTTAGACTGAGTTTGTCAGGGAGACCAAAGGGCAATTAGCACGTGTTACGGGGAAGCCAGAGAATAGCACTGAAATTTTATATTTACACAATAGAGGTAGGCCTGGTTAATTACCTTGTAAGGACTTGGGAACAGAATTGGTTTTTG
This sequence comes from Elanus axillaris, assembly GCA_026212715.1. NCBI lineage: Eukaryota > Metazoa > Chordata > Aves > Accipitriformes > Accipitridae > Elanus > Elanus axillaris. The sequence goes on from JANZLQ010000100.1 coordinate 12,338,231, forward strand.
GCTGCATCTTACCAATGATACATGTCTATCAATTGGAATCCCCGCAACTAAAGAATAAATGAAAAGAGTGGTCCCAGGGGTGATTTTTAGCACTTTGACACCGCCTATGAACCATACTACATGTCTTCTTTAGGGTCGGGTCCCCAGCAGGATTTAATTCTGCGTCAAGGAAGATTACAGCTAATAGGATTTGCTTCTTGGAGGCTGTTGGCATGTTTGGTGCAAACCCTGCACAGTGCTTTCTTAAAGGACAATATGGATCCTATTTGTCATATTTTTCTTCTTCTTCTGGCCTTCCACAAGATACACCCATCTGTTTCATCTTGTGTCACAGGATGCTCTTGTTCTCAAGACAGCTTTGGAAGGTAAGAATGCATGTTACCCTAGTCATAGCACCAGCAAAGCAGCTCACAGAGTCCCAGTACATATTTGCTGATGATGTGACTACCAAAACCAAGCAGATGGCTGCATGATATGCCTCCTTTAATAACTGAATAGGACTAGCTTGAGCATAGAATGTAATTTCTCTTATTTCCCTGAGACATGTAGTTGCATACATAGCAATTTTTATGACTTCTTAATTGCATTCTTTGTGGGAAAATGGGTATAAAACCCAGGGAAGGATGGCTGTATGGCTTATGCGTGCCTTGCATACAATACCTTATAATTATTCAAGTACTTGCAGATCTGCACAGAGAACTGGTTTGTTAGCCATGAACGTGCTGTTCGACCTGGAGAATTTTCTGGTTTCTTCCTTAGGAGTTTGCTCTGCATGTCTGCACTGCTGAGACAGATCCCCACAAACATCCCTCAGGACATCCGGAAAATCAGAATAGAAAATTCTCACCTAACAGAATTGCCTCGTGGGTCTTTTGAGAACGTTAGTGCCTTGGAGTATCTCTGGCTCAATTTTAACAACATCACGGTGATGCACATCAAGAGCCTGGAATATCTGTCAGCTCTGAAGGAGCTGCGCTTGCAAGGGAACAAATTAAGTTCCGTGCCATGGACAGCATTTCAAGACACCCCGGCTCTGAAAATCCTGGATCTGAAGCACAACCGGCTGGATGTCCTTCCAGAACATGCGCTCCGCTATCTGCCCAATCTGACCTATTTAGATCTATCCTCAAATCAGCTTACTGTCATATCTAGGGATGTCTTCTACAGCTGGCCTGTCTACCAGAGAAGCCAGAGGGCGGAGGGGCAGATAGAAGCTATTTCCAATGCTGTCCTGGCCCTTCATGACAACCCCTGGATTTGCGACTGTCGCCTGCGAGGATTTGTTCAGTTTATCAAGTCTGTCGGCCCACCTATTATTCTGATGAATTCCTATTTAACTTGCTCAAGCCCAAAATTCAGGGCAGGGAAGTTTTTTCATGAAGTGGAGCTCAACAGCTGCATGAAGCCCCTGACCTCAGCCCTTGACACCAACTTGACAGTTCCAGTGGGGCTGAATGTCACCCTGACCTGTTTTGTGCAAGCCAGCCCTTCCCCGGCTGTCTGGTGGACCTATGCGCTCAAACTTTTAAGGGCATTTAATGGTAAGAAAAGCTTTTTCTTCTTTTTTTTTTTTTCATTAAAAGTTTATGTTCTGCTATTCTACTTGCTTAGGCCTTCAGGCCATCACAGTAACCACACCATCTCTCACCCCTTTAGAGCATCACAGTTATTGTAGTGTCAATAATCCAAATAATCCTAATCACTCTATGTGTCTAAACATGCCTGACTGGTATGAGAAGAGCTGCTTCGTGCAGGATAACAGTCAAAGATGACGGCCCCATTTTTACACAATTATTTTATGTGTGGATTTTTAGTAGTAGCTCTTTCATCATGACACATGATGCAAGAACTAGTAATAATACATCAGTCATACATCTATGATAAATAGTAGTTATCTAAATATGCATGCATATTTACACTATATATTATATAATACACATATATATACACACAGTCTATATATTTGTATGTACATGTGTGTTTGTAGGAGTGCACACGCACACACAGTTGTATGTTTCTATACTATTCCTATATGTTCTTTCAAGAAATACCCACACAAACCACAAAACCTTGCAGCCCTGTTGCCTGTCTGTGTCCATTCATGTTCTACAACCAAAATAGAGTTTGCCATTCTCCATAAGCCTTGCTTATTTATGTTTTTTATAGAGGACCTTGTAATATGAGGCCTTTCCGTCCCCATCCAGCTTGGCTCTTACATGCCCTCCCTCACATTTATTTTTAGTGAGAGCATTTAATAGCACAAGTTGCTATTTTCATCAGGTAAGCTAATAACGCATGCAGGCACTGCACAGGTTATGTGTGTTCCTAATAAGACAGCTAGGTAAATAAGACAGCATTAGCCCTTAATCCTGGACTGGTATTTGCTTTAATTGCAGTGTTGTAGCAGCACTTGTGCATCTTTCCACAAGCACATACTGAATTAATTACACACAGGCTTTTCCCAACCACAGCCATGTGCCCCTGTTTGGATAGATGTCAGGGTGTTTCATACTGTTCTTAGTGCTGCATCTTACTCCCATCCCAACACCTCCTGGCTCTATACACCTCTTTTTGGCCCAAGCTTCTTGAGACCGACATTTTTCTGCACTCAGTCTTAACAGAGGATGGACCGTGTGTCCAAAACGCAGCTGTGCCTCCTGCACCTCAGTGGCCCTCCCTGGCTTGCCCTGACCTGAGCATGCTGATGGCACATGGGCGGCTTGGCCTTTGCCTGCAGCAGCCTCCCCAGCCGCTTGCGCTGAGTTGGGGGAGTCGGACGCACTCCCCTTCTCCCATGCTTGGTTGTCCCGGTGTGTTCATGGCCTTTTGACCCAAATAACGCTTTGCTGACAAGCTCTGTGGGATTCATGGCACTCCTGTGTCCCTCTTCTGCTTTCCCTGGGTAGGGCAGGTCCTGGGTGGCCTCCATCCCACACCAGAGTGGTCTTGGGGCTGACCCAAGGGCATGGTGGCTCCCTGCCTCCACGGGCAGGAGGGGGCCCCCGCCTGCTGACACAACTCCCCTCTCCCCACAGTGTCCACTGAGCCCATCAGCGAGGAGACCATCCGCTCAGAGCTGCTGATCCCGGCAGCACGGCCAGCGGATGCCGGCAACTACACCTGCACGGCGGCCAACTTCTTGGGCAACACCTCGGTGGCCATCACGCTCCGTGTGGAGTCCCCGTGGGTGTCCACCACGCCCCCGGGCTGGGCCCCCATCGCCCCTGCTGAGCCAGGCGCCCATGTAGAAGTGCGCATCGCCAAGCAGACCGTCTACGGTATCACCCTGGAGTGGTTTGCAGCGGCAGCAGCAGCAGCGGACCCAGGGGAGACCTGGTACACCCTCCTGGTGGGCCGCTACGATGCCGCTCAGAAGGATGCGATCTACATTGGTCCCGGTGTCAACACCTACTCGGTGACCGACCTGCTGCCTGCCACCAAGTACGAAGTCTGCGTGGCCGTGCGCAACCAGGCACCTCGCAAGGGCCAGTGCGTTGTCTTCGTCACGGGCAGCGACGTCAGCCAGCTGGAGCAGCGCGAGAAGCTCATCCACATCGTGGTCATCGTCTGCGCCATGGTGCTGGCCGTGCCTGCTGGCATGTACGCCTGCACTGCCGAGGCCCGCCCCGGCTGCCTGGCCCGCTGCCCCGGTGCCTGCCCCCGCCGCCGCCACGGGGGCCAGGCACAGGCTGCCGGCAGCAAGGAGAGCACGCTGGACAGCCTGCCCGCTGGCAGCGAGGACGGGCTCTGTCGCCCTGAGGGTGGCCGCGGCGCCCGGCGGCCCCCGGCCCGCGAAGACCCTGGCAACACCCGGCCGCCCCACAGGAACAGCGCCGACCTCTACTAGCCTGGGCCCCTGCCCGCCCCGCGAATGCGGCCGTGGCGGCACCTTTTACAGATGACCTCGAGCCACAGCACATGCTGGTTCTCCTGGAGGACCATGCGAGGAAGGCTCTGTGCCGCAAGGACTTGGCGCACGACTGGGATTCACAGCAGGCTTGGGGAGCCCTGGGAATGGGGGTGCCCAGGGCGTATGGCTGTGTCCCCACAGCCCCAGGCTGCCTCGGCAGCACTGTCACGGAGCAAAGCACACAGACAGGCAAGGAAAAAAGCATTAACAAAAAAACCCACCCCCCAAGCCAATAGCAATGCATATGGCAAAAGGCCAAAGGTCTCCCCTTGCTCACTCCCGCAAGCGAGTCTGTCTTTCTTCCTTTTTTCCCAGCCGGGGGGGTAGGTGGGGAGGGTTGTTTGCAGCTCTGCCCTGTGCCGGTCTGGCTTCTCGGTCCGGCTTCTCCTGCGTGCTGCCTCACAGAAGCAGAACAGGGGAGCCAGGGCAGGGCTGTGTTCATAACCAGCAACAAGAAGTGGGGAAGAACTGGGTCAATGTGACGGCACTCTTGTGTTCCACTTGGAGAAACACTTTTTTTTGATCAGGGGTTTTGGGTTTGGGGGGCGTTTTTTTTGTTTTGTTTGTTATTTTTTTCCTTACCCATCCTTAAGGTTTACACAGCCCTAGGAAGTTCACAGCTTCTATTGTACCACAATGAGGAAAACTGTGAGGGTTTACTGAACCCCAGCATAAGACAGCCGCAGCGCAGGGTTCTGGCGTTTTTTTGAGTTGTTTTTGTTTTTGTTTTTTGTACTAGGGAGAAGGGGAGGATCTTTTACTTGTGTCCAAACATATCTTAGAGGTCCATTTTAGCATGCATGCACACACACGGATACATATATATTTATACCTAACGCCTCTTGCTACAGAAGTGGTGTGTTAATATATTCTTTTTAAAGTTAAGAATGAGAGCTGGTGAAAAACTGTTGAACAGTTTATGTTTTGCAGGCAAACATTCAACTGCTGTTTCCCCTTCCACTCTCCCCACCACTTGTCTCCTTTTCCCCAGGACGGCACTGTGGCTGCGGGCTGACGCAGCGGATGACAGGGACACTCAGCCTGAGCCGGGCTGGTGGGACAAGTGGCCGGCTGCACAAGTGGCTGGTGGCAGAGAAGGTGGTGGAGCCAGGGTTTGGAAGCCAAAGATGTGAACCGGGCACCTTCCTCAAAATGCAGATGGGCTGCCTGCCCATCCTGCTGCTTTGAAAGCAAATCTTGCCTCCTTTCTAGAGGCAACATACCCCAAATATGCATGTAAAAGGAACTGGTCCCTGCTTGCGGAGCAGCTCATGATGCGTTTCTCAGGGGTCTGAGCATGTGACTTATATTTTTCTTTTTTGGCCTTGTGCTTTCCAGCACAACCAAAGCACGTGGCCAGTAGACTTGCAGCCCTTGTCATATGTGTTGTTATAGACCACCTCAAACAGAAAAAAACTAGAGTAGAAACCTCAGCTGTAAGCAGAGATAAAGTTTAATGTGAGCTTCACTATGTGGCAGTTTGGCTTTCTAGTTGTGTTTTGGTTTTTGGAGTATGTTTTCCACGCTGCCTCTCCTCAAGCCCTGCATTTCCTCCCCCAGAGCCTCCTTCTGCTGTAACTTAATTCACAGCTTTTGAACAGAGACCTGGTTGGTCAACGCTGACTCTCAGTGTTAGACTTCAAGGGACTTCCTAGTCTTGTCAGTCATTTAGTGTCAAAGTAATAAACACAATGGATTTTCAGAACACCAGACGTCCTCTGCTTCATTTCTGTTCTTTTGCAGTTACAAATGACAAAGAAACCTGAATGCCAAGGAGCTCCGGGGTCCGGCTGCAGGGACAGGGGAGGCTGGGCTGCTGCAGCATGTGTGACGGGGGTCTGGAGTGGTGAGGAAGGGGCAGAAGCAGCCAGCCAAGAGGGGAGACAACCTTGTCCTGGAGAAACCCCTGGAGAGAAGGTGCATGCGAGGTCAGGCATGAGCTGATGCTGGTTGAGGGCCAGCATGGGGCCATGTGCAAGGGGGGGGTGACAAACAAACCAGTGCCTGTAGCGACTGGCCGCCTCCCACCCCAGTCAACACGAAGGAACAACAGCAAACTGTAGAGACTGTAGAGAGAGATGCGGAATCACAGTGAGGAAACAGCCAGGGACAGACAATACGTCCCATCACCACATGTAGAAAGTTCATAATAAATTGCATACACAGTGAGCTCTGGCATCAAACTAAACCTGCTGCCTACAAGGAGCTTTCCTGCCTCCGGGGCCATGCCACAGTGGGCTGCAGAGCACAATGGGCACTCAGCCAGGGGTTGTCTGTGATCCTGCCCAGCCACCGTGCTCCACGGCATCCCACTTGCCTCCTCTCCTGCCAGGCTGGTGTTGCCAAAAACTGACATGGTCCCTCTCCTGACTCGCAGCCTGAAGAAGAGGCCAAGGCATCGTTGCCAGCAGAACAACATCATGCACAGAAGCACCTTTCACAGTTTTTTTAATTTATTAAAAAAAACCACCTGAAGTTGAAATACAGAGTAAATGGAAAAAAGTCTCACAGCATAGTAATAAAACATCTTTATTCCCTCATAAATATAATCTCTAAGTCTATAAGCCTATAACTCCTGTTAAATCTCACTTAATTGAATGGTCTTTAAAGGCTTTCCTCATTGGAGAATCAACATTGAATACTGGCTTCAACACAACATTGGGAAAACAGTAGTACAGGAAACAAATCACAAGCTCTCGGTACCTCGGGAAACGTTGCAGAACCTGGTGGAGACACCACCAGCAGAAGATGCGTGCTTGTGCAGGGCAGCAGGATTGGGGCCAGGGGCTACATGTCCCCTCCCTCCCACCGGCTCACAGCTGAACGACAAGAACGAGGTGACCGCACACAACGCAAGAGCCTGGGCCTCATGCCACGCAACCCCAGGAGGAGGAATAAGCAAGAAAACAGTGGAGGAAATGAGAGAGGTGGCAGGAGAGGCTCTGGGAGCAGTGCTGCTGCCATGGCCCCCAGCTGAGACCTTGCTGCACCTTTCAGCTACAGCCCCTGGCTCAGCCCACAGGTGACATGAGCCATGGTAGATTAAACTGAAGTTAAAAAATACAGGATTTTCCCTGTAAGTGGGTAACTTCTTATTCAACCAGTTATCCCCTAAGCTGATGAAGTCCTGGTGCAAACAAAGGAAATTAGACCATCTAACAGGGTGAGAGAAGGGGAGCCCCTGAGGGCCAGGTCTGCTGGTCCAGCTGAAATGACAGCTGGACAAGAGTCTCATGAATTAACACAGTGTCCTGTCTTGTAGGGCTTGCTCCCCAACTTGATGTTCATGGTGCCAATCCATAAGAGCACAGATGCCCTGTGGGGCCAGGGCTCAGGCAGAGGGTGCAGGGTCCTGCTCCCCAGCCAGCCTGGTGCATGCTGCCTTCTCCCCAAGGGATGGGAAACAGGCAGGCCCAGCTGAAAAACATCTCCTCAGAAACAAACATGAGGGAGGAACTGTGGGGTAGATCCAGTGAAAAAAGTGCTCTGCCTTTGGTGCCTTTTTACTGTCACCTAACATGAAAAAAGGTGTCCGCTGCTCCCCACCCCCCCGCTCCCCACCCCCC
>JANZLQ010000100.1:12345772-12395287 GCA_026212715.1 Elanus axillaris
CACTCACCAGTCCCTGGAGCAAGCCAGGAGAGATGATGAAATATATTCCCTGACACCTCTTGCTAGCAGTGTACAAAACCAAATGAACTTTTCAGACACTTCCTTGATAGACATGTGAATTTCCAGCAACTGGTCTGCATTTTTCATTTAACATTTTTCTCCCGGTTTTACCTTGTCTTCCTTGCTGCTTCAATCATGTCCTTCTCCTGCTGGCCTCCCCCTCATGAGGGGACATGGTGTCAGGAGGAGGCAGTATTGAGTGAGCGCTGCTATTGAACTGCGCTTGAATCTTGCCCCAGCTGGTCTAAGGAAGGCCCTCCCATCCCCTGATGAGCAAGCAAGTCCAGGGCAGAAGCAAAGCACAGCATCATGTCAATGTACTCTGGCAAAACCCAGCATAAGCTGCAGGAAAATAAAGAACTCCAAGCCTGCCCGCTTACCTTTTGGAAATGAAGGTACTTGTGCCATGAGCACATCACTCCACCAGCTGTTGCAAAGCATGTTGCGCCCTGAGGACAGCAGGTACCAGCTACATGCTACCCTCCTGCAGCGTGCAGTGTCACTGATGTAGGAGACCTCACATCGACTCAGTGCTGGTGCTGCAGCCAGGCCAACATCTTCAAAAGTGGGTCTGGGATTTGAAGTGATGGGTTTTTGGACACCTCAAATCCACCTGCCAGGCCAGGTCAGAAGTGGCATCATCCAGTGCCTTGGATGCAGAGCACCTTGGTTGAAAATCAGGACTCTGGGTAGGGACCTCCAAAACCAGGGCAACCTGATTCTCTCTTCACTTGAGGAGATGGTGGCTGGCGTGAGGGTACTCAGCAGCCCGGTCACAGACAGCTGCAGGGAGGGAGCAGCTCTGGGACAAGAGCTGCAGGGACTGCTGTTGCAACTGGACATGGGCCACGGAGTTTGCTGTGGGTGGGGTGACTCCGTAGCATGTAATACTTGCAGAAGGTGAGGGCTGGCTATCACAGCAAGAAGCTGCTGTCAGTTCACAGGGTGCTGACAGACATGGGGAAGACCACGGCACATAAATATATCCATGCACAGCCATGATCGGCAGTCTCTGGGGGCTGCCAAGAGCACCTAGATGTGGGGCTCACTGATAGCTGCGTTCCTCTCCTCAAACTTCATTTTCAGCTCTGACACGAGAGCATTGTGGGCGCTGCCATGACCTCTCTTCTTCAGCTGCTTGTTTATAAACTTGGGAGTGAGGGAGCCAGACACGGTCGGTACCTGCCACCCTGGGGCGTCCCCCCTAGGAGCCAGGGTGGGGGGTGGCGGGGGCAAGGGGATGGTCGGTGGCATGGGGGCAATCTGGACATTGTTGTTGCTGTTCTCGTTGTGTAAGCTCTTGGCATCATCCTCAACGACAAACTTCTCTGCAGCATTGCTGGGCCTTTTGAACTTCAGCCACTCCATCCTGACTGTCCGGGTCTGCGGGTTCTGTCTCTTTTTTATGATCCTTCTTACCGGCGTGATTTTGTTGGACCGCTTATTGCGCCAGAACATGGCAGTAGAGATCATGATAGTTATCAGCACCATTATGCCCATGACACCAGCTAGCACTCCTAAGGCTTTCATGGGGTTATCTTTAGTTTGCATCAAAAAGGCGGCCATAGGCCCTTTGTGAAGAGTCTGTAAAAGAGTACAAAGAAAACATGTGACTTACTCACTCTATGGGACAGTGACCCAGAAATTTCATTTGTCCAAAATATGTAACAAGCAGGGGCTGACTAATGGAAGTTGTCTCTAAAAAAAAATGAGAGTCAAAGAGCCAGTCCAGGCTTGGAGAATTGAGATGGAGAAGGAGAGATGACTGTCAAACCAAAAGCTTACAGGAGTATTACCATCAAATTAGGATGGATTCCTGCATGTCACCATAGTGTTTGTTTAACTTGCAAGAACTGAGAAAGAAAGTAATTGGCTTCAGGACCTGCAGCTGTATTGTTGTACTACACTTAAAGAGTTAATGTCCTAGGAATAACTGTTGAACCCAAACAGCAGTTTATGAGTATAAAATGATCTTTCAAAAACAGTTGCAGGTGATATGGTGATGCAGTTTATAGGACTATTACTAAGCATTGAAAAGATTATGAGAAAACTTCATGTTATAAAATTACAGTGTACAAATGAGTAGTTAGCAGGTACATGCTGCATTCTGTTTTCAAGTACTCTTTTACAGACATAACAAAACTCTTTGAGGTAGGGGAGATGAGTAGAGCTAAAGAGCTTTGCTTTTATAAATAAAAGAAAAAAGCAATAACATAAGCTACATATGGCATATTAAGGACAAATGAATAGCCAGTTCACTTTGCAGCTTAGCACACTGTGCGTCTTGGAGGTCCCCGTATAATTTTGCGGATTTTGCCCTGCGGGTGGAGCCTGGATCTTTTCACACTTTTCCAGTACATGATGGTGGAGATCACCATTGTTACAGAAATGGTAGAAAGGACGCCACTCATGCATATTCCAAATATTGTCCATGGACGCTTCTTGAGGCCTAAAATATAGGATTTTACCCTGGACTTGATCTGGAAATATCAAAAAATAAGAGAAATGGTCAACCCTCACATGGTTATATTTGAAAAAGGCCAGGATCTATTATAAATACAGCTAGGGAATGAGAGTGAAATGTGTACAGGATAGAGAACATATACAATAAAGGAAGCTAGGCACACAGTGACATTGAACTGAATCCAGAAACACTAAAAGAAGTCAGGAAGCACATATAAACACCTGGGAATGAAGGGTAGTAGTGTGGCACATAGATCACCCTTATTCATGGCATGGACTACATTTCCAAGAGAAGTTCATAATGAATACAAGCTCCTGCAACAGTATCTAGACAGGCAGTAGTGTTGTGCAAGGCCAGGAGATCCTTCAGAAATGGCACACTGACAAGCAAGTTTGTTTACCAAGAGCTGGTCATAAAGCTGTGTGAAGCTGCAGAGAGGCAGGGCTACCCACTGTGCCCCACTCCTCTGGCCTCAACTCCAGAAGAGAGTCATCACCCAAACTTTGCATGTATAGCAACAGGTTATCTGCATTTTAGTTAGTGTTCTTAAGCTCCTAGCTTTTAGTCAATGGGGAGAAAAGGACACCTCCAGAGTAATAGTCACCACATGCTAAAATAGGTATCAAAGACAGTGAGTATAAGGAGAGCCTTGTGACTAACTTGGACTTGAACCTCTTATTTTTTAGACATATAAAGTGAGATCAGATGTATTTCCCTGTATGACTCTAAACTAGACACTCATCTCTTTATGCTCCCCAGTCTATGGAGGGAGATGACTAACAGTATCCCCAAAGGATGCTTCAGAGTACCTCTTGTCATGTATTACACAGCAATACTACTTATTTTTAAATCGCCTCCCTAAACTTAGAGAATGTAAATTCATTAATAAACACCCCATTGCCTTCACTTCATTTCTGTATTTTCACAGCCTACCTCAAACACATTATCCAAGCCCTCTCCTCCCCTACCCTGAATATTTCCTGTTGCCAAAGAGAAATGGGTGAAGAAATGCTATTGAAATGCATGGACAGTGTTACCTTACCGGTAGTAACCACTTCTCATCATTTTGCTATGCAAAGAATTTTTCCACTATTTAATTAGGAATGGACCTGAGCTAGAAAACAAAAGCAGAGCACCTCATGACTTTGGTGGAGCTTGGGTTCACATCAGCTTTGCTGTTCTGCATGACATGGATTTTGTGTACTTAAATCCCATCAGATGACAGAAATTCTACCCTAGCTTACTTAACTTCATGTGAAAGTCTGATGAATTCAGTGTCAGATAAACCCTGCTTAGTACATGACCTCAAACGAGTCCACTTATTATGAGTGTTGTCAAGATCTATTTTGTAGCGAGGCACTCATGGCTAAACAGTATAGGACCAACACAAGGAGAAAGATGGCATATACTTAAAAAGATGCTATGTCTCAGTAATAATTATTTGACTAGCTAGTTGAAAACCTTGAATAAATGGGGTTAGACAGAAGTACATGTCTATGTTGCCAGTGTACAACAGCTACAGCAGTAAAAACTGATGGAAATCCTATGGGGAGTTTCAGAATTTGGCTTCATTCAACTGCCCCTTGTCTCACCAAGTTTGGCATTTGTTCAGAGCTTCCAGCTATGAAGAGGTGATTAATACCAAAACTAAGACCATTAACAGTTAGCTGGTTCAGCCTATACTCTAGTTACTGGGCCTGTATAACACAAAGCTTTGCCTCGAACCAGACTTGGATCACAACTCTTCTGTAATGTCTGCATAAAAACATAAGGCATTTTGTAAGCATACACTGGGAGAATTTCTGTTTGTCATGGCCATGACACTCACAGGATAAATAGGAGAAATAACTTGCAAACCAAGCCTGGAATGTCATCATCCTTGCCAGCCTGCAGAGAGGCTTATTATAAGTGCATTTGTCACCAAAAAGCTTTGCAATCTTGTCTGTGTCATCACTGTGGCCCAGTCAGCTAACACACAGAACAGGTCTGAGAGAGGTCTGAGCACCCTCTGACAGTGAAAGTCTGGGAGCATTCGGACACCTAAGTTTAAGCAGTTTGGCCCTGAGCACTATGCAGTGCATACAAAACACCATCAAGTCCTTGTATCAGTTACCAACAGTGCCTCAGAACTGCGTCAACAAATAGTGCCACTTTGTAATTTATTTATCTGTTGCTTTTTCCTAAAAGAGGCACACTGCATTTTGAAGAGTACTGATTTTTCTTGTAAACATAAACCAAAAGAAGATACACAATGAAATGAAAGCTGATATGGGAAGCACTGTCATATCTCTGTGGGCCAAAACCTGGAAGAAGCACTCTCTTTCTTAATAGCCATCAAAGGAGTTAAAATACTAGTGCTCACAAAAGATAATGCTGTGCTGTTTTTTTGCTGTGACTTCACAGTTATAATGAGCACTGGCCCAGAGAAGGGTGGGGACAATTAGAGGGTTACAGAACTGTGGCAGATATTTGGAAGTAGCTAAGCTGTTCGTATCGGCTTCGAGAAAGGAGAACTCCAATCCTGGGACAAGGATAATATTAAAAACATTAAAGCAACTGTTTGGATTAAAATATGTTGTCACCTCTTTTTTTTTTATTCAACAGGCACATATGGTCCTTTGCAGAACCCTTGTGACTGTCTGTCCCCTGCAGAGAAACTCCTGAGCCCAAGTCCCATAGAGTGCTGAGGTGTCCAGCAGTCACTGGGACTCACCAGCTTTTGAGGGGCTCTAACATTGAGAAGTGCCTTTGAAGCTGGTTTTGGAAGACGCAGCACTGAGCAGTTTAAGTGTAGATAGATGCTTTCAGGCTGTGTACCTGAAGGACAGGCTGTGGAAAACACCCTTATGCAGCACATGGGTCTTATTCTTGCCATCCTTCCTCCACAGTGGCTTCCTCCTCAAAAACCTGTTTTCCAAAGGGATGTCCATGTCTCTGCTACTGAAATGGTGACTTATTTCCTTTGTTTTTCTCTCTCCTGCCACAACAGTTTGCAGTGTGCAGGCATCCACACCTCCTGGCAGCTTCTCAAGAGCCTTTCATAACACGTGAGTTGCAGTGAGCAGAACAAGTGGGCAATGTATCCAGAAGATGGACCCAACAGGAGTGTGTGGTTGAGCTGTTCAACCACAAGACCAGCTAAGGCTCACCAGCTATATTTAGAAGTCTAAGTAAGTAGGTGAAGCTGTTAAGAGCCCAAGCTATTGCAGATTATAGACAACTCAGGCTGTGTTGACTTGAGCAAGTGGATCTGTACAACAAACCAGCTGGTTCTGAGGAGCCCGCTGCCACATATTCAGCATTTCTGGAGTTTTGCTTCAGATTGCTCTAGCCTGGTTGCAGGGACGGACTGCCTGCTAGTGCCAAAGCACACTAGGTGTGCTCCTCAAACACATTTTTATCTGAAGGAAGTCCACTTTGTGTGCTTGGAGCTATCCAAGACAAGACTTCTGAAATCAAACCAACCTCTTCTGCACAATTTTTTTCAAGGTCCGTGTAACTGTGGAAAGAAGAGGCTAACTGCTCTGCAAATGTGGCAAAGGATGTTTGGGGCCATCAGCAACCACAGTTCCCATGGTTGCAGAGTTAGTGTGAGAGAGGAGAAGATATCCACATTAAGTCATGGAAGGTATTTGTTGAACCTTTCAATTAGGAGAATCTAAACCTGAGACTCACTAGCTATATTTAGAAGTCTAAATGAGTGGCCAAAGCTATTAAGAACCACAGATTATGCTGTCTAAATGTGGACTTAAGCTTCAGTCCATGAAGAAAGGTAAAAAAATGGTCCCATATATTTGCAGAACCTCAGCAGAGTCATGAAGAGGCAGAGGGATTGCTCCATCAGGCCAACATTCAGGATCAGGAGTGGGAATATGCTTTCCATGAAAATCTTGGGCAGCAGGAATAGATTTTTGAGTGAGACATAAGGGTGAAAAAAGAGTGGCTTTTTCAGCATATGTTTCTTATTCCATTGAGAAAGGATAGGAAATTAACAGATGCCACTCAATACCAATTTCCACAAAACCAGACTCAGTTAAATTAAAAGGCCTCTGGAATTTTTTATCACTGTATTTTTCCAAGTTACAAGGCATCAGTCTCGAAGGGCACAGCCTTATGCTAATCGCAATGGTAAACGTTAATCAGAAAATATGCCTGTTTAATTACTTAGGGTGATTTACACTGCAGGAAACCTCTAGAGGGTGCATTCAAAATATCCTCCTTATCCAAAATCAGTAATACCTAAATGCCCACCAAACAGCTAACTAAAAGAGACTTTGTACAGCTGGAGCACAGAGGGTTGAAATGTGTATTTTTAACAGTGAGAGAGTGTGTGTGTACACGCAATGTCCCTATACCAAGAGACTGTTTTCTTCACGAAGTGGTAGCAGTGACTGTCTCTGGGACATAGGAAGTGATCACAGGTTTTGTACAGTGGCACTGCATCTCACTCACATGCAAGCTGAAATTTGAGAGTGGTTTTTGCAAGGAGATATGATGCTCTTGGATAAAAAAAAAACCAAACCCAACAACCCAAATCATAGCAAGCAATGGAAGAAATAATGGAGAAATGTACAAAAGCTATAGAGGATGCAACATCAGATCCTGCTGAAGAGACCTACTCAAGTGAAGAAAAAAGATGCTGTTGCTATCTCAGGCTCAGTGTTGGGACTTGGCATCACAAAGAGTAGGGGAAGAAGGGAAAAACTTTATCAGGAGGGGTGCTCCCTCACTTTGTGCCAAATCTGTACCCCTGGAGGGGGAGAAAAGCAAACAGAGAAGGGACTTTGTGTGAGACACCTTCTTCATCAGGTGCTGATGTTGCTTCAAGCACTAGAAGGCAATCCAGGAAACTCTTTATCCCAAAGCATCAGCTGCTCTTGTTTTCCTTTCAGATGTCCTTCACCAGATGGTTCAGGGACACACCTCCTGCCCTGGCAGAGGAGGTGTGGGACACTCTCCCTCCCCTCAACACACCTCAGCCCTGTGCCTTAGCCCCACGCTGACATAAGAGGAGGGAAAGCTGGAGGCCAGATGCTGGAGGTCGACAGTGGGGATAGTGCCTGAGGCCACCCAGTGCCATGCACTCCTGAAACATGTGCCCTGTGAGAAGCCTGGAAGCAAGGCAGGGAGGGCAGGTGCTCCCACTGTTGGCTGCAGGTAGCAATTCTCATCTGCTGTAAAAAACCCACCCAAACTTATGGTTTCCATGGGAAATCAAGTGTTGGGCAGTTTATTTCCTTTATATCAGTAAGAATGGCTAAATCTCTAGACTAATTACAAAGACCCAGCATGCCCAGTCCCCCAGCTCCACATGGCAGAGCCTTAGAGTGCCAGGGCCTGGCCATGCCGAGCCGAGCCCCAGTGCCACTGCATGGAGGCTTCCATGGAGCCTGCAGTAGGGCTGGGCAGCCCCGGCCCCAGGCCCCAGGCCAGGCACGCCTGGCCCCGAGCCCCAGGCCAGGCACCCCCAGCCCATGGCCCTAGGCCAGGCACCCTCTGCCCACAGCCCCAGGCCAGGCACCCCATCTGCTAGGGCAGTCCTGGTGGGGCCGGAGCGGACAACAGAGACCGGGATTTACTCCTCCGCTACTGGTGGCTGAGTTTACCTTGCTGACGAGCACAAGTGTTCACTGCAGATACCTTTTAACCTCCAGCAGGCTCTGAACTGTATACAAAAAGTATCATATAAATGCACCAGATAAGGGGTATCAGTGGAATAAGAGGAGATGGAGAAAACTAAGAAAGAGCGTAACAGATAAAGAAGCAGTGGGTGCATTTTGACCAAACAAAGAGAAGCCAGCTGCTGTCTGTAGGAAGAGATTTGCATCTTTGCTCAGTATGTGTGTGGTCCAAAGACTGTAAGGCTAATGATGTGTTTCTCATCTACTTTAAAGGCCATTTCCTCCCTGCTGGTACCTACTTAAAGGCATGGCAAGACAGTTACAATAATTAAGAATCATGCGAGCATGTGCTGCTCACCATAAATCACTGCTTGTTCTTTGGTTGATGTAAAAGTTGGACTAACAAGAAACTCTCAACCTACATCTACTATTTTTTAGAGTCTTCTTGTTTTGTCTGCTAATAATACTGCTATTATTAAACTCACATCCAAAATTCTATGTACTGCAAAGCACTTCTATAAGGTTTTCTCACTTTTCCTCTGTCACTTATGTGACTTGCAAAACTGGTCTGATCTATTTCACTCTGGCCCCAGCTACTTTCTACTCACCTTTTGTACGGGAAAAAGATCATTTTTGTCTTCTGAATTAAAACAAAAAAGCAGAAATTTAGCAGTCAGGATTTACCTTTACTCTCGGGAGTCTGTAGTTCTTAATTTGCATCTATCTTTAACAACCAGATGCAAGAAATTCACCTCCCAAGCACATTATGCTCTTGCCTTTGTACCTTTCAGTTTCTCTGATCAAAATGCCTTTGACATTTGTGGCTGTAGCTTCACCACAAGGCTCTAGAAACACTCTACAAAATGGAGCTGGCAAGAAAGGAGAAGCAATGACTGGCAACTTTTTGGCTGTTGATTTCAACTCCTGAAGCATTTTTAAATTAGTCTCAGAAATGGAGCAAGCAGTGACTACTCTGAAGCCTCTCAAGGTTCATCTCACATAAGAATTTTTCTAAAACATTTGCTTACCTCCTCTGTGATATCAATCTTCAGAACTGCTGTGGTACTGAAGGATGGGGAGCCTCGGTCTTTGGCCTGCACCACCACTGACCATATGCAGTCTTTGTTCTTTGTGATGTTGTGGATGATGTCCAGGGACCGGATATAGGATTTCAGCTTGATTTCCCCCGTGCTTTGGTCTATATCAAACACATTGGCTGGATCTGCTTGCATGATGGAATAATCCACAATGTTGTTGGGTTCTTCTGCATCTTGATCTATAGCCTAGTAGGGGAAGTGTAAAGAACAAAGATGTTGTTGTTTGTATCTTTGGCTGAAGACAAAAATCTAAAAGTTTCTGAGTGTTCATTTCTGATAATATCCATGCTGTGAGATGACTGGGCTGGTTTTGTTTCATCTTGGAAACAATTTCCCCTCTTCTGGTAACAGCTATGCTACAATTTCTAGTGAAAACCAGCAGGACTAGAGGGTTTTTTTTGTGTAAGTTATTTCTATTTGAGATTAAATAAAATCAGAGGAACAACTGAACCATAACCTATCTGTAAGATGCAAATGGTCTGCTGCTGGAAAGTTCCTCTCACAGTATGGGGGACAAATGTGAAGTGATAGAGAACAGTGGGATTAACTTCATATCATAAAATATAGCTGCCTTAATTTTTGTGCTGTGGTATTTATTCTGCTAACAATGGGTGATGTGTAATCAGGCTTCATTATATGCATTCAAATATGTGTAACATAGGATGTTCTGCTCCTTTGCCTGTGAATTGTTATTGCTTTTTTTTTTACCTCCTCTTTCACACTGGATCAATGAATACAATTCTGCAAAGCGAAGGGAAAGAAGTTGTGTGGTTGAGCACAAAGGTGTGGCAGGAAGGTTAAGTATTCAGAACCCTGTACTTTCATTCGCTCACCTTATTTGGGCTTATGGTCACTGTATAATCCAGGATTCTCCACCAGCTGATGGTTCCAATACTGTAACAAAACTTTATCTTTTGCCTACAGAATTTATTTCTCCTTCTCAGCAGTCTGTAAATACTATCATTCCACACTTTAATCCATTTGTTACATACAAATGGATGTGCAAAATAAAGCCCCAGGAAAAGCTAACTTTTAGACATTCATCATGATCCCTGAGCAATACACAGCAGAGCTTGGGCTTTTCCAAAGCACTCTGCTTTGTGATATGCTGTGTCATGTCTCACCTCTATCTTCACTGGTGACCCGATGATCATCGTCTTTTCCTGGATATTTTCATTGAACTCTGGAGAGTGGTCATTGACATCTAGCACAGTGATAAACACTTCAGCCAAGCTGTATTTCCCATCAGTGTCCTCTGCCTTCACGTAGAAATTATACTTTGAGTTCACTTCAGCATCTAATACAGCCCATGGCTGGGTGTAAATTATACCCGTCGATGGGTGGATTAGAAACCTGGAAAAGAAGCAGGAGAAGACTTCTGTGGGTTTTGGTCACTTAATCTGTGTTTACAGCCTGGCGCAAAGGTGGGCTCTAAACACTGAAATGCTGTGCCCAAAGATTAGTACTTTTCACCTAACTCCTGTCTGGCTGATGTTTCCAAATCATTCACTACACCTATTTTGGGCTTGTTCCTCTAGGCTTGAAAACCAGAGAACTATCAGTGACTGGTGTTTGTTTTTCTATCTACTGTGCATTAGCCATTTTAGCTGAATTTTCTGTTAAAGTCTTTGTCCTCAGTAAATGCTCAGCGTGATGGCCTTCTCCCAGAGTGATTTCTTTGCGTTAAAGCATTAAGGAACTGCATTATTTTTTTTTCTCAATTTATAAGTAGCATGTATCTGATAATGTCCTGCATAAATTAAGATTGATTGCTATCACCTCAATAGCTAAGGGAAGTGTGCTGTGTGTCATATTTAAGCTCTTAGCTTCTCAAGAATGGGTAGGAAAAATGTCTGCTCTCAAATCCCCCAAAATGCAGGGCAAGTTATCTCCTCCAAAAATAATCACTTTTCCATAGACTGGCACTGGGATGGAGTGGGTGCTGAGATTTATCTGTAGCAAGTTCAGTTCCACATATTTGTAATTACTGACACTGTCAAAGTGTCACCCAAAAGCTTGGATTTATAGAGAAGATATCAACACAGTGTCTCTCTAAATGGACTGCCAGTGCAGGCTCCAAGCAGTAGGGTTTTTAACAGATGAAAGGTTTTTATATATCCTTTAATTAATGTACAGGATACCAAAATATTTTCTGTTTTCCAACTGTAAACGCAATTGAGAGTGATTAGAAAAGGGGCACTTAATACTCCAGAATCTTCAATTGTTTTCATTACCCAGTTAAATACAAATAGTCTTGATGGAAGCCAAGACCTGGAGGTGGAAAGAGCTATGCAAACTCTTGGTAGGAGACAGTGCCTGTGCTGAGTGCCTCCTTAGCACTCAACCCAGCCTAACCATGCTGAGAAGACTCGTCACCCCCATTTTAGTGGAAGAATAGAAACACTGAGATGTGAAGACATCACATCAGTGTACTGCACATCCACTGGCAGCTTGGATGTAGGATTACCAGCATAACGGTCTTATCTTCAAAAGTTAACACTATTCCTCTTACCCCACTACAATTAATCTTTCTGCTAACACATGTGCATATCCACTGATGTAACCCCTGAGACAGAAAAAAATCATGCCTCTAATTGAAACTCTCAAATCTGCATCAAACTTTGTGTTCAGCAAATCTGGACGTCCCAGGGCTAGGAAGTCAATCTAGCCTTGCAAAGCCATGCCATTCTGGCAAAAGGAAAAGAAAGAAAAAAATCACACTTAAGAGGAAAAAAAGTCTTCACATCTTACTTTCCTTATTCAACAGCCTAAGAACTATGTGTCTGGGCATTGCCATAACTCCAATCAGAATAAAGTTGCGCTCACATTTTTTTCTAAATCCTTTGTCAACAACCTTCACAAGCTTCTTTGCACCAGCTGCTATATTTTAAATGCAAGAGGTCTGCTTGCATGACATGACCTTTGCCTGCTTGCCTCTATGCAGTTAGCAGCTAGCTTAAGGATTTAACGAAGAGCTCAAAATAATCCAGCGTGGAAATGTTCCTATATGTGTATCCTTCTGGCTACAGAAGAGGTTCACCCTTAACATCTTGGATTTTGGACTTTGATCGTGCCTCTAAATGGCTTTCGCTGTAACAAGAAGAGTTCAGCTTTAACTCCAGGTGGATAACATATGGAGGAAAACAGATTCTGGGGATGAGTGCCTGAAAAGCTCATTTATTTTCAGTATTCTGCCCTGCAGCCGCACCATGTCGAGGAGCTGCAGGTTCCAGCAGCAATATCTGTCATGGCCAGTGATGCTAGCCATGGCTGGGAGCCCCAACCAACGGGCCAGGGCAACTGCTGGGATGGAAGCAGTGTGGGAGAACCCAGTGTTTTAGGATGTTCTTACCCCAGCACTGTCCCCAAAGGCATAGAGAGGGAGCTAGGCATTGTTACAAAATCAATTAAGCATCAGATTCCCTTCTTCCCTGATGCAGGACTATTAGGTTTAAATATATAAAATGCTTTGAACACCCAATGCAGCTGGCCTCCAGAGCTAAAGTTCATATTCTTGAAAGTCTGCTCTTTGATTTATTTTGACAAGAGTTGAAAGCAAACTGTTTGTACAGGTATATGGAAAGGGAAGGGGAAAGAGCAAGGGAATTTTTTTTTCCTTCAGGACTGACTTTTCAAAACTAGACCAAAACCTTCTCTTTCTCTTACAAGTGTTTTTCAAATGGTGATTGAACAGATCCTGTGTATTGGTACTTCAGCTGCCTTATGTCTCTTTGGGGGCTTGTGGGTAAAATTCCATGGGTTCATGAAGCAGATGTTTAATGATCACACTAGTTTTTCTGTTGTTTTCACAGAACTCATAAAGAACATGGCATAAATGTTCTTGGAAATGAGCAGGTCAAGCATGAGCCTATTCTTTTTATTTTTAAATTATTTTAAAACTCTGCTTAGAGGTTATGTAGTTTTCTTTTCGTTTTCTTTTTTTTTTTTTTACTTACAGATCTGCTCCTGTTCCATAGATAGAATACTTGACTTCTCCCCAAAGCCCTGAATCTGGATCTGTAGCCTTAATAAAAGAAAATAAGAGAGTAATCCTTTACTAAATTGCAAAAAGAAGTGCTTCATTTTTCTTTTAACAGCAGGCCATGTAAAAACCCAAATGATTTTTCCCTCTTTTTGCTATCACATTTTTAGGAGGAAATCACATAACAAATGTGCACCTACAAACTGCAAAATGTAACCCAAGGAAATGTCACTGGCTGTCCCAGGGGAAGGTGCTAAGATGCCGCCTGTCTCCCGGCCAGGCTGGTGCCCAGAGGCTCCAGCAGAGAGAAAGCCACTAGATGGCTCCATCTATTGATATTTAACATATCTTTCCTTTAATAAAGATGAAACTAATCTCAAAGACACGAACAAACTGCCCACTCTGAAGCTTTCCTAATTATCAGTTAAGTATTAACGTGCATTCTGTAGACAAAATTATTTACTTTATAATAGAGTATTTTTTAAGCCTCTGCTTGTTTAATTGATTCAATTTAAAGTAACACATAACAAATGTTTCAATCTATATACAATATTTCAGCTTTGCTTATATTTTAATCACTCTTGTGCCTGTGTGACTTTTAGTGATGCAGATACTACACCAGATGATATCTTTGTTCTGGACTCTTGTTGGCTTCCTTTCTTAGCTCAGGTTTAGGAAAGCTATTGATTTGGTAACAGCTATTTCCACAATCTCCTGCTTCTCTGATAGCTCTGAGGAGGTGTTGCATTATACTGTTGTATCTGGCCATCAGAATTCATGGTGGCAGTGGCTGATTCATTCATCTTCCCGTTTAAATGTCTGAAAGCTGGAACAAGGTCTTTGATTCCTGCACAGTTAACATAACACACCTGCAGCCCTCCTGATAGGTGGGTTTTAGTTCTTTGACATGAGCTTGTCAGATTCTCTCACCCCATAATTTTGACCACAATCTACTTTAGGACTGCGTAACTTTTCCTAAAACATTTGCACACTTGGGACTTCTGCCAGAATTGCCATCCTGAGTACTTGGAGTATCTCAGCTTGTCAGGTATATTTGTGAATGTGGGTCAAGTACTGAGTTGACAGCACATGACAGTAAATTTTACACGGAGTCCTCAGCTATGCTGTCCTGTGCACCTTGGCTCAGAATGGCTAGTATTGTCACTTTTGCAAACTATTTTTAAATTTCTTTTTTTGCTGTCCACCTCCTAGATTTTTTTTTCCTTTTGCTGCAAAGATAGGGATGTTTGGGAGTCTCTGGTTTCTAAAGCTTTCCTATTAGTTTTCTTAATAACCTTTTCTGTATTGTTTATGTTCCACTTTTTTCATTCTTCCATCCCTAAAATTTGCCTTTAGCACTTTATTATTCTTATTATTTAATATATTTTTACTTGCAGCCAGCCTGTGCTGGAGATCTCTGGCAATCTGCCTCTATCATCGTTACCTGTGAGGCCTCTGCAAGGTGACTTGCATCACCCACTGAGCCCCACACGGCCAGGAGCTTTCTTGGCTTTGTGACATAAGATCTGTTTCCAGTCCTAGCAGCTGCATTAAAGAGATACAACTCACACCAATGGCTGGAAATGCTTCTCCAGCACATAGGGCCCATGTAATACCCTGACTTTCTTTCTAAGAGAATGTGAGATATTGGAAAATCTATGGGCATATTTTTCCCACTGTGAGAAGATACTTACATAGGGATCTTTCTTTCCCAGCTCTAACCATTTTAATTTGATATCCTTGTTTTCATTAACTGTCTAATTATGCATTTAGTGGCCAGATTCCTCCCAGGAGGAGGAGACTAATACCTACCAAGCAGCCATCTTGTTTTCTTTTTACTCGTTCTTAAGCAAGCAAATCCAGTAAATCCAATTCCACTCAGTCAATACTGAATCTTCCTGCTGGACACTGATTAGACTGGGGCTTTCTTAGTACTTCCAGACCATGTGATTTGTCTTAAAAGAAGATGGCCTTTAATTAAAAACCAAAGTAATTTTGTTGTTCTGAAAAATGTTTCCCTAAAACTTTATTTTTTTCAGAAGTGTTTTTTTTTTATGTTGTTTCTGGAAAGGAAGTGGAGTTCAGGCCAGAAGCTTATGGTGAGTAAGATTTGCTGCATACCTCTGTCCACTATTTATAAGGTACTTGAACTGTCTCCACAGACACCTAGAAAAGAGAGCATTTCTTAAGAGATGAATGAAACTTACTGTAACAGCAACTACGTTTGAGCCCCCTGGGGAGTTCTCGGGGATCCTGGCAATGTAGTAGTCTGAGGAGAACTTCGGAACATTGTCATTGGTATCCAGCAAGCGTATAACTACGTCAGCTGTCGAGCTGAATTTCTCCGGTGTGTTCACCTCTATTGCAAGAAGCTGAGAAAAGCAGGAAATTACTACAAAGCAGCTATTATTACTTCTTAAAGGAGCTTCCTTCCACCACCCATGGCACATTGGTGCATTTTAGCCTGGTTGGACCAGACAGCTCAAAAACAGGGAGATGATGAACTAGGTCAGTATGCAGCCTAGGCTTGTTTCTGTGTGCTTGCAATAGGCAATCAAGCTGTGGAAAGAGAACTTCAAACCTGTGTACATATATTAGACTTCACATGACAGATGTGATTGATCATAACTAAGCAACACAGCTTGAAAAGCTGTAACAGAAGCAAGGAAACACCCATCCCTGGCCAGCTCCTAGAACTTAGGGAAACATAAGCACTGAATAATTTTGAATAATCATGTAAATTGAATCACGATCCTTTGCAGAGGAAGTATAAATTCTTCAGCAGGGAAGAAGTCAGGACAATAAACTGCACCAAACAGGGTAAAGAGATGAGAGAACCAGTGCCCTGGGATGTTTGGAAGCAGCAGTAGCCCCACCCCAAATGCAGGATGGTCTGGGATCAGGCACGTACAACAGAATCCCATTTCACAAACTTTGAGGGAACTCCTACCACCAGGCTTCTTGGGAATCTACCCTCTCTGCCTCATGCTCATTAGGACTTTATCAGATACCCACTGGGACTTTTGAATTGCCTCACTGTCTCTGAAGAGGAACAGAGAGCTCTGGCGTAACACGTTCTCATAACTCTGCTCATCTGAAAGGGAAGGCAACCACATGCAGCAAGACCAGGGGTGGGGAGAAGCCAGAAGGACTGATGTTCTGGCTGGCTGTGAGCAGACCTTAACATTAGTGCATGCCTATCTCATCCCTCAGCTGAGGGATGGCACTGCTGGGTTAGCAAATTGGTTTCTTACATTGCCCCTTAATGAGCAGCTAATTGATGCAGGGAAGGGCAGCCAAGACAGAGAAGGAAGAGGATAACCCAGGTGTCTGGTGTGTGGCAGTTCTCAGTAGGGTGCAGGGAGCTCTTGGATCCCTGCCTGGGAACAGACCTGAGCAAGTATTTGGTGACTCACCTCTAAAGCCTCAGACAAGCACTTTTCCACAGGACTTCAGCTACTTAGCATCAAATATTTTCCTTCTTATTCTTAGCCTAACATGAAATAGCAGCAGCCTTTCTCCTGTGTCTCTGTTTGCTCCTCAGTAGATTAGGGGAATGTCAGTAGGAAGCCTGAGCTAGTAGAGCAGCAAGCCTATTGTTCAGGTGGTGCGCAACTGAGCAAGAAAAAGCAGTTTCAGCAACAGGTACTGAGAGACACTGAGCCCAAAAGAGCCTCCAGCCCAGGCGTCTGGTCCCTGATGGGTGGCTGCATCACACAGAATCAGCACTTGGACATCAGTCTTGGGCTCTGTAGGGGCTGAACACAAATGACTAACACAATGACCAATGGTCAACCATTTGGTTTTCATGCTTGGGCAGAGACCTAGTTAACACAAAGCAGGGGGACTCTAGAAACCTACTGAGGACAGTGCACCACTAATAGACTAGTGAGCAGGACATTTAACTGAGATAGGAGAGGCTCAACTGAAAAATCTAGCTGCATGGGTTTTAATTCCCAGTAGACACATGTCCCAGGAGTTCCCCTCAAAGGGGGTGAATACCTAAGTGAGCTTTGAGCTTTGGAAGGTGGAGCAGGGCTGCCGCAGTGTCTCCTGCTCCGCTGGTGCAGCTCCTCACTGAGATGAGGGCTGTGGGAGCTCATCCTTCCTGTGACACTCGACAGGTGCTTGGCCTCTCTCCCAACATGTCACAGCTCCCCGTGGGGCAGGCGATGGACACCAGCAGTGGCACATGCTGGGATCAGGTAAGTCCCTGCTTTGCTAGATTTGGAGAAATTTGTACTGCCTAGAGGTGACAGGGTTTGGGGAGAGCAGGGAACAGTTTAAGTAGACAGGGAAGAGGCTATCTCAGTATCATCTGCTGGAGCTGTTCCTATTGTGTCGACATTTATAATGTCTGGAAACAAACAGTGAAAGGGTTCTTGAAGAAACTGATCTTGAAGGATTGCTTGTAATTGCTATAGGACACATCTGCTCTAAAAGGGGAGTTTGGTCATTGTGCCTCTCTGCTAACTTTTGTGTTTGGGAGTCTTGGATGATGTTACAGCAAAAGAAATTTTTGAAGGGACAGTCATACAGACCTCAGTAAAAACCTGCTCATGAAAAATCTCAGCTCCTAAAGCAGCACAGAGATAAAATCTTATTGCTTATCATGCACATGGAGCTATAACTAAATTATAACATCTGCAGTGAAATAATCTTTGCTGCTGGAATCAGCCCATCTTAGAATACCTTATGAGAGCTTAGTATGTATTTTGTTTTCTACATTCATTTTTTATCCCCTCTCTTTTTAGCAGCATAGTCCAGCTATGTGAACATGCTGACAACATCTTCCTTCAGGGAGGGATTTTTGTCACCTTATTTGCCTGCAATACAGCAGAGCTGTATTATTTGTTTTATGCAGAGAGAGAAAAAAACCAGCATAAAACTGTTAGTTCACAGAACCACATATCAACAATTAATACAAGTGTCAGAAGAGTAAACTGAGATGTCATCTTAGAAGTGGCAGGTAAATTTTTAAAATAGAATTTGATTTTGGCAACTGAAGATAATTGCAACCTCATCTGGTCCGTGTCTGCAGGAGATGTGAGTTTCTGCAGTATGTGAGGGGTAGGTCCAGGCTCCTGTCAAGGCAGGAGGTACTCTAAGCTGAAGGAGGTGGAGGCAGGGGGTTTGGCCCCCAAAGCATGTCAGCCCATGACAAGGTGGGACAGCGATATCTGGCCCCTGTGGCAGAGGCAATTGAGATGTAAGAGGCCAGGCTGGAGAGGTGTGAGTTACCACAGCTGCTACACCTTCGGAAACCCACTCTAGCTCTTGGACAGCTGCAAATTAAGGAGTTCCTGACTACCAACTACATTTAAGAGCCAGCCCTAAATGGAAGATAGATTTTCTGTAGCAGCCTTTGTTTCAGGTAGTTTTTCAGTGCACCTCCCAGTCAAATTAGCTTTAATTCAGCTCTGGCATTTTACTGTTCAATAACAAACCAGAGGAGAGAGATCATTGCTTACAGAACCGCCCCTGCCCCCCCCCGCCGAAAATAGCTTCTCAAAGCTGCTGTGGGATACATGTTGAATAGAAATAATAATATATTTCATCCAAAATTCTAACCAGAATGACTACATTGGCAACTAAAACTGGGTAGGAAGTGATTTGAACTTTTCAGGGAAATGGAGATGGCAATGAGGTCTTTATAAAGTATTTGCTGCCATATATTACTACCATATCATCCAGCTGCACCTTCTTCAGTTGGAATCTAGACAAAGGCTCTGCATTTTTAGCAAAGCCTTATGGTCTTTCTCCAGCAGAAATAATTTCATTTAAAAAAAAAAGAAAAAAAAAGAAAAAAAAAGAATAACTGCTTAAGCTAAAAAAATATATATCCTTTTTCCTGGTAATTAATTCTTTCAGTGTTCATGACAATCACACTAACTACTTTGATTTCTATTAGTATTCATGAGGAGGCCATGTGTAACTTCTTTACTGGTCTTTTGGTAGTTTAATCTGAATAAATGTGTGCTTATTATAATTAGTTTTGGTAGCACTTTATAGCCTTTTCAGAATCTTCCATTTTAATACACTAATGATGCCTCATTTTTGTAGCTTCTATAACCTATGAAACTCAAAATGACTAAGGAACGTTACAAGAGAAGACATGAAGCATACTGCAGTGAAACTTGCTAAGCACACAAAACAAACCATGTAGCAAGGGTGAGAACAAAATCCAGGAAGTTGGCTTCTGGATGGTGCAAAAACTGCTATTTTCTATACAAAATCAAAACTAGCATATGTTAATATTCAGCCAGATAGTTTTGGCAATGTTTTTTTAATAATTACAGGGATTGTATATGCCATTCTTTGCAGTCAGTGCTCAACCATCTATACTCATGTTCAGAGGCAGCTGACACAAAACTGGACTACTTAATTATCTTGTTGATGAGCAATGAATCCATCAGGGAAGGTGATAATGCAAGGGTCCAGCTTTTGGATGAAAGCTGGTTCTTGTATGGCTGGCTTAGAGCATGGTGAGACAGCCTCAGGTCAGTCTGCAAAAGGCCATGTAGATAGATACAGTCTGACAAAGGCAGTGAGCAATTTTCAGAAATTATCTTCCAGTCAGCTGGGGCCTTCAGCCTGCCAACATTCAAAAGCATGATCATGAACCAAATTACTTAGGACTAAGCAGGTAAAGTTCTGGCTCCAGAGAAATTAGGATTTCATCCTGTGAATTTATCATTGTAAGACCAGAAATAACACCCTTAGGGTTCAGTCTAGAATGACTCAGATCCACCAACATGTGCAGTTTCCACAGAGAGATAATACTCAACATTTTGCACTGACTGGACTAAATTAGTCCACAGATGCATCCATTAAACCTTTGGAAGCTGATGAACCAGAGGCAGAAATTACTCTCCCTTACATGGAATATAATGTTGCTGACAATGCATCAGACAGCTCCAGGTGGATTAAGAAGCTAAATCCCATCAGATACATAAACCATCATACACATATCATATACACAGGCAGAGAGGACCCAGAAAGCAGAAGTACCTTGAAGGTTAACACCTTGAATTTTTCATAGTCAATAGCAGCAGAATTTTCCACTATTATTGTAACCTGAGCCTCATTCAGGACAGTTTGGGGAACCACTCGGAAGATGCCACCAGGTCCAACAAGACGGAGGTTGAATTTAGCATTGGCTCCCTGTGAATAAAAGCAGATATGGCATTGTTTTCAGTGAACTATGCATTTCTTACAGCCTAGATTTCTTCACACTGTATAAAATTAGAATGAGTCTTACTGTTTAGAGCTCTCTGCTCTCCATCCCCTGGGCAAGAGACTGCTAAGAAGCTTAGTTATATAATCCCTCCAGCCCTGGTCACAAGACGGACACAGCTTTTCTTAAAATAGATTGACAAGCTTAGTTATTCTTTCAGTCATAATGGAAAAACCCTGCAGCAGGACTGGCTAAGAGATGGACTCTTGTGGCAAGCAGCCTTGGGCTTCGTGCCACACGGTGTGAGCTAGTGCAGGTGACAGAGATGACACCACATGCACATTGGCAGGCAAGTCCTGCCTCCTCCTGGTTCCTGGCAGGGAAAGACAACTGAACGTCGAGTCAGGACAATGGACCCCTCAAAAAAAACCAGCCTGTGTTGTAGAGCTTACATACAGCCGGGGATGATGATGGAGAGCCACAAAGATGTGCAATTTCCAAACAGAGGTGGTACTCCACAGTTTGCACTGAGCAGATTAAGCTAGTCCAGAGTTACAGCCACTAAACCTTTTGAAAGCTGATGCACTTGGGGGGAGAGAGGAGTTCCACTTGTGCAGAATAAAATATGACACACATTTGACAGCTCCAGGTGAAGTAAGAAGCCAAATCCCACTATATAGCTAAACCTTCTAGCCAGAGAGTACATGGGAAGCAGCAGTATCTAAAAAGTTACCACCACTTGTGTGCGAGTCGGGAAGTGAGTCAGAGCCAGTTGGCCAGACTAATTCTTTTAAACCAACCTGGAGCAGAGAAGAGAAAAGATGAAATGGGGATTCTCATATTTCTGCTTTACAGGGGAGGTGGGAAAATGAGCTGAGCCCACTTCACAACTTTGAGTTCACCAATTTCTCAAACAATGTCATGTTTACACTATGACAAACCAGCCAGATTCACTGCCTGGTGCCACGTTCTCCCCCCGGCATGAATCTTGAGATGAAGAATTTCTAATAATAACTTTCAAACAGGACAACTGTACTTTCAGCTGTATCCCTGGAGGGCTTGTTATGAGCGGTTCTTCCTGCAACCCTAGCTCACATCAGGAGGAATCACAGAATCATAGAATGGGTTGGGTTCGAAGGGACCTTAAAGATCATCTAGTTCTAACCACCCTGCCATGGGCAGGGGCACCTTCCACTAGACCAGGTTAATCAAAGCCCCATCCAGCCTGGCCTTGAACACTTCCAGGGATGGGGCATCCACAGCCTCTCTGGGCAGGGTCTTCCAGTGCCTCACCACCCCTACAGTGAAGAAAAGGAAAAGCATTCAGCAGTAGTTCCCCGAGGGAAATGGGATGATCTTGGATCCAAACTCCACGATCTGCATTTTTTGGTCATACAAATCCCCACAGCTACAGAGATGACAACAGTCTCTCTTTGGCTGGGTAGTAAAGCCAAACACACAAAGCCAGAGCTGCTGGACTAAGGAAAATAGTGCTGATTGGGAAAGCGGACCATCTGACCATACAAAGTCCTCTGCACTTGGGATGGTACATGACTGGTGGGGAGAGAACTGCCTCCTCTGACAGCTGAGTGATTTCTGACAGTGATGCCCACTGAACCCAGATCTACTCTGAGCAAGCCATGCTGCTGCATGTGTCCAAGAAGACAGCCATGGGACACAGGTATGACTGAAGGAACAACAGCACTGAGTCCTAAGATGTGTCTGTCAGATGAAGAGGACTGAGAGAGAAATTTCTGCGTAATCTTCTTGCAAGTAAAGATGGCATTTCCATCAAACTGTAGGCCTAAAAAGACCTTGCCCACAGCTTCCTCCTCCTCACCAGTACCATCCACTCCCCTAAAAAAATGGCTGTAACAGAAACAAACATAAGTTTCATTTTCTTCTGTATATAGTACTTTTGTGCAGAAAGGAAAACATTGCATTTTATGCCTTAAAAGAAAAGCAACCCAACACACCCTAGAGTGATGTCTTACACTGTACTAGGAAGCTTCTTGAGGAATCTATACAGTGTATTTGGCAATGTTTTCTGTTTATTTTATGGCCTAACTTGCAGCCTGAATATTCTGTCAGCCTACATATGATACATATAGATTTTTTTTCTAAATAGAAGAGATGGGTTTTGTTTCTTTCCATCTGCAGCAACATCCCCTGTGACAATAGCAAGAGAGACGTAGCACTGCTTTGAAAGCAGTCATTTATCTGCTTGCTGCAGAGCAGCAGGAGGGAGGGGAAAGAAGCTAGTGGGCTTGATAGAGTACAATACAGTCAAAACAGCACAATACTGAGCACAGTTATATAAGAGCACTCTTTCCAATAGTAATACAGTTCTCAGATGCATTAAGCTTTTCTCTTGTCACTACCTAACCTCAGGCTAACTCAGACGGATGCCATTCTTACAGTATTTAGCTTAGGGATCCCTATAGCAACCATTACTGTAGTATCTACAGGCATCACAGGTCAGTTAGATAGCAGGCTGAGATGGATACTTCTTTCCTTTTCCTTTATCTGGTTAGAGTTAGTTTGGCACTGGCATAATTTTTAAGATTACCTAAAGATGTCACTCCAGTGGGAATGATTTATCAAAAGCATGGACTGCAGACTCTGGCTGTAACATGAGGGCCAGAAGGATAATATATTGTAATAAAACCAATGCAAGGGTACAGACTGTATTGTTTCCAGGGGCTGAGAAGATACAGACATTAATTGAACTTGAAGTTACTAAAGTGATCGGAAACTCTAAGTAAATCTCCAAAGGGAGTACATTCTTGGACAGCACACTGACAAGAGCTGAATGTAGCCAGTAGTTAGGGGAAGTCCGTAAGTACTGTTCGACTTTAGTCACCACAAGAACTGGGCTGCAGTTTTAGGACCACCCTTCTCATTGACATAAATAACAGTATATGACAGACTAAGTATACTTCTGGGCCCAAACTCTCTGGCTGGTAATGGACCCTACAACTACTTTGTCTGCCCTAGGCTTTTGGGGAATGCAGGTGAAATAGTTGAGTTCCTAAAATGACATTTCCCCATCTGACAGCTCTTCCTAGTCTTTGGGAAAGTAGGGCAGGAAAACTGAAACTGCACATAGTTTCCATTTACCTGATCTGAGTCATTGACTGTAATCTTCAATCCCCTCAAGATTTCACCCTCTGGGGGATGCTCGTACATGGTCAGTTCAAATCTGTTCTGGGGGCCATTTTCTCCATAGAATGTTGGTGGATGGTTGTTGAGGTCGACCACCCGTATAGTCACCATGGCAAAAGCGTAAACTGAGATGTCACCTTCTTGACTGACTTCTGATGCCTGCAGCAGGCAGGAGAGAGAGAAGAATGATGAGGGTATACTCTTTCCTCAGTTCCATGTTCAGTTATTGTTCTGCATGTACAAATCACGCTAAAACTCTAACTTGTATGAAGATTCACAGCTTTATATTTCTCTAGAAATCTCAGTCCATTTCACACTGAAGTTTATGATGATTAGAAATTATGGTAATAAACCAGTCCCAATAAAGCCCCAGTGAAAAAAATTCTCCTCCTCATTTTGTGAGCTTAGTAACTCACCCTAGGTGAAAACAGTTCTCTAAAGACAGATAATCTAAGAGAGGCAAGATAAATGCTTGCCTAAAATTTTGACAGAATAGAAAAGGACAATAATCTTTAAATTTGCTGTGGTACCACATGTAGTTGATTTTGACATTGCTGCAAGGACTGCAGCCTTGAAAACTCTGCAAGAAAAACTGTACTTGCGGTATTCAGGCAAATATTTGAACAAGAAAAATGACACTTTTTTTTTTTTTTTTTTTTTTTGAGATTTAGTCCCTGATTTACAATTCTGCTTTGCTGTCTAGACGAGCATAATTTAAACTGGATATAGTTTGGACAGACAAGCAAACCTAGCTGGCATTTTTCTGAACTGAAAGATCAAATCTGTCTGGGTTTCAACAATTCCAACATGCAGTCTGATTCACTGGATTGAACCTAAGATGTTTCTTCTGTCAGTACAGAAACTCCAGCTGGTGTTTTTGTAATGAAATAGCTATCACTAGCATGCTTTTTTGCTCAAAGGGCTCAAAACCAAAGGCACTAGACTGATAAATTTCTCTGAAGATGCTAGTCTGGTAAATGAAGGGCTTGTCGCTACCTATGCTGGGTAATACAACACCCTTTTGGTTACTCAGGCAGATTTTGTAGCCTGCATGAGCTCTGGGGTCACCACAGATATAACTAGGAGATCAGAAAAGCTTGCAAGGGCTTAACTAATCCTGTATCTGGGAGGCACTAGCAGACTGCAGCAAACCAGAGAGATTAGGGGAAGAAATGGTGCCAGAGTTTAATGCAGACAACGGGAACTCTATGATCTCCCATGTTCAGCAAGCTGCTTGAGCCCACTAGCAAGCAAGTGCCCTTGGGAACGCTACACTGGTTCTGGCAGTGTGCAAGGCATCAAAGCTGCCTTTAGACAATATTGTCCTTACCATGACAAACTCTTGTGCTTGTAATATGTATTTGCTGAAGAAAACTGATATAGTCTTCACAATTTAACTCTACATTTTTAAACTCTTAGTCTTTAGAAACTGCTTCAAATAATGCAGCCTGTCACACTGATACTAGCTCATCAAGGTGTTAGCATGTATTTGTATGTGGCTGATCAATGCTTCAGGAGTGGTTACGGATATGAAATTGCATGATCTACCCCCTCCTATTACTAATCACAGTTTTGACAGTTACCTATCTCATCACATAGAGATTACAAGACATTAATTCCCGGTTTAGCAATAAAATCTGAGAACACATAGAACAGTTAAGTAGATACCATAAAGGAGGTTGATTCTCTAGACTCAGAGAAGAAATTAGGACATGATGACTTCATTTGAAAGAAGTAATTTGAGACGCTAAATATTCCAAGCAACAAAAGCAGTTTGTTCTCTTTTATAGTATCTGGCACTCTGCTCAAGTATAGCAGGTAGTTTCTAAAACATGTCAAGTCAGCTATAAATTGAACTATTTTAGAAAATCATGCCTACTCATGGCATTTAAGACCAATGGTCTTCAAGTGGCCACAGAACGTACCTGAACTTTTAGTTCATACACTTCCTTCTTGAGCTGATTTGGGCTTTTAATGACAGAAATGGCTCCAGTTGTGTTGCCAATTTCGAATGAACCTTCACTTCCTGCAATAAAACCAAGATCCTCTAGTTACATGCCACACTTCCTTTTTCTGAACAAGCATGAGCAATCAACCAAAGACTTCATTAAGCATATCTTTGTCCATATGTGTATCCGTATCTATTATTAGATCTGAAGCCAAATTTCAAAAATGAAGCATTTCTATGCCTGGTCACAGTGAGATGAAAACACAGATGAGGGCCAAAAGGGTTTCCTCCCATAGGAATGGCTCAGTAGAGCTCTGCCCTTATGGGCAGCTGCCCTCACTTTCCTCTTCCCACCCTGGTCAGGTTCCTTTCAAGCCTCAGCAACCAGGCATACAAATTTGCTATTCATTTCTATTATGCTGTCTTCTTTATATGCTGGTTTAGACAAAAATAGACATTCCTTATTTTAATTAGCAAATGCATAATTAAGTCTCTGAGAAACAAGAACATTTCTCTCACTAATACCAGGTAAGGTGAGAAGTCTGACAATCTGTCTGAAAAACATAGTCACTCCTTCTGCAGAGAGCATCTCTGGAGAAGCACCTTCTGGCCTTAGAAATTCAGTTGTTAAAAAACTCTCAGCCTCTTGCAAGGCTGTCCTGAACAAAAAGGGATTTTGGAGGATCTGGGGTAAAACCCAGGCATTTTGCCCTGAGGCAGAGTCTGACAGGGCAAGGACAGGGCTGCAGGCTGACTTTGCTACCGCCAACCTAACTTCCATTGATCTGAACAGAAGATGAGTTACAGGGCTGCATACTCTTGAGACCTGGTGAATTTGTGCTGTAGCAAATGCCAGCTTGCAGAGAGGCAGCGGTTCCTCATCACAGTGTCTGCATCCACCTCACCATCATGGCCAAAAGCAGGCTGGTGCCTAGGGAGGGGGCCAGCCGGCAGCTCAGGGGGCCCTGCCCTGCTCTGCTGTATTGGGTCTGGCTGAGATGGAGTTAATGCTCCCCATAGCAGCCCTCATAGTGCTGTGTTCTGCATTGGTAGCTAGAAAGGTGTTGATAACTCACTGGTGTTTTGGCTACTGCTGAGCAGTGCTGGCACAGCATCAAGGCTGTGTCCCCAACATTTTTTGCCCCCCTCAACAGGAGGCTGGGGCTGGGGAAGATCTTGGGAGGGGACGTAACCAGGACAGCTGACCTGAACTAACCAGATAGTCCATACCATATGACGTCAGCTCAGATATAAAAGCTACCTAAAGGGAGATGGAACAGGGGACATTTTTCTGTCTTCCAGAGCAACCACTACGCGTGCCGGAGCCCTGCTTCCCAGGAAGTGGCCAGACATCGCCTGCTGATGGGAAGTAGAGAATAACATCATTTGTTTCTCTTTGCTTTCATGCGCAACCTCTGCTTTCGCTTATTAAACTGTCTTGACTCATGAGCCTGTTGTTATATTTTCTCCCTCCTGTCGGGCTCAGGAGGGGAGTGATAGAGCGGCTTTGGTGGGCACCTGGCGTCCAGCCAGGGTCAACCCCTCACATCTGCCATGGGGCTATGGGCACCCCTAGCTGCTAGCTCACATACTAGTATTGGCCACAACCTACGCTTTGTGGCAGAGCCTACCATTGAAAGGAGAAGAGAGGAAAACCCTTACAATGAAGGAGATCAAGCATTCAGAAATAAAGGATAATGACCTGAAAGTCCAGTCATTTTTCTTTTTCTCTAACTCAATTCCAGTGCTGACTTTTAAACCATTTGGTAGTGTCCCGTTTTGCTAATACCTGCAATAACTGCAACTTCATTAAAGTACACTAGACACAACATTGAACAGATATTGACTCATACAATGGTCAATTATTAAGATATATTGGTCTGGAAAGTACGTCCTGACTGAGAAGGAGCTTAAGTCAATAGTGGTTTCAAGCCACCATACTTCATGTTATTGTCTAGTTATCCCAGGGAAATTGGTAACTCGGAGTATGTAACTTTATGTGTGTTCTTTCATATAACATGTTCAGAGGACTGGAGTATTTTCTAAAAGTATCCCACAGTCCCTGGATAAAAAGTGCTTATGAAGAATAAATAATTTCCTATTTGCTGTTAGTATTTTCTCACCCTTTCACAACCTAGCCTGCAGGTACTGGAATAATGGCTTGCCATGAGTAATGCCAGGGTTTGAGGTGCAGGGGCAGAAACCTATTGTAATCTTTTGTTCTCTATTTCTTCAACTTTCTATGCACTAAAAGCATATTCCCTTCCCCTCCCTTCCATTTCATGCTAAAAAGATCCTGTGTTAATGTGCATGAGGAAAGCCTGCTCTCCATTAAGTCATATTTTGTGCCACTTATCTGTCATCTCCTTCCATCTTCCATCTTTTCCACTCTTTCCTAATCACTTACCTATTTTATCCCGCAGCACCTTTTTGGTCGCCCTCTATTTTCTTTGGAAATCTAGTATCTTTCCTCATTAATCCTATTTCCCTTTGACATTTTCCCTGGTTCATCTGCCTTTGCTTATTCTCCTTACTCAATTTCTTCCTTATCTAGTATATTTTCACCCCAATTAATTTGTTTTTACTCCTCATTCTCCCCCTTTATTTTAACCTTTTCTAATTTTCCATCTATTCCCTTCTGCAACCTTTTTTTCCTCAATGTTTCTACTTTCCTTTTACCCTCTTCTATTTGTTCCCTTCCACTGAGGAGAGTGAACCTCAGCATGGATCCCATGGCACATCAAGGCAAAACCTCAATTGCAACCGTCTTCTGTCCTCTCTAGGCCTTGCTGTTTAGATCACATAACACAATGAAGAACTTACTGCATAGCTCTGCAACTACACCTCTGATTTCTCTTACGAAATTTTGGCATCTCTCACGCCTGGGAGTTGGGGTTCCCAGTTGCCATGGAAGTCTTGTTTTGGAGGAAGAGAGAACCAAATAAAACTAAAGTTGTAGCTTGGAGTTTAGTTCAGCTAAGTTGTTGACTTCACCAGCTAATGAATCATCAATTCAGCTAAGTCTCACATTTATGCTATTAAAAGATATGCGACAGACTCAGAATGACTGATGAAAAGCATTAATCTTCTGATAACATCTACTTTCTTCCAGTGCAGTGTAGAACCAGTGTCTCTTCACTGGTAAATATAATTTCTTCCAAGAAATCAGAGCTTTGACCATTTAGCCACTTTAATCACAATATTAATAAAAATATCCCTCTAAATACCGTGTCTGGGTTTCCCAATGCATTCTCTTGCCTCACAGACTAAATGACAGAGATGCTCAGTAGCAGTGAATGCATCTCCATTTACACTTTGTGAAATGACAAGCAGGCTACTGATGCCTGACAAATCAGTAACACTAACAACTCCAAGTGTAGTTCTGTGAAGCAGATACTAAAACTCAGTGAATCGTATCTTGGCTGTTCTGTGCTAGGCAGGGCCCTGGAGTTGTTCGAGGTACCTGACATTATTTCATGCGATTTTGTCTCAGCTTTATTAAACTCTAGCATATCCCATTCTAACTTAATGTCAGATCTAGTTTCGACTGCCCTTCTGATTTCAGATGAGACAAGTCTACTCACCGTTCACAATGTAGTAATGAATACTATTAGGCTTTCCTCTGTCTCCATCAAGAGCAACAACAGTAAGGACCTCAGAGCCCTGGGGAGAAATGGGAAATCACAGTCTGCATGCTGACATCAAAGAGTGGTGAAATTGCAACTGTGTATTAATAAACTGAACTTCTGTAAGTCTTTCTGCAGTGAGGGGTAGGAGGGAGAGTGGATAACTTTGCTTGTGCTGTATGGGGAACACAGCAAGGGCCGCTGACTCCCACCCAGAAAAAAATCAGTGCTTGGCTTTACAGAGCAGGAGCTGAATGCTACTCCTCAGACCAATCCTGTGTTGGTCCTCCATCAACAGTTTGAGTTGTTCCTGCACTGTACCTCCACATAAGGTGGGGATACCCCTGCTGCTGCTCACTCCCTACAGACCCCGCTGTGCCACCTGCCCTCGCCAGCCTGCTGCCAGTGCCATGCCACTGCCTGCACCGATGGCAGAGCAACCTGCTTTGGTGCCTGGGCCTCAGCTGGCCCAAGAGGGCCAGGGCTTGGCACAGCCTTGGGGCACGCCATGCACCTGCCAAGAGACTGGTGCCAGTTCTCCCAGTGCCCAGCCCCCTTCTCCTTTTTTTCCAGCTGAGGTTTGGGTGAGGACCAGAGGACCAGCAGGAGCACTGCACTGCTCCCCATGCGGCAGTGACGATGGCGTGGGTGTGAAATGGCTGCACACCCCAGTGGCCATGGGTGCCTCGGCCCCAGGGACAGGCCGGCTGCAGGAGCAGTCAGAAGCCATGGCCAGCAACACCTACCTTGGGCCACAGATTTTGGCAGAGGATTTGGAGTAACCAATCTGAGACCCGAGGTTCAGTTTGGGTCCCTACCAAGATACCCTCTGGTAGCTGCTGTAAAGGCTCCTGGTGTTGCTGCGTGCCCCATGGCTACACTGTGTACTGAGACACAGGCAGCTGCTGAGGAGTCATCAGGTCGTTTTGGTCCTGCCTAATTAAGTTCAGACAG
Source organism: Elanus axillaris (assembly GCA_026212715.1). NCBI lineage: Eukaryota > Metazoa > Chordata > Aves > Accipitriformes > Accipitridae > Elanus > Elanus axillaris. The sequence continues at coordinate 12,375,867 of JANZLQ010000100.1, forward strand.
ACAGCAAAACAGAGATCACAAAGCAACTTGGCCCACAGAACATTTAGGGCATAAAATTGTGATGAAAATCATGGTGATTTAACTGTCCTTAAACCTTACTGTCTTTCTGTGCAAGTAACATGGCCGTGGGCCATACGTATAGAACTTGTGTACTGGAGACCATTTGCTTGTGTGACTGCTCCTATCAGCTCAGAGGGATGATGACTGTCAGCATGAAAATGTTCACCCAAGTGGCAATGAGCTGTGCAATTTAGGCCTCTGAACTAAAGTGGTACTGTTTGGGGCTGCAAAAACAGAGAACATTGAAGTAACTGTCAGTTAATCACAAATGGCAACAATGAACATTTTCATGACAACCCTTGAGTGAATTTTTCAAACAAGAGCAAGATTCTGTAAGAGCAACTGGAAATACAGAACTGTATTTATTATCATTTTTGCTGGAAGCTGCCATAAATTCTGCCTACTGGGCAAAACACAGTGCAGTCCCTTTGAAGGTGACAGAGTACTTGTAAATCCTGACAACTCTACCAAGGAGAAAAGAAGCCAGTTTACAAAATTAACACCAAACATGTAAACAATGCTAAAATCAGCTAGTGCATCTCTCCCTCTGGGGAATTCATTCTAATAGCAAAACCCACAGTGGGAAGGACTGATTTGTGCTTCCATCATTACAATATCATAACGGTGTAAGTTATGAGCTCAAGCTGGATGTAATTAACATTTATTGCCTCCCATTTCCATAGTAAACACTAACTCCTGTGTGCACCTGATAGTTATTTCAAGATCTATATGTAACTATGCGGAATAAATCAATATACATAATAGCATTCATTTCAAACATCTGCAAAGTACACAAGCATTTCTTCTCTGCCCTGCTGAAATGTAACAGCCTAAGCATTGAATTGCCATATACAGTCATGCAAGGGCTGCAGTGTACACTGGAGTTCTGGACAGGAAGTAAAGACATAATCTTTCCTGAAAGTCAAGGGAAGATCAGGTGAACAGTGTGCAATCACACTGCCAAAGAGATAAATAGTCTAATGTTGGGTAATGTCATGAGCAGATACCATTTCTTGTCCTATGTATGAAGAAAATGTTAATTAAATCTTATGTATCGGGGTGAAAGCTGATCTATACACAGTAGCATGCCTCTGCTTAGATATAGAGAAAATTCATTAGTTTGCAGCTTCAGGAATAATACGTGGCTGAAAGCATCATGGTGGATGTAATAATCTAATTTGCTAAGCTGTGTGCTCCCTTTTAAGCAAATCTGCCATTAGGCATTTCTGAGGTGATGGCAACACCAGAAGCTCAGTGTTACTCCTTGGACTCTGTGTGTGTCTGTGATAGATAAAAAGTGGTATATTCAGCAGCAGACACATGGGACAAATGCAGTGTCCCCATTTGTATGTGGTGTACACCCCTGCTTGCTTCATAATCAGGTGGCTTTTAGGCCTGGAGGACTTCCTGGCCCATTCTGCCTATCTAGCCATCACTGAGCAGTAAGTACCCTGCATTTTGGGGATACCAGGGTTGTTTCTCCCTAAGTGATATCCATGGGACAGCACAAAGAGTCTAGAGCATTTGGGCATAAATTCTCCCCACACCTTGCACAACCAGCTGTTGGTACGAGACTGATCAGCTGGAAAATAAAAGCACCATGAGACCACAGAGCACACAAAGTCTTCTAGCATGATGTGTTCAGGTGAGGTAACTAGCAACCTGCTTAAGCCTTCAGCCAAGTGTCTCTGCAGGTCTCAGCTACAGAAGAACTCTTAGTCACTGTCTGGGCTTAGACCAATGTAGATGGGCAGAATTCTTTCTGGCTTTAATGACAGCAACAGGAAGCCTTGCATGGCAATTTTGCAACGGATGTAAATAAGAACAACTCAGAGATTTGGTCAGCTCATTTTACTTAGGGGTCAAATCAGAGTTTAGGTCCCAGTTTCCAATAAAGCCTGTGCTAGAAGCCATAGGGCTATCCTGACTGAGATGTGAAAGATTGCACTTGTTCTCTTACAGGCAAAACCTAGCACTTACTGCGAGTGTATCCTCATAGACATATCCATAGTAGGGTGTCCCGATGAACATGGGAGGAGTATCCTGAACATCTTCAACATTGACAGTAACTGTTGTTGTGGCTGAAAACACTTTGTTGTCTCCCCTGAGCTTCCCACCACCATCCTAGAAGAGAAGTCATCATCAGATCCCTCTGCTAAAACATGTCTGCAAATCGGCTTATGGCACTGCATGCACCTCATGAGCCTTCAGAAGCACAGTCCGAGGAATCCCTTCTCTCTCTGAACACACAGATTAATCTCTGCTGTCCTATTCCCTTCTCTCTTCCATTTGTCCTGCTCCCTCTTGAATTCAGAAGACACCTTGCAGTGTCTCAGAAGTAATTTCTTATATTGAAAGTGGTTGTGCCAATATATGTAGTCATATGTGACCTTTGATCAACAACACAGGGGACAGGGAATTCAGGTTTTTTTCAGAGAAAAAAGAATGCTCAAAATGGATGCAAAAATTTAGTGACTGAGGTCTACAGCTTTTCATCCCGCACATAGTCTTGTCAAGTACTCTTACGTGATAAAGTGAAAGCATGGAGGAGCTGTGCAGCAGAGAACTGTTAGATAGCCACAGTGTATAAACAGTCTCTGGGGACTTGACTACAATCAACTCTGCTACTGATACAGCAGAGCCAATTAGAAAGATGACTCGCAATTTCAGAAGCTTTTAACACCCTCAGTCTCAGAGCACCGGCTGGAGGTCAGTAGTCATGCTGGTATATAAGAGTGTGAATTGTTCAGCACGTCTGCTATACCAATTCTAAAAATTCAATTTTTTGGAAAAGATATGCTCTTTTTTTTCCTCCTTCCTGCCCCAAAGGCAGCATTTAAGCCAAATTTTGTTACTTCTCCTCAAATGAACCCTGGCTAAATAAATACATAAAAAGATCTGTACGTTTTTCATAAAACATGAGAAACTGAAAGTCCCCATAAGTAACAGCAAAATCATCCCCTTTCCACCCATGTGAGTCTGTGTGACAAGTCCCCACAGGATCCTGAGTGACTTTACTTCAGAATCCATAAACTTTTAATGCCTAATGAATCCCCAGCTGTGCCACAGGCGTAGCACTGCTGAGAATGACAGAGGCAAGAAGGGATGTGCAGTAATATTTGCAGGATTTGAATAAGCTCCTGCCACAAGGCACTGGAGAACTGAATGAAAGAAACGTCCACAGATATTTCCAGAAAAGAAGCCTGTCACTTGTGCTGCACTGGCTGCAGCTGTGCCCTGTGTCATACTGTGGCTAATGAATGCAGCCTGCACCACCTGCCTGCCAGGGACTTGCCCTTCTTGCAGTAGGGCCATGCCCTGGGAAGCACAAGGGAGCCCTTAGCACCTGCAGGGTCGCAAAGGCTGATGCTTCTGGAAGCTGGGGCTGCATACGCCAGCCCTTCCCTTCTAGGTGACTCCTTTCTGTGGTGGGGCTCACTATCCTGTCACTGGGGCCTGAGTGAAAGGTGGGAAACCCTCTCCCAAATGCCTCCAGTTGTTGTTCAGCAGCAGACACTGGTCACCTTTCCTCCCTCACTTTTCCATGTTACCCCTCTCCCCCGCTCCAGATGTTACAGAGAGAGGGAGCGACTCTGCCACCTCAATGTTATTCTTCATGTTTCAGCAATCCTTTAAGTCACACTTGTATTTGAACTAATCAGTCCTACCCAAACACAACCCCCCACCTCCTCTAGTTTCAGATAAAAGCTTTATACTTTGGCTACGACGACGACAAAATGTGTTCTTGATTTCTCATAGTCCAGGGTGACCCCTGTTTTGATGCGCAGGACACCACTGTGCCGGTCTATTGTAAACTTATTAGCATGGATGTTCTAGAAGAAAAGAAAAGAAGAAACAGTGAGAGATTACAGGTTATGGAAATAAGATTGCCGTAGGGATTCATCTTTTATTTCATCTGCTAAGGGAAAAGACTAGAATAATGGTACGGTTTGGGTGAATAATGTATTTGATGAATTTCACCTCTGTGTATTTATGAACAATTCATGAACCAACGACGAGTCTCTCATTATTCAGAATAAATCAGTTACCTGCAATGTAGATTTTTTTTAATCTTTTAGTATTTCATTGTGAAATCTTTGGTTAACACAGTTCATTGCATGGAAAGAGGTAGGGAGGCTTAGCAGAAAAAAAGATGAGGGCAAAAGGAAGAAGAAAAAAGGTGTTATCCCTTAGTGTTTCAAAGTTCTACTGGCTTAAAAAAAAGCAGGAAGTTTGCATGCATAGGTTACTGTCAACAGAGTAGTGTTTTGGTGATTTTTGTGATATACAAATAATAGCTAAAAGACATCTAATTTCCAAAAATACGTAAAAATGTCTCCCTCCATTCTTCTGGACTGGAGAGATCTATAAACACACCTCCATTTGAGCATCCATACACAATGGCCACTGTCGGGTAATGTTGGTCTTTTCACTAGACTTCACCACCTGCCTACATCAGACTTTTGGAGAGGTTTTTTTCTGTGCAACTTGAGAATTCCCAGAGACTATGCCAAAAGACATGGCTACATTTTTTTCAACAAATACACATATTTACTATCTTTTTTGCCACACAGATGTATCAACCAGACATAGAAGTCTGAAATTGTTGTTCCTTGGCTTCACAGGCCATCAGCTTAGTGGAAAAAGCCCTATGCAAAATTGCATCTTGCACATACTGTATTTTAAAAAGATCATAATTCAGAAAATCAAAACTAAATTTCAAGAAGGCACTCAAGGTGTTCTTATAGTATGCCCAAACTCTTAACAAGATTAGCTTTAGTGCTATGTAAATACCTTCCAACTTGTTTCCATATCCATATTTGTATGCAAAATAAATATTGCAACAAATTGGCTTTGGGTTGTTTTTTTTCAGTTGCCTCTTGAATAAGGGGAACAGCAACTAGTCTGGACAGAGCTGCTTGTGGGAAGAAGGAATTTGAAGGATGTAATGCAAAAAGTTGCCGTTTTGGCATGCAGAAGGTCTGTAATACAGAAATTCAGCTTTAAATACAGAGCTCTTTCTGTTCTTCACCAGCAGGCAATAACTGAAAGGCTGGTTTCAAGCAGGCACAGCTTTGTCAGTGAGAAGACTTAGTACGTCATATTTCACATCGTGATCCAGGTCTCAGTTCTGCACCAGCCTGCTACACCAAAGTGCACATTCAGGTTTCCAGCATGTTTTGCTTTCTAAAGAAAGCTATTTCATGCTTTAGAAATCCCATATGCATACAAGATTACAAGTTAGACTTGCTCTCCCCATCACTCCAAAGAAAGGGCTAATGAGCCCTGCCATGAGGAGTCCTGCTGGCAAGCATATAGGAGTGACAGTGGCAACTCCATCTCCTCCTTCTGCCTGCTGGACTGCACTTGACTTCTTGCAACTGGACAATATCCATTTTATCAATGCTTGTTTTCTTGTGCATGGTACTAAATTGGTCCTATAGACACTAGTAGCAGGCTCAATCCTCAAAATCTTTTTTTTAACCTGATTTCTGAGATCTTAGTAAATGAGAGATGATTTTTGAAGGTATGGGTAATACCTTACCTGCAAGAAGTAGGTGATACTTCCTCCAGAACCCGTGTCTTTGTCCACTGCCTCAATCTTAAAGATACTGCTGCCAGAGGGAGTGTTCTGTGACCAGAAAGAGTTACCAGTCACACAAAGTGCAAACCAGGTGAGTTAGAAGAAAGGAAAAATGAGCATCCAAGGAGGCAGAAAAAGAGAATGATAGTAGAAAGAATATGAATGCACTGAGGGAACCAAAGAGCAGAAAGAAAAGAGGGAACAGATTAAAAATGGAGGAAACTGGAGAAGAACAAGAAGGAAGAAACACTTTTTGGAATAAAAATAGCAGCAAATCTCAGCTAAGACAGAATGCATCCTATTCCCACTGAAGTAAATTCTAAAAACTCCCAATAACTCAAATGTTGGAGCTCACCCACAAAATAGCACACCTGAACTACCTACAGACTTATTCCCTAAGTTTGCAGTGAGTATTAAACACCTACCCAAACCCTAAAAGAATGGAAGTTAGTCCTGCACATCTTGTTCTTTTACTGGAAACATACTAGCTTTTCTTTACATCCTATTGAAATATACTTCTGGTATGCAAAGGAACTTCACCAACCTCTGGGACTTGGACAATGTAAGGTGTATTGATAAACTCTGGGCTCTCATCGTTCGCATCCATTACAAGGATCCTGACTTTTTCAGAAACCTGGAGTAAAATATAAATAATATATTATGAATCAAGCTGATTTTCAACATGTACCTGTTCATTTGCCAACTAAGGTGCAGTTAAAAGAAATGAAAAATTATATTGTAATAGAATATCTTTGCACTACCAAAACTGAGCACATAAAAGAAAATACAGAAAACCCCATAATACAGAAGCATTTGCTTTGTGGAGAACACCTAGATATCTCCAAACTAAACAAGGATTCTGAGAGTACTTTATAAATTACAGATTTGGGCTGATTTTCAAAAGCCTTTCTTCTTCTTTATGGTATTCAAGATACCATGATGTATTTTATGAGAATATATAAGCTGGTACCTGACAGCCAAGAGCATTCATTAATGCCTCGTTTGATATCATGATACTAGGTTAATAGCATGCATAATTTGGATGTACAAATACATGCTACTAATATGTAACAATCCATCTTGAACAAATTGTGTGTTCTCTTTCTAAAAATACAGAAGCAAACATATTTGACCCACAAAACTTCACGGCTGTTTGCAAGTGAACATGTGAATGCGATCCTATCATTTCCTGTTTATAGAGAGAGGTTGCCAAGGCAGTTGTGCCTGTAGGATGCTGGCACCTCCCGAATTTTCGTTGTAGTAATCACAATTAATTTGTTTGAGATGAGGAAGAGCTCTAGAGTTATCCAGTCTTGTGGATAGTAAGAGGGTCCCACTTTTGTGGCATCTCTAGTGATGAAGCCCATGTCCAGCCATTGGCAGACTAAGATCCTGGCTGCTGTGACAGCATCTGTCCATAAACTGAAAATGCCAAGGGAATTTGTAGAACTAGGATTGGATGCTTGTGCAATGCCTCAGATAAGTCCTTAATGATTAGATGTGATCAAAGCTTTATTCAGCAGCAGATGAGAAAACCCCCACCACCTTAGCCTAAGCAAATCTTCTTAATGTCATGCTAGAGAAACATTGCAGGGGTGGAGGGACAGTCAGCTCTTGGGTGTCCAGCACTAGTTCCTATAACGTCATGCATTTCTCCAAAAAGCCTCCAGATCTTTCTTGGGTATGAATCCTACTGAGCTGACAGTGAAACTTCATAGGAAGCTGCTGTAATTCTGCAGGCCACTAAGTCTTTCAGCTCACACTACATTGTAATTATCCTCAAATAGCTGAGCAAGGAGCTGGAGTGAGACTTGAGTTACTGGGACTTCAGTGGCTCTTGAAACAGGAGGTAAGATTCTAATGAGATTACGTTTTATGATAAAATTAGATAGTCCCTGTAAGGTAGTTTAATAGGAGGAGGTGTGTGGGGACACACAGTTTTGACAAGCTACATGACAATTGCATACTTACTGTACTCAGGCCATCTGAAATACTGACAATAACTTCAATCTCATCTTCCTTCTGTGAAACAAGAAAATTCGTTTTTTTAGAGAGATGGTGTTTGCCTTGATTGGAAACGGGACTGCAGATTTAAATGTGTCCCAGCAGGCAGATGAAAGTAACAACTAATACCACAAAGCAACCAGAGCAGAGGCTAGGAAGACCCCTCAGAGGCTCCAGCTGTGGGGCTCCTTGGAGTTTCTGTGGCTACTGTCAAGAGACAGTTGGTCTGGGAATCCCAGTTGTCCTGTAAAGTGCTAGTGAAAATCAGTTACCTTTTTCAAGAAACACTCCCTAAAAAGGCACAATTGATTCAAAATTCTTCTGTTTCAGTATACAGTATTTTGTTGAAGGGTTTAATAAGTACTGTGCACCCTTCCCTGCAAAGGAGACATGAAGGGTTCAATGCCTGTGTTCCCAGAGTAAGGATGCCTTCAGGCCACTATTGTTGGGAACATCTTCAACCCACATAGTTACATGGGCTAAAGAGCTATGATATAACTAAAGAAGTGTCCTGGAACATTGCTTACACAAATCTCTACTTCCTCCTAATGACAGGAGAGTCCCCTGTCTGAGGATTAGAGGAGTGGAACTGTCCCTTCGCTCTTAAATGGAGTGCGGGTAGGGGAAGATAGGAATAATGAGTAAACTTCTCTTTCGCCAAAAGCTGGACAGACAGCTGCTGAAAAATTTGATAGCACTGTCAGTGGCACAAGTCAACTGGAAAACAACGTGATGGGTGAAGTATGATGTCTCAGAATTGCAAAGTATATTACATGTTTCAGGGGCAAGTAAGTTGGTATTGTCCCAAAAAGCCACAGATGAAGCAAACTGAAGGAAATTCCATGAACACACTGAGTGGTGCCATTTCACTGTACCTCTCTGTCAAGCTCCTCGATCAGTGTAACATTTCCAAGGTTCTTGTCAACAGAAAAGTAGCATCTTGATCCAGCTTCATAGGCCAGGCCGTATGATACAGGATCTCCTTCTGGATCAGTTCCATTCAGAGTGTACACATGGGTACCTGAAAATTGGCATTCAACAATATTTCCCTGTGGTTACTTCAATCAGTGAGTATTTCACTGGTCTGTTCCTTAGGAACTTAGCTACCCTGTGGCAGGCAAAGCGTCTGTGAATCAAACCCACTTACTGGGAAATATGGATAAGCAGACAGTTCAATAGCCCTGATTGCCACTTTTTAGCCTATTGGTTAAACTGAGTTTGTCAGTCCTGGTTTCTCTCACTCCAGGCCTTTTCCTGTGGAACTGCACTTAGATCGATAATGTTCACATCATAGTCTTCACACAGATGACAAGCTCTTAACTAACTCTCAGCCCAGGCAAGTCAGAAGTGATGCTGTTGTACGACAGGGTGACAATCTCAGCAGTACAAAAGGCCCCCCCCCACACCTCTGCTCTGTGGGAACAAAGACATTGCAAACTAGCAGGCAGAGGATCTGGCAACTGAAGGCAGTGTTCCCACAGGACTGGACCCAGGCTCTGAAGCTCGGGAGATGCAGGGACATTTGCAGACTTTTCCACTTTCAGCACTAATAGATGCAAAGGTCTTCTTTCCTACTTCACGCCCCCTCATTAGCTCCCTCTCATTAAATTCTCTACTTGACACACCCACTCATGCTCATACCACTGAATAAATTCTCCAAACTCATCAACATATTTCTTTCACAAACTGGGGAAAGGGAGATCGTTATTTCTATTTTTACACATTGGAGAAGTTGGTGCCGGTTTTTCCAGTAAACTGACTTTGTTTATCAGAAGCGATACTTCCTGGGGGAGTTACAACACCTACGTTTTCAAAACAAGGTGACAGTTTATCAGTGTTATTTTTCTAAACTTACATGTCTGTCATTCTACTGTGCATTAACATCTTAATCCAAATAACTTCAAGCACTAAGAAATATCAGTTAACTCTGCCTGAAATATAAAACTGCTGTTGTTTCCTTTCAATCTGCTGTGCCTTGTGCAAGTTACCTGAGACATTCAAGTTGCAGAGGTTTGGAGCAGAAACTCTGCTTTACATCTAACAAAGTTCTCTGCACTGGAAATACTCCCCTGGAGCTGAGTTTGAGAGGGTTTCAATTCTTTACTCAAAAGTTGTAATCTTTTTCTCGTATCCTCTCTGCAGTGGCAGTGCAGTTTTTCACTGGCCAGATCCATAAGCTTGTTTAACTCTAGAGCTTTGGTTGAGGTCACAGCACTGACAGGTCAGCTTCTCGAATGTTTCCTCACTTTTGCAATGCAACCTTTTGCTCCTATGTAAAATGTGAAGCAAACAGATCAGTGGGCTTAACAGACATGCAACCTTCAGGCATCAGCAGTGATATTCAGAAAACGAGGCTGTCTTCTTTGCATAGCAAGAGATGATGCCAAACCATGTGTGATCTGTGCTCACTTATGAGTAAACTCTCTTATGATGATTACCAGGGCAATATTTGGGCAACTTCGTACTGAAAAATGTTCACATTGCAAAAACCAATGGGCCTACAGGACCACACAAAACAGACCCTGTTATGAGCTGGCTCAGCCAGCCAACAAATAGTCAAGATTTGCAAAACAGGTTCACAAAACTACAAAACACTTTCCATGTTTTTCTTGGACTTTTCCCACAAAACAGAGTAGAAAATAACAACACATCTGTAACTGGGATGCCCCAAAATTATTAGGGAAAGTCAATGAGCAGTATGATGTGACACTTCTCTGATTGTAACAACTGAACTGCGTAAGTACAAAGAAATGCAAGGAGAGGAATAAACTGGGGCTAATATAAAATACTGTCCTGAAAGGACACCTGCCTCCTGATAATAGCTGTCTACATAAGAGACCAAAATTTCAAGACTGTCGAAGGTTCTGCAGCACCAGCAATGACTGTATTTATTCTTGTTTTTCAAAAGCTTTGTCTTAATATCACAGCTGGGGCCAAATGGAGAATTTAGGTGTCAACTGTCAGCACTTCATTGACATCATTATCTTTATGTGCTTTTTTTTCAGCCTTCTTTGGTGATTAGAAGTTTTTACTTCTTAGTTGCTTTTCTGCCCTTCTTCTTCACTTTTCCTGTCCCTTCCACTATATACCACTGGCTGTCCTGCCTGTACCTAGCTGATGCAGATGTCTGCAGCAGTTGCTGAGCAGCGCTGCCTGTGCAGTGGAGGAACAGGACAGACACCACAACCCAGTCTGGGGTCTCCCAGAGCCTACAGGCAACAACCAGGCACAAGGTGTAGTGCTCTGACTGGGGCTGCCCTGAACTACCGGCACTGGTCATACACACACTGCAAACCACTCCTCAGGGACTGCAGGGCATGTGCTAGAGAAGAATACACTGTGAAAGTTCAGGTGAATACATTTGAATATGGGTTTGTTCTTCTCACAATTTTCTCTCCTAGCTTTTCTAGGAATTTTCTTATAAGGAAAACAGGAATTTTCTTGCTGCTAAACATGAGACGAAACATTGTTATTGGTACAGGCTGAGATTACTGAGGTTTCTGAGCAAGTAATGAAGGACATCATTGATCTTTACGCTGTACAGTTTGCTTCCTAGCTAAAGCTGGTACTTCTTCATTTTTCATGATACAGGCCTTTTAGATTGGATTGCGGATCAAAATTCATTTTCTAGTTCATTATAATTCCTAATTTTTTCTGAATTGTAATTTCAGTGCACAGTACTTTCCATATCATTAACACCCCTGGGAACACTTCTCTGCACAGTGTTAATGCCAATTAAAAATCTGCTCTCAGTGTGCTGCCTCCACTTGCTGAAAAGGAAATAAATTTTAAAAACCAGCTAAAATCTTATCAGTGAGTACCAAGTAAACAGCCTCTCCCTGTCAGAAGAATAGGAGAATAGAAGAGTCTTTATCCAGGGATATGGCAAATGCCATGTAAGAGCCCCAGCTGGAAAAGCTGGATGCTCCGAGTACCTAGGGGATGGCACAGCAGGCTGGGATGGGCAAGTCCTGGGGAGATGCACGCTGCTCTCTGCCATGGTTCCTTCCCAGGAGCCATGCCAGGCTTCCACTGTGTTAAAAGTAATTTCCTCTTTGCTCCTGCCACTGAGGCTGAACAGCTGTCCCATGATGCCATTGCTCCATTTTACTTCATTTCTGACTTCAATTTATTCACGGCCAGCCTCTGTGCATGTGCCCTGGGGCTGGTTTTGCCCTCTCACTGAAGACACGCTCTCCCTCTCCGCTGTGCAACACTCAGCAATCAAATCCTCCCTGCCAAGTTAAACAAGCCAAGCACATTTTGGATTCATGCTCAGTCCCCCTGTTGTCCTGTGCCACCACAGCTGACATCTGTTCACAAGATGCTGAGAGGGACATCCATGGCCATGCTCCCAGGACAGGACACCTCTCTGCCCAATGTCACAGCAAATACCATCTTACCCAGGGTTAAGCGCCTGCTCTCCACCTGTCTCAGCCAAAGGCCTGTTTCCCCCCCAGAAAAGGTGATGGACAGTTAACACAAAGCCTACAGACAGTTGTTTTACACTCCAAGCTCACCCCAAGCAAAGGGGAGCTCAGGCTTCTGGAGGCCGTGGACCACACACCAAGACTACCTCAAAACCGGCTCCTTTCCCATTCACTCCCACCTCAGCTACCGCTCCTTCCTGAGCACTCCCAGGCAACTCCTGCACCCTGGCACACTGCGCTGGCTGACGAAGCGGAGACATGGCCAGGATTGGCAGCCCAAAAGCCACGGCTGCTACAGCAGCAGCCAAAACAGGCCCCACAGCTGCAAGCCCCTGTGGCGGGGAGAGGGGGGCACGGCAGCAAGTGCTTAGCATGGGCCCCAAAACACCACCCCAGAGACAGCAGCTATGTGTCCCTGTGGCACCCGCAGCAACCAACTCCGAGGGGAAGCCATCTGAGAGCTAGCTTCTGATGTATCAGCAGTTTCTGTTAGAAGAATAAAAACAGAAGCAAAGGCTGTAACACCTGTGAGTCCTCAGTGCATCTCTGAGCAGTGCTCTGCTTTGCAGGAAGGCTGTTTTGTGCAGCGTTAGCTCTGCCGCAGTGATGCAGAAGGCAGGCTGTGTTTAACAGTTTTGTTCTGGTAGCTCCTAGCTTTCCAAGGGGGGAGATTTTAATTTCTGCAAAAAGTTGAATATTTTTGCACCTTCAAAAATTTAGCCTTTCTGGAATCATCTGAATGTGAGGTCTCGCTGAGTTTCTACATTTCACGACACAGCTTGGGCTAAATTGTGCACATCTTGGTCCTTTCTAGTCAGAAAGGAATTATTTAAAAAAGAAGTGTGTTAATTCTTTCACTCAGATATTTTTTGTGACAAGGAGGGCTGGAAACAAACTGTGGGCAGAAAAAATTCCTTGTGGGTTCAGCTACTATATCTGTGAAGGATGCAATACATAAACACATACAGAAGGATGGCAGAATGCCGGGGTTGGATTGCTAGGCATTGAAGGAAGAACCAGGAAACACATTAGCAGGGACTCTCACCAGTCTGGGGAGTATTAGTTGGATCAGGGCGACAGAAACAGGGAAGGAGCAATGGGTACCAGAGGGGACAAGAGGGGTCTCCACAGCCAGCTGTGAATGATGGGAAGAAATGAGACCAGGAGCATGTAGGAACCACAGGGGAAGCTTTAAGGATGGAAGGACCTAGAGTGGTCAGTCAGCCAGTGGTAGGTAGCTGACAGCTGTAGCTTTGATCAAAGAATTGCCACTGCAAACTGGCTTTTAACGGGGTGGAGTGCATACTTGGGGGCATGGGGAAAAAGAGAAAGGAAAAATGCAAGCATGAGAGGCATACAAAGAACTCCAGAGCACCGATGATGCTTGGGCTTTGAGAGAGTAATGAACTTAGGCCTTCTGAGTATGTGCTTCAATCCCTTGCTCTGCGGCTGTTCTCAGTCCCACTGTGTCCCCACTATGAGGGCATACAGGGATTAATGAAGTAAGATGAAACAAACAACCTGAAATAGCATCCCCCACATGCCTTAAGACCTTGATTAGGAGCATGTGTACATTTTGTATGTACACAAGCAACTCTTTGCAAAGAGCTAATCACCCACCTGCCCTGCCAAACAGCCACACAAACTGCAACTATTACTTCAGTTCGTAACTTTCCCCATTCTTCTAAAATCTGGCATTGAAAGGGGCTGCTGCTCTGGCCATTCTTACCTAAAGAGGTCTCACACTCTGCAGCAATAAATGGGATCTGGGAATCTGCAGAGACTTTCAAGCTTTCACACAGAAGTGGCATTTGCTGGTTTTATGATAACTTATGTCACAATGTATGTAACTTGGTAGATCACAACTATCTGTACGTAAGCAAAATTGCACAAGGAAAAGGTCAAGTTGAGGATGATATGAGCACGATAATGTGATTTTCTTGAATTTGATGCATTCATGCAGCTGCAGCACTGCAATTTCTCTTTCTACAGTCACATAGAGAATCCATTGTCTCCTTTTGGTGCTCCAAAATGTTGCATGTCCCTTGCCTATGGATGCCTGGGAATATAAATAACACACACCACTTTGCCAACTGCTAGTAATCTCAGCAGGGCCAAAGGCTGTAAAATTCCTGGAGGTTTATTAAAGCTGCTGTCCATGGCATTCCTCAGATCAGACACTGGCTGCTGCCAAGAAAAGCATCCTGTCTATGACTCCAAATTTTATGTAAGCACAGGGAAGACCTAATGGCAACCTGCCCATTTTTGCAGCACCTATGCCTGAGTGAGGCCATCCAGAATCAAACATATGAAAGTTTTAATTCCCCTGTTTTGTCACTGATGATCCTGCTCAAACTGAAAGATGACTCCTGCAGTGTGAATGCTTGGGACTGCACGTGGACATAGAAGACCAGATTCTTTCTCCTTCTGGAGGAGATCGGGGCAGAGGGATGAAGAGTAACAGCCCCTTCTGCAGTGCAAGACCTGCCACAGAAAAGGGCCAGCCTGGCAGCCATTTAGCATGGGCAGTGTGAGCCCTCACTGAGGTCTGGCAAGAAGCTCTGACTGTGGTCTGATGCGGACACTGGTCCTCCCACCCTGCACGAAGCTGAGTGCACACCCAGCACTGCAGCACCAAAACATCGGTGTTGTTCATGCCCTCCTCTGGGAGTCCTCCCCGAGAAGTGGCTGTGCGGATGTGGGCAGTGGGTAGCAGCAGCAGTTTGCACTGAGCAAGCCCCAAGCAGCCACATCCCAAGGGAACTTCTGAAAGTGCTTTCAGGAAAGAGGACCCTGCAGTACTCACAGCTTTTAGTCAAAGTGTTCTGGGAATTAGCCCAAAGAAGCACTGGCAGCTGTATGGCAAAGCTATCACATTTGGACTTTCAAAAGTAAGGTCTTATCTCTTTCCCAAGGGTTTCTTTAGGCCCTTTGCAAAAGCCTAAACTCAACGTTTCCTAACCTTTCACCTCAGATGAATGCTTTTGGTGGCACCCTTGGACCGTTAAGCCAGAAGCTGCTTCACTCTTGTCCTTTAAAGCACATTTATACAGCAAATTAGAAATACACGCCAGCCAATGTAAACACATTCTGAATTAAGCCAGCAGGCATGAGGCACAGCAGCACTGAAGATGGAGCAGCTTGAGCTTTATCACTGCTGCAACCAAAGCATAAACTCTCCAGGGACTTTTATGTAGTCTGGTTGCTAATGTTACAAAAGCAATGCAAAAGCTCATCACGTTTGTCATTATTCTTACTCAGGCTAGTTACAAGAACGCTAACGCAGAGTCTGATCCCTCACACTGCTGTTTTGCTGTTGAGGCATGCATACTCTCCTTTTTTGCCCTCCTGGAGCCCCAGATCAGATGCACTGGGGCCCAGCGCTGGAAAATTACTGCTGTACTTCGCTGCTGCAGGGAGTGCTGTCATCTGAGAGACCGTGTGGTGCTGCGGTCCTGATAGGAAAGACATTTTTTACTGTGTTGCGGCTCTGTGCCATCTTTAGCTCCCCATGCCCACGCAGGTGGCTGGACGCTCCCAGCAGTGGCAGGGAGAGGCTGATGCTCAGTAAATGACTGTGAGCGGGCACCACACCAGGGGATGGGAGTTTGACGGCAAGCGAGTTGTACTGCCTGCGGTTTGAGTGGTGGAGTTGGCAAACACCACCCCAAACAAACTGAGTCAGGGTCCCGTTTTGTGGCTATCTGGCATTACAAGCCTTATCTACACTATTAGACAAGTTATTCCACTGGCTAATCTTACTCCAATAATCAGCAGAGCTGTCTGGATCGCCAAGGCTGAGCAAGTGAGGTTTCCATGTGAATCTGGGCAGAAGTACAGCAAAAATTGCAGCTCCTTGATCTGCCTCTGGCATTTGCAAGTGCCACTACATTACTGTTGGCCTTCAGCTGAGGTTTCCACTTAAGCTTGACCGAGCTTATAGCAAATCCCTGCTGCATCATAAGCAAGCTCTTTTTAAGTTCATCGGCTAGATGCGTCACTTCTACACTATGTGCCACCTTCTCCCCCTCCTCTTCTCTGCTTGAGCAGGCAAAGGAGAAGTCACTGCTTCCCAGTCACCCTCTCCCCAACCCCTAGTATGCGCGGTGTGGATCCTGGCTGGCATTAACACCATTGGGCTATAAATGGAGACTTTGAGCAAACCCCAGGCAGCTGCTTTCCAAAGCAGTGGATGACCCTGCTTACGTTTAGGAAGGCGAAGGTGGCAGCATCAGTCTTCCAGGGGAGGCTGTGCCCGCTGGATCCTTCCCTCATCCTTGCCTTCCCCAGCTGCCTAAGCCCTGGGAGGGGAGGGTTTGGGGAGCACAGCTCTGCGCAGCCGTGTCCCTCCTCTTTGCATGAGGCAGCTAATAAGTGCTGGTGCTCTGGTACTGAAGAGCTTAATACTTTTCTGATTTAGCCTGTAAAAGCTCCAGACAAACAAGAGCAAATCCTAAACAAAACCTCAGTGCAATGTTTGAAGAAAAGGTGGTGTTCATCACTGTAATATATTTTACATAGAATTTTTTTAATGTTAGGAAATTATTCTTTCCCCATGGAAAATACGGATTATAAATCACCTTTTTTTCTTATTTCATTGCTCTTAATGCAACTACAGTTAAAAGAAGCTTAAATAGACCCGCCTTAAAATGCTGAAAGCTGAAAAATGTATCAATTTTTGAATTTTCAATAAACCAAAACTAAGCCTTTTTAAAAAAACATCAGTTATTTAGACAAAGCAATTTTCACTCCAAGTAGAAACATTTTCTATCATTTGTACCATAAACATGAAAAATGCAAGAAATGTTTAAAGAAAATCATGCCTGTTACTTATCAATGCACAGCTTGCTTTTACTGACTGATAAAATTACCAGCAACTAGACTGTCTTCTCATAAGCATTTACAGAATTGTTAAGAAGCCCCTTACCACCATGAATTTATTTCTGACCCCAAAAGTCTGTGCTCTGATGCTGTGAATAGATTGGTGGACCAAGGAAAGGGGACCTAAAATTCATGTTTTAAATTACAGCTACAATTCAAACATGTCATTCTAAATTAAGGCCAATTAAAAGCTTGAGAGAAAACCATGCAAGACTAGAGTATATAACAACAACCTACAACAAAATATATGTTGCTAATCAAAAGAGCAAGCGGCTCCAGTTTGAAAATTTAAATATATTAATTTTAATACTGACCAACAGGTGTGTCCTCTGAAAGGCTGAGAAGTGCCATGTTCCCGTTTGTGCTTCTGGCTCCATTATCAAAGAAATAGGGGGCATAATTTGCCTGAACTGCAATTAAAACAAAACAGAAGCCAAAGAAAAGCATTTTGTAGGTGGCAGTTATTTGGCTTTGTTACCCAACTCTCAGTAAACATGAGCTGTTTTGGGAGTACTATTAGTGCATAACATACTCAGTTGCTGCAATGGACTTTCCGAACTATATCTGTACAGATATTTTTAATAAAATTACTTCTACATGACACTGTGCCAGTATTCACACAGCAGCAAACAGAGAAAGAGCGTATATGGAAAAAAAAAACCAAACCAACAGAAACAAAACAAATAATAGGATCTCTCTAAAAAAATCTCAATCAGTTCCAGACAGCTTCATTGCAAAATTAACCTCTTCAGCTTGCAATGACCATACTCCCCTATTCTACATATGCATGTCTGAAACTTTCCCAGTGCCTCGGTACTTTACCCAGTATTCTAAGCACATTCTGTCTTAAAATTATGCCTACTGCATGAGCAATTAGCCATAATTAAATAGTTACTTACTTGCTGCCAGACAACAGCAAACAAAGTTAAAAAAAAAAAGAAACAACAAATTAGTTGTCATTCTACTGACTGACTATTAGAGATTCAAAACAACAAATTAGTTGTCATTCTACTGACTGACTATTAGAGATTCAAAACAGCCCATTTGAAACAAAACTCCAAATATATAAACATAGAAGGTAACATTTGCACAGGGATCAGTTGCCAAGGAAAATATTTCAGGACAACATTACCACATCAGTAAGGATTACTACAGGATTTAAGGTTATGCTTGTATCCTCCTGTATTTTTACTTAACGAAGTGATTATAGTACTCACCCAGGCAAACGTGCACCAAACTGAGAAATAAGGATGGGGTGGAATGCCTTACATGCTTCATCCCACCGAAGAGTCAATTTCTTCCTTGTTTCAAGAGCTTGGGGTTTTTTTTGGTTGGTTTTTATTTTTTTTTCTCTCTGAAAGGTCCAGGAAAGCGTCCTTCAGACTGGCGTAGTGGAGAAATGTGCAAGAGACAGTAACAGATGCTAAGATGTTAAGCGGATGACACGTCTTAATTTCTGAAGAATTTAAAGAAGCTCCTTCCTACCACCTAATTAGACCAATTACTTTGCAGGGAGCTGTGGGACTCATTTCTGAGACAAGATTTGGAGGGATCAGAGTAACTGTCATAGGTTCTGCTGTTAGTACTGTATTTGTGCTGTCTTAACACACAAGCCAGAGAGAAGGTGAAGTAGAATATTGTTTTTTTTCTGAACTCTGTCTTTAATTCTATAAGCCAGTCCTACTTTTGAGAGCTGTAAGAGCTTTAACTTCATTTTAGCTCTGGTAATCTGGAGAAATTACAAAGGATGAAAATCTAGAAAATCTAATGTGAACAAGCAGCTGTAAATGTGGTTGTTACTGTTTTAAGGGAAACAACCACATTTCTGATAGCAAAAAGTACACGAAATTGCATACTAAAAATGAAGAAGTCAGAATGTTCTTTTCATGAGCTGGCCATATCATTTAATTCTTAAACCGCATGAATTTCTGAAAGCATCTTTTACATTCAGCAGGTAATTTTTAACCAACAGACTAAAAGGTGAGTTTAACCACCCACGCGTGGAGAAAGTTAACCAAGTAGCTTTTTTGCGTTGCTCGTTTTGGTTTTCTGCACATAAAAGGTGCTTGCACTAATTTAAACTATGCGTCACCCAATAAACTATAAAAAAATCAGCCACTTTGGGAAGGCTTTCACAGTCAAAGCTTTTGGCGGCTCGAAAGGAACTTCATCAGAGGTCATAACTCCGCTTCCGATGAAGGAGATGTTTACATGGGGCTTAGCTCTCTAAACGCGACCCGAGGCGCAGCCCTTGCCCTTTACACGCGTGTTACTGGGGTTTTCTGCTTCCCAATCGACGGCCTCGCCGCAAGAAAGGTCTAAGACCTCCGCCAGCCGAAGGCCTCTCCCCGCAGCGCTTGAGGGCGGAGGGCAGCTGGGCTCTCCGCCCGCCGGCGGCCCGGGGGACGGCGCTGCCCGCCCGCCACAGAGCTGCCGGTGGGGCCCCGCAGCCCCCCCCGGCC
>JANZLQ010000100.1:12395500-12406881 GCA_026212715.1 Elanus axillaris
GGCCCGGCCCGCAGCTCTGCAGCCGGGGGAGCCGCCAACCCTCCGGCGCCGCACCGGGGCCCGCGGCCGCCCCTGCTGCACCCGCGGGTCGACCCCGTCTCTCCCTGGGACGCCGCGCGTCCCGCAGCTTCCGGCCGGGAGCGGGCCGAGGCAGCGGCCAGGGCAGAGCCAGGAAGCGGCTTCCGACCGGGCAGCGGCGGAGATTTCTGGCTCCCTCATCCACCCCTGTGTTTTGTCAGTATTCGCAAAGGTTTGGGAAGAGAGGATGTAACTGTTCCCTAGCCGCAACCCGACAGACAGTCTCCCTTCCCAGCACCTGCCCGCGGGGAGCCGAGCTAAATAAAGGTGGGCAGCGCTGCTGGCCTGGCTTTCATCGGACACGTAGGGGAGGGACAGGCTTAGGCAGCTTCTGTGTGTTTTTCCTACAAAGGGAGCTGGCGGCTAGATCCTGCCGCGTGTTCACAGCATGTACATTACCCACCAGCTGCTGAAACTTCGGGGTGAACAAGTGGTGGAGGAAGCCACGGGAGAGAAAGCTTTGCCGCAGACAGAGCGCTGTGAAGGTCCGGTGCTGCGGGCGGACATGGCGTTTCTGCACCTTCAGGCTCCCCTGGACCTATGGTGCTGCTGGGAGGACACTTCTGCCTGCAGAACAAATAAATCAAGGGTCCCAGGAGGGCAGAAGTAAAACCCCTGTGCACAGTATCAACAAAACTCACCATCCATCATGGAACTTGCCAGAGAATGGTACAGAGACCAAAAGCCTAAAAAGACTCCAAAGTGGATTAGACAAATTCATGAAGATTAGGTTCATCGGTGGCTAGTGAATGCGATGATACAGATGCAAACTGTGGCTCAGTAAGGCACTAAATTACCACCTGCCAGAAGCACAGAAGTTAAACCAGGGGAAGGCTCTTTGTCGGCTTGATCTTTTTCTAATCAACTCCTACAAGACCAGACCTTTGCTGTGACTCCATAATACTATTTTCGTAGAACAGTGTTTGCAAAGGCTCCATGTCAAAACAGTGTGTGACTTCAGCAGTGGCCTGTAAAACTCAGGGAACCTGCAACAGGCAACTAAGAAAAACAAATTTATTTTTAGTGCATTTAAATTCACGATTAAGCTGAAGATTGTGTGGGAGAGGATACACATATAGAAGATGGATATAGATGTAATCCCAGTTACAGATTTAACCATGCTACCACTGTCAACAGTGATATTAAACCACTGATAAAATCACAGAAATACACCTGCATTGGTGCCTAAAAGGAAACATAAATAGCACCTAAATGTCCTCACTTGCTTCCTCAATCCGGAACTAACAACCTGCTGTTTTCTGCAGAATATTTTCCTAGAAAAAGTGATGGAGAGCTCTTGTCAAAGTTAATAGCTGTCTGTTCCTCTGGTTGCATCCCCTGGGGATCTAAATCTCTAGGGCCTGCATCTCCAAGGAAGCAAAATGTCTCACTCCTCCTGAATTTCAATGAGTTTGAGCTCTTAATCCCCTTAGAGTCTGAAAACCTAGCTAATATGCATCTGTGCACACTCAGATACATACCTAACACAGCAATGCTCTGACAGAGTATTTATTTTCTGTCAGAAAATGTGCTTTGATCAAAGCTAATACAGCTCATGGACCCAGACTGATTTTGATGAATTTTCTCTTTGGGAAGAAAAGGGGCAGGAGGGGGTTTCAGGAGGGCAACATATTCTATCCCAACAGTTTTAGGAATAGAAGGATCCCTCTCTTTATGTAGAAGAAACTTTCTATTTCATACATTTTTAGCATATCAAGTAGCAAGAAACATAAAAGAAGAATGAAATATACCCATCTGATCTGAACCATTTCATTTCCCAGGGTGTTCTGCTTGTTTACTATTCAGCATGAAAACAAATCTAGAAATATTTTCAGAACAAAAGTTCTGGATTTGGGTCACTGATGAACGATATCTACTAGAGTTTGCTAGACAACCTGAAATTTTTGTACAATACAAGTTTAAATGTTGAAGGGTGCTACAATGATGCAATGAATATTTTTGCAGTCTTCATCCCTTCTGACCGCAGCTTGGGTGTGCTGGTGCAGCATAGTTGTAACAGCTGTTTTGTGCATTGCGAAGCCCCTTGGGATGCCCTGAGCCACAGAGGCTCCTCTTCCCCTCACACAATCCCATACCCCAATCTGAAACCAGAATGTTCCATGGCACAGGGTCCAGACACAAACCTAACCATGCTCAAGCTCCTGCCCTCTTATCTCTCTGAGCCTTCAAGAAGCTTGGAAAAACCTGGTCCCCAACATGCTTACTTTTCTCAGCCCTAAACCCCAATTTAAGCCTAAGATGAGCAGTCTTCCTTAACCAGATATGGCTGACAAGAAATGAGCTTCCAGCAGTACTGAGAGCTGCTCTCTTTCTGTTTCCACATCCCTGAGTACGGGAATTGCGGGCCCCACGCAGACAGCCGTTCTTGAGCCCAATCCCAAAGCCTGACGTAAAATGTAGGCCAGACTAGAACTGGCAAACGGCACATAAAATGCCACAAGACCACAGCCGCTCGCACTATGCAGCAATACCAGTCTGAGCCAGTGTTTCCTCTGTTGGTGCAGGAGGAGGCCTGTTTACAGCCGTCAGAGAGCAAGTGCTCCAATTCAGTCACTAGCATCCCAGCTGGCGCTCACTGCCACCTGGGCTGGCAGTCTGAGCAGAGAGGGCAAAGATTGAACTGGCACAGAGGTAAATTACTCTTTCCACATTGTGGGTGGCCCTTCCACCTCAGGGCAATCACATTAGAACTGCCTACCTGGGGAATGCCTGCTTGGCATGTAAATGTGAGGTTTTCATGAGTTGTATTTCAATCAGTTTTCGGATGCTTGCACACATTTGCAATTTAAAAATAGAAAAAATAAAGAAAAAACAGAGATTAAATTATCTTCCACTGTCCTGCTTTGCTTTATATTAACTATGTATAGTCTTCAGATTGTATGCCTTCTTCCATCTGAGTTAAAAACCCCTCTGTTCTAGACTCTGGACAGTATTGATAAGTAATGAAGTTCATATTCATACAATAACAGCTCAAAGCTAGGCTTTTTCCTATGCTCATCCTCCAATTCTTGGTGCATATGACATTAAGCATTACCTTGGAGAGGAATATTCAGCATTTTTTTGTGTGTGTGTTTGTGTGTCTAAATAAATTCAATGCAAAAAGCGCTGCACACTTTATGTAAACTTCAGCATGTGCAGAAAGAGTCCAAATTACACTCTGGCCTTCCCTCTCTAAATCACCTGCTAAGAAGGGCTGTGGGAGTTACCATCGATACCTGGAACCTGGAGCCATTCTACACAGAGCGATTCACTCAGAATTGCTCGATGCAATAGCCATGAAGCAGAGAAGTGGAGCCTCAGCCATTTTCAGCACCCTTCTCAAAACTCTGCTTATTATCTCATCTTTGAACGTGATAAGGAAATTCTTATTTAGCTTTGAAAGCAAAGGAGGGGAGCAGGATGGGCCGCTGACATATGCCACAGGTGAGACAGACACCCTAAGAACCGTGAGTTTGACAGAGCAGTAACCACAGCTGGGCTGTTACTGGCACACCAAAGGGTCAGGTCACAAGCGAGTCCCACAGCACGGTGTGAGCAAGAACTGTCTAAGCTGTTCTGCAAACATTTTAATAACAGCAGGATGTGCTAAAGTACAGTAAATGTAACAAACACAGTTGTTGCTTCAAAGTTTGCTCTCTGGCTGGGACCTGGGGGGCTGTGTGTCATAATGCTCTTTGTTTCAGCAGAGCTGAGTCAGTATAAACAGAGTTGAGACAAAGTTAAATGCGCAGGTCCCACCACAACCAAACCAAACCAAACCAAACCAAACCAAACCAAACCAAACCACTCTCGCCTGTCCAAACTACATCCTTCCTCCCCCTTAAAACCACTCCCCCAAAGTACTGAGAGATGGTTTATACTGGGGCACATCATCACTCTCCACCAACTTCCATTACTACAGAGTACAAATGATGGTGAAAATCCAGAAACAACTGTTGACCATTTCAGATGGCTGGTTTTGGTGGTGAAGAATTTTACATGAGCTATCCTCTGCATTTTCCTAGCACAGCACTATACCTTCTGTCTGGCTGCTGAGAGAAACTATGGAAAGTGCTGGGGATCTGCAGGAACCTGAGCTAGTCTGATGGCAGGAGAGAAGAACCTGAAATCCCTCAGAAGTCTTCACTGTCCATCACTCTCTCTATGTTTCGAATTACAGGCCGTAAAAGAGAAGCAGATGCACAATAACATTGCACAGTAAGAACGGCAAAAGAGAAACAGTTGTGTGGTTTTGGTGGTTAGATCTAGTCAGAGGCACATGCTTGAGCCCTTGGCCATGATCACTAAACTCTGATCCTCCCTGTAGCCAGAATGAATATGCCACCTCCTATATAAGAGTTTATGCATCTCTCAACAGCCCACCGTCATCACTTGGGATATGCAAATTTGTTAAAATGACCTGGAATTCTTTATAGTCCTGCAAGATTCAAATGCAAGCCAATAAACACCTCTTCCTCCCTCTCACTGTGTTACTCTCTTGTTATTAATTGAACGAATTTAACGCTTTTACATCTGAAAGGAAAATGATCTCATTGTTACAGTTTGGACTCACGGGGGTCTAAGTTCAGTTTTCATCTCTACCACAGACAGTCTATAAATAATCAGCCCAAGATCATTAAATTCACATTAACCATACTCAGATTTGAAATATTTTCATTTTTTACATAAATTTTGTGCTTAATGTTATTCCACAGAGAAACAGAAAATTTCAGGGGGAACACAAACATGGATTCCCTCCCGCCCTTTTCAGGGAGAAAAACTGTTTTCCAGCCTGCTGTACTGACTCTTACCGGCAGAATCCCCTGCTGCAGCCATTTGTGAGGAGTGGGTATGCTCTTTGTTGCAATGGAAGCAGAGGAGGAAAGAGAGAAGGGCGTAATTTTGTTGGGAACAAGCAGAAAAGCCAGAGAAATCCAGATCACAAACCTCCTTGCTCTGCAGATTGTATTGCACATGTTTCACTCTGCACATACCCTCCCACCTCACAGCCTGGGCTCATATTTGATTCAGAGCAAAGCTAGTCTCTGTCATCCTCCAGGGCGCACCTTTTTTTTCTCTTGACAAGCACCTCTATCATTGCTTCTCTGATGAAGTACTGTCACAGCCTGGACGCACCCGGTCAAGGATGATTATGCAGAAGTGGCTGGTGGGGAGGGCAGCGGCACATGAAGAGCTGCAGAGGTGTCACACCAGCTTCCCTTCCACAGGCATGCCGTCCCCAGCCCAGGCACCCATGGCTCACTTATCAGCACCATACCCAGCTCTCCGTCAGCCAAGAAAGCTTCATACTGTCAGACATGATGAAGGATTACTGAATAAATTAACAGAAGGAAAAAAGTCCTCGATTAATCATAATTCTTCTGCCCCCAACAGTTTTGGAGCAGTCCCATTGCTGAACACGGGATATGTACTCACATTTCTAGATATATGTAACATCTTCATGCTAGGTTTTAAATTTCTTTCAGGTTATTCTCTTGTATCCCATATACCCTTGACATACAAAGTAATAAATACAGCAAGAAACTTCTCGTATTTTCCAAATGGATAGCAACGCTTTCTAAGAGAGCAGATACACGATCATAGCCACACACAATCTCATACCTGTGAAAATGTATTTTATAATCATGACCAAATCTGAGAGTGAAAGCCTTTTAAAAAAATGAACCAAAACTGGGAGTCTACCTGTAATAAAAACATTTACCTGCGTTCACTCCCACTGCTATAAAAAGCTAGAAGGAAGTCAGAAGTCTTGTTCTAGTAACTGCTGGTGAAGTCTTGCCATAAAGTTACAAGACAGACCTTGAAGGAGGAAACATTCATTTTATTGTTCAAGTGTGCACAGACCAAGACCAAATTATGGAGGTATGTATGGTCAGTATTTCATAAGGCACAAAATAATGTCAGATTTTCCTGTCTCTAACTCCTTAAATAGCCTGATATAGTTGAGTCAGACCAGAATCTTCTTTTGCTGGGGGATTATTTTAAATGCTAAACTCCACACATATATCTAAATAAAACCAATTTTCATTCTCTGTGGGCCCCAGTTTACTGGACTTCTGATAACATTTCTGCTAGGCAGAAACTGTGAGAAATGACTCACTGTACTGCACCAGGAACCAATAAAATTTACCCAGGTAGCAGAGCAAACATGCCAAGGTAATGGTCTAGGAACAGGAAGTACTCAAGGCTCCTTAGGACAAAGTAGTCTTAAAAACTGAATAACACCATTCTGTGAGGTCAGACAGCCCTGTTATTTCACATACTACAATATATTTAATGCCATGCTATGGTTTTATGCAACGCTGTCATGAGGGAACCACAGCCATGATGTCCTTATCTCCAAAGAAATTAAGAAATGACAAAAATGACAATGGGAAGAAAACAGAGGGAGACCATCTAGCATCTAGAAACATCTAGCAATTTTAGCATTTCCACAGTGACTTTCAAAAAGATGTCAAAGTGCTTCCCAACAAACCGTGCTGGTTTTTGTTTTGTTTTGTTTTCCAGACAAGTAAAGAGACGGTGCTATCACCCCCTCAGAAAAAATGCTAGTCTGCAAAACAAAAATCTCAGAGCACTTGCCTGCATGATTTATCATGAGATATTGTCCTTCACTGTGGGTGGCAACAGAGAAGGTTTGGGGAATTCCTGGGATAAAGCAGTAACTCTCCCAGTGCTTCATCTCAGGTATGGTTCCTCCTGGTTGAAGTCTGCCAAGGAGTGTTTTACAGTGTTTGCAAAAAAGGCACTGCAGGTGACTGGGGAAAGGAGAACATTTGCCACAGCTACCGAGTAGTTAAAGTTCTTGCTAAGCCATTTTACTAGCTTAGAGGCTTTTAAAGACCACTGCAAAATCCATTTGCAATTCAGTAACCTTGCTTCTCTGGAAGCTACTTATCACTCTCCTCATTTTGTTTTGACAGGGATAGAAAAAGAACAAATAGTCCCTAGAATATCCGCATATATTTAGATAGCCTACATTCACTTTGGCAGCATGATCTCCAAGGGATGTGGTGCCATGGAGCACGACACAGATCCATGTGAACGATGCCATTTAGTAGCAGACACGCAGCCCACGTTATTTATGGAAGAACTAGTATTGTTCATTGTTTTGCCTGTAAAAATTGTACATATAACTCAGAGTTGAGGTGTGAATAATGGATGAATCAAGACTTTATAGTTTACTTGGTGTGGCTGAGAAAAATAACAAGACTTGTCAAGGCAGAGCAAGGAAATGCTTGTATTCTCCCCATAAATCTTCTGGCTGGCGTGCATGCCATGGACATCACTGTGTAGATGCCCTGCTTACAAGGCAGCAATATGACTTGTTGAACCAGGGCACGTATGAAAATTAAACATGATCCCTTCACTACCACCTCAAAATAGGTTTTAGCCTTGCTCAGTGAACATGCCACACAGCTGGCACTGACTGTGACACAGGGCTCTGCAATAATGAAAAGGGGAAGTTTTGTCTTGAGAATCCACCTAGCAAAGGCAGCATTTTCCAGTGCACTTCAATCTGGGGAGCCAATTTTAAGAGAATGCTACAGAGATTTTATTTTCAGAGACCAGGCAAGCTGTATTTGCTACAGAATAACCGAATGGTGCCTCAGGGATACGTGAGGCTGGGATCAGTGCTGATGACCAAACAACATCACAGAACCCAGCAGAAAACCACTCTTCACTGACCAAAGTTCTAAGTGCTATCTTGCCTGTCAGGTGAGGGAAACCCTGCTGCTATTTGGA
Organism: Elanus axillaris; assembly: GCA_026212715.1. Lineage (NCBI taxonomy): Eukaryota > Metazoa > Chordata > Aves > Accipitriformes > Accipitridae > Elanus > Elanus axillaris. The sequence continues at coordinate 12,403,346 of JANZLQ010000100.1, forward strand.
CTTTGAGATCCTATTAGCCAGCATACGTTAGTAGCTTTGACTGTACTACACTTACCACAAATCTACATGCACATTAATAGAGTTAAGAACTTGTACAAGTGCCTAGTGGGCAGTTAATCACAACCATCCATTGAACAGGCATTTTTGTGTGCACTAAACTTTTGACTGCTTGGGCTTGAATGCCTCCTATATAAGGTTTAAATCATCACCCGGGAGCACCTATGGTGTACTACCAGCTGGGACTAACCAGCTCTTGAACTAATACCCTGGATGCGGTTTGAGTCTCTGACAGAAACTGGACTTGGTACGACAGCTTCTTGTGACTACAGAGATTTTTGTGATTGTGTCAGGCTGCAGAAGACAGACAAGTCATGTTCAGTTTAGGATCTCTCATAGGCACATAGTGACCTGATTTCTCTGATAATGCTTTCGGAGGCTGACCAGATGTCACTGTGAACATAAGGTGCTTATCCTACAGCAAATCTCTGACCTTAGCCACTCCCTTGTGGAGCATCAGCCTGAAAATGTGGAATTAAATCACCCACACCTGAAGATACTCACAGTCAGTGTATTTGAAATACACAAATAAATGTTGGCACAAAGGTTAAATGACGGCTTGGACAAATCCATATTCAGACACTGAACTTTTCTAGCAGAACCTCCCACCACTGAGATATTGAAAACAGAAGTAATTTGGGGGAGTTCCTTCTGTGCTGATAGCCCTGCTCTAAGATCAAAAGACAAAGCATGACGAGACAGTTGCGTGTTCAAAAACAATGTAGGTCATCCAATGGCTGCCATAAGTCTTATAATACTGAAGGGCTGCTGGGAACCACAGACATACATGGGTTGGAATCAACACCCTAGCTCATGTCATTTAATGTAGGACTAGGGAGCTCTCTTTGCTCCCCACCAGCAACTAAAAAAAATACTTGATGAGTCCTGCAGAGAAATTAGCTGTGATGAAGACAACTGCTCACATCTAGTAAGAACTTTTTGATCTGAGGCAAAAGACTGATTTCTAAGGGGGTTTTCCCCTCATCTTGAACCTACAAGAGGAGACAGTCATTGCTAAGCTTTGGACAAATTTTTCTCAAAACAAACCTCAGTAAAAAGTGTATATGAACCCAATCTGCATTCACCATCTGACAATACTTTGCTAAAGCTATTCATGGGAGGTAGTTAGCAACATCAGACAAAATGGAATCAGGCAACAGATGTGCAGACTTGATCCAACGAACACTGAAGTCACCAGGAGTCTTCCACTCAGTTTTGGCAAGAGTTATCTTACAAGAATATATAAATCTAAAACAGGAAGTATTTATTCTTCTGTTTTTATGTTTCACCTGGGTTTATTGTTTGAGATGAAATTGTCCATGCAGGATTTTAGTTTTCCTCGGCATATGCAATCACAAGAAGTTGTCATTGTAGTCCATACTTTGGATAAACAGAACCTCTCCAGAGTTAAAATCCTGAATTCTTGAACTATACACAGGCCATTGCATCAGCTGTGCTACACAGTCTAGAGGGCTCAAAAGCCACCATTACACCCTCTGGGATCATATTTTATGTAAAGAATACATCATTTTATTTATTCTAGTACCCACTTTGAGAAAAGAGATCCCAAAACCTGCCTCTGCCCCAACACACCCTGTCAGCAGACATAATTTCTCCCATGTCCCTAACAATTCACAGTCATAGTGCCAAATAGAATCATAGAATCACTTAGGTTGGAAAAGACCTTCACGATCATCAAGTCCAACCATCAACCATGCCCACTAGACCATGTCTTGGAGTGCCTTGTCTACATGCTTTTTGAATACCTCCAGGGATGGTGACTCAACCACTTCCCAGGGTAGCCAGTTCCAGTGTCTGACAACCCTCTCAGTAAAGAAAGTTTTCCTAATATCCAACCTAATCCTCCCTTGCCACAACTTAAGGCCGTAATCTCTTGTCCTATCTCCAGCCACCCGACAGAAGAGACCAGCCCCCACCTCACTACAACCCCCTTTCAAGTAGTTGCAGAGAGCGATAAGGTCCCCCCTCAGCCTCCTTTTCTCCAGACTAAATGGCCCCAGTTCCCTCAGCTGCTCCTCGTAAGACCTGTGCTCCAGGCCCCTCACCAGCTTGGTTGCCCTTCTCTGGACATGTTCCAGCAGCTCAGTGTCTTTCCTGTAGTGAGGGGCCCAAAAGACGACAGACTGATTTGGTGTTAGCTGGTGGTATTAAGCTCTATACAAAGTGAGGGACCACCTGGCTCACTTAGCTGACAAGGTCAGACCAGGATCCAACATCTGTTCTGGCAGACATAGAGATACTTCAGAAACATCTTTACTGGAAATTGAAGGCTGTGCAATTTTCATGCTTGACAGCCAAATGTACACAAAAGCACAAGATACAAACAAATGCATTTGTCAGCTTGGACAAGCTAAATTTACTACATTATATAAGCATACAGCTTGTGTGCTTAGAAAAGTCACTGAGCAACTATGTTTCCCCTCAGGTAACACCAAACAAATATACATAGACATGAAAGGAAAACAAAAGAAGAACAGATGCCTGTAAGTGAAGCCATAATCGGGTGGTAGCTCTGTTCTACCACATGGGGAAAATGGCCTGGTACATAAGAGTCAAACTCCTGTTGAGGAATCACCTTTGGAGGCTGACACATGACATTCCAATACCTCTAGACAAGGCAAAAAGCACATTTGGGCAGCAGTCACAAACCATGCTGAAATAATTTGAGGATTCCTGCTTTAGTTTGTTCAATCAAGACCGGGACCTCACACAAGTAACATTTTAAACTTGAATAGCCCTCAACCTTAGGTTGAGGCCAGTCTGGGAAACTGAGTAAAATACTCAAGTTCATTGGATGATGTCCCTGCATCCCTCCAGAGAACCAGAGTATTTCTCTAATTGTGCTAATGGTCTTTGGGGCTTATGTTTTTGCTGTCAGAGAGAACATTTTGCCTGGAGGAGGATCAGAGAGCGTGGAACAGACTGGTTGGGGGGCGTGAGGCAAAGAGAAAAATCATACAGCTTTTTTCAGATATAAAAGAAATAGGCTTAAGCTCACATTAGAGAACAGAATCTTCATACCTGTTAGCAACAATTTATATGGAGCTGCAAACACATGACCATATTTTACAGGGTAAAACCCTGCTGCAAACACCTTTAATACCAAAAATGCTTTTTACATTTACTTGTCATTTGTATTCTATGGACTCCTTCTACAAGCTACAAAAAACAAAATAGAAATAAAATATGTTTGCCCAGTGATCAGCAGCAGAACAATCAAGCACAGCTCCTTCACCAACCTCCTGACTCGGATCTTGTGAAAAGGACTAGCAGCTCCTTTATCCTTGATATAAATGGTATGCATGGTCAGCTCCTCAGAAACAGGAAGCTGAAAGTCAGATCTATCTCATCTCAAAACCAGTAAGAAAATAAAGTAATAACAAGCTGTATTGGGTTTCTGTGGCAAGGTTTTGGTAGTGGGGGGGTTACAGGGGTGGCTTCTGTGAGAAGCTGCTGGA
>JANZLQ010000100.1:12412568-12423166 GCA_026212715.1 Elanus axillaris
CAGGTCAGCTGCCCCGGCTATGCCCCCTCCCAGGTCCCTGTGAAAATTAACTCTATCCCAGCTGAACCCAGGACATATAGTTACATCACTTAATGAAAATATAAAAGATTACCAAGAAGAAAAAAGAATATCTCTGTATCCATAGGCACAGGAGTGTAGAATAAATCACTTTAGACAGGCAAAGCCATTTAATTATTCCCTCCCTACTAGACCTAAGTAAGTGAGCTGTTAATTGCACTTGACGCATTATAGGCTGGACACATTAAAGGGAGAAGAAAGGTTGACTCTGGAGCAAAAGTGGAGCAGAAAGGACAGAGGTAGGTGATTTCTCACCAACAAAATCTCACATAGGCTCAATGTTTCTGGAAATCCCTGTGGCACAGTTCTACAGTCAGGGCTATTGGTGGTGGCTGCTCTAGCATCCAAGAGGTTTGATGTGTCTTATCATAATTTCATTCTGATGTAACAGGTTTTACATAAAAAGTACATTCATCTTGCACAGCCAGGCACTTCTACTTTCTTATCAGTATGTTTATGGATAAAGGACAGCGTCTTTTGCACAGTTCCTCCCCATCTTCTGACCCAGTGAAGCACCAAACCCCTAGGATGCACATTAACAAAAGGAAATGTTATTATAGTATCCCATGTATATTCATTTGGGTTTTATCTAGTGGTGTTGCCTCCTATCCTTCCCGGACAGGCTTCTGCTATGCTCACGAAGACACATCTTGATATTCTCCAACTCCCTTTGCACTGTTCCTTAGGTTTCCCTCAAGGGGCCTGGGAAGCCTGAGTAGAATTAGAAAATGCAAAGGCAGCAGAAGAAATTCAGGTACATACATGATGACACTGCTCTAGTGTTCACTCCCCCTCACCACAGCTCTGGCAAACAGCTCTACCACTCAGAACAGACTCTGGTAAATGAGAAAACTGGGCAGCTGACATGACCGGTTTGAAAGATGGCTTCCACATGTTTCTCCACACTCATATTGACACAAAGTGATTTTTACAAGGTTTCTAGAAAATACAAAGCATGGCAAATCTGCTGCTCCTGACCTTTGGACATTTAGCTTATTTGTAGAGAATGAATATGAGATAAGGAAAAACATCTTGTGTAAAATAAGCACCATGGAACAATCATGGTAGGTCTCCAAGGTTTACAATACCAAACATCAAATCTGAAGAGGTAACTCTAAAACCCCTGTTTCTACATTTTAAAAACTGGTCTGTGAATTTGTGTGCTCTGGAGTACTGCAAAATGGTAACAGGGTGCCACAAGGTAATACAGTAATTAAACTGTGGAATATCAGTGGTAAAAAAAAAAAAAAGTCAAGACTGATTGAAGGTCAGAAGAGTTACTTTCACCTGTTTCACTATCTATAAGCAACTTCTTATTTACTCCAGTTCTGGTGACCTGACTTTCATATTTCCTTGCTCCATAAGGGTAGAAACTTTTTCCATTAATGTGTTTCTCACTATTCAGAAAATACAGTATTTTTATATTAGCAGATGGTTATCTACTGGAAAAATATAACAGGAATTTTTTTCAGAGGAGCAGGTTTCAGAACACAGATTAAGGTAAAAATTAATCATGTACTACATGTAACAAGCAGTAACAGAGAGGAAACTACTGAACAAACCAAAGTATTGATACGCAACCACATTCTACAGTCTAAAGTCCTTTCCTAAATTCAATCTCTCCTTTCCAGTTGTCAAACTCTGTTTTCTTTAATTAAAATCAACATAAAGAATAAGCAAAGAATAGGAAAAGAAAGGAGACAATTGCATTAGAGGAATATACTGTACCTGCCGCAGTAAAGGCATTGAGACACAAAAGAAAGACAAAGAAAAAGCCACATAGCGCCAGGAGCTTCATCCTTCCTACTAGTCACGAGAAGTCTTCAAGGAGGCTGAAAGCAGCATTCTCATCTGCCTCCAGCACAACTTTACCTTTTTATAAGGTAGCCAGAAAGGAATGCTGTGTTCAGAATGGGTGGAGATTTGGCCTTTGTATTGCACTTCAAGGGATGAAAAAAAACCCGCCCTTCCTATTACGAGAAGCAGTTTAATCAAAATCAGGCAGCAGTTAGCTGCCTTAGAGAGTGTCCCACCAACTAACAAGGAGCACCTGGCTTTGAGCATTGGAATATACAGGGATGCTCTGATGCAGTGTTTGTCCTGTGGTTCACAGCAGCCTCCTTAGGTGATGTTGTGTGCTCCTTTGGCTGCTTAGAAAGGCAGAGTACAGCTGAAATGAAGCTGTGTGGACAGTGAACTGAAAAGGCAAACCAAACCCAGAGCATTTAAATCAAAGCAATTGCCAGTGTATTGTTAACATAATTAACAGGACAGCTGGTTAAGCAGCAGATTTCTGAGTTAATAATAAACTTCTCAGTATCTATTGTATCTGGATTGTTCAGCCTGTTACAGAGATTTCAGTTAACAATCAAGATTAAGAGGTCCATCAAAGTCAATACAGTATCAAGGTTCAGAGAGCATGCATTAAAAAAAAAAAAGTCTTCAAGCAGGGATCAAGGGAAGAGCTGAGTCTCTTGAATAAGGCAAAAGTTTAGGTTTGGCAGCATCTAATTCTCACAGCTTATTCTGATAAGATTTGGGTCTCAAATACCAACATACACTGTGAGCTATGTAGCCTTAAGAGCTGGGAGCAGTACCTGGAAGCTGCTTAGGCTTGGAACTGGCAGCAAGACAAGCAGCTTCACTCTGGTGCACATACACTGCCCTTCCCCTCCCACCCCTAAATTTCCAACCTGTCATATTTCAGGTTTTAGATTTGGCTTGTTTCTTGCACTGGATCAGCAGCCTTCCGAATCAGGTTGCCCCTTTGTCTACTAATTTTAGCCCCCAAAACTTATTTCTACATTCCTACCTAGCAATATCCAAATATTGAGAAGATTGCTAGTGCCTGACCGTCTTTTCTTGCCAAGGCTGACATTAGCAAGGCTCTATAATCAAATCCCTAACAACACTTGCTACAGATAGTATTATCTTCAAAGTGCTTTATGAACAGCTCTGCCTCATCATTGGCACACCTCAGTCATTCAGACTGTAGTAAGTTTTTTAGTTCACATCACTGCTAAGCTGCTCAGAAAGTACTTTTAAAGTTCAGCTGATACAGAGAAAAACGAATGGGACAACAGAGCATTGATGTTGCTTTTATGATCTCAGGGTTCTTTTGAATAGTTGAAACATATGGATGTAAACCCTCATCTTCTAAAATCAACTTTTTTGGCAGTTAACACAGAATCAGTCCTTTCATTTGTAGAGAAGTTCTATACTCCTCTCTAAATGGGGAATAGTCATTACTATTACCAAAGTAGATTTTCTCAGATAAGTGTTTTATAAAAACTAGTTACACAAAATGTATAAACTAGAACCACTTATGTAAACTGGAAACATTATAGGAAGGACTTTTTAACACAGAAATGTCTCTGCAGTAGATTAACTGAATCAAATTTACAGCCTCAGCGTACCAACAAAAATACTGCATTCCTTTGGATGAACTCTAAATGGAGAAGAAATCGTGGCTCGTATAGCTTTGAGCACAGAATGAAATGTAAACTAGTGACACTGGAATCTCTTGAGCCTGGCTTTCCTGAAATAATCCTTTCCATTCCATCAGCAGCTTTCCATTTTAGCAGACCAATGTTGATTTTTTTTACCAAAGAATTTCAAACTTGCATTTGTGTTAGTTACATAGCACAGTCCATCCTACTGCAATTCAGGAAAAACCTGTGACTGTATTTCTGTCCAGTCTTGCTCAAGAAAGCACTCACTTCATTTTAACAACGTGGCAAGTGACTTTCCTGTGTAGGGTGTTAACCTACACCAAGATCTCAAGATGGAAATTCTCAGTTTTCTAGGCTAGGTAATACTTGTGTGAAGATGTGTAGTTACCCCTTAAATCCTGTGTTACCTGACAGCCAAGCTGAAGATGAGAGGGGGTGTGGGGAAGAAAATGCTATTTTTATATAGGACATAAACCTTTACAAACTATTTTCATTCTTCCACATATTAAGGCAAATTTTATTAATTAAATAGAAGAAAAGCAGGCTAGATGGTAATTCACTGTCAGCAAAGCTACTCCAAAACATACGGAAAGGTACAGGGAGGGAAGTTGTGCTGAAGGTCTAGCACAGCATACAGTCCTTGCAATTATCTCCTTACTGGTGACTAAAACCAACAGAAACAATAGAGTTTCCTGCTGGTTTTGTTTCACCTTTTCTTTCAAAATATCCTGTGAGAGAGTTTGAGCAGTGACAATCTTGCTGCATATACCAAATATCTGCACAGATAGCATAGAACAAGTAGACATGATGTTTTTCAAGGAAAACAAACAAACTAAACTGAGCATGTAAAACAGGGCTGGGAAATTTAATGGGCTAGTCAGCCTAAGGTATGCAGAAGGTATGCTAAGGTTTGCAGAAGATCTGAAATGCCAATAAGGCACATGAAAGGATAGGTAGGAGAGTCATTTTTCTGCAACATTCAATCAGGCTGTCTCAGTAGTGATCGCAGTGAAGCAAGTACCTATCTCACTTAGTCACCACAGTATTTTATCTCCATTACACTTTTTGAGACAGTTCTAGGCAAGCTCATGTATACATGATGACATTGCAAAATATAGGACAATAATTATCATTGCAAAGGGAGTCTAGATATAAACAGTTAATAGAGATTCTCAGTATGGCTCCAATACTTAAGTAAAAAATGATATATGCCTAATTCCACAGAACTCAACCTACTGCACTTTTAAATCCTGAACCAAATATCACTCAACTCTTGAAGTCTTTAATTGTTCTATGTATTTAAGCCTGTGAAAACCTAGACATTAAAATATCCTAAATTTTGGTCTTGTTAAAGTCAGTGAGGCTTTTTTCTATCAAGCTGACTCCAAGCCAAATTCTCCATTATGTTTTTGGTAGTGGGTTTTTGCTTTTTTTTGGGTGGTGGTGGTGTTTTTTTTTTAATCCCAGGTCCTACTGAAATGCCTGGGAAAGATGGGACAACAGGGGATGCATGTGTGGAGTCTGAAAGCAAGAAAGGAAAAAACATGTTACTTTCCCCATAATGTATTTTAAGATGTATCACTACATATGCTTCTAGTTGAATTAATTTGGCTTTTTTACAGACAAAAATTGTATGCTGAACACATGATTGAAATATTTTTTCCAAAAGCTGTATTGCTTTGGTTTTCCTGAAAGGAAAAGAAAGGAAAGGTCTTGCTGTACTGAGAAGTCAATTTTGTGATTTGGCGTAACCATATATAGGTAGCAACCACGTGAACAGAATGTTTTAATGGTAACCCAGAAAAAAAAAAAAACTGGTCTGTAATCAAAAGACATTGTCTGTCTAATGATAAATGGTTAAAGCTCTCGTGCCAAAAAATCCTGTTTCTTATTCTGACTGTAGTTTTACCCCCGAGTTACAGCCCAGCTAGTGGTGATACCACTCAATTAGGGCTTAAATGAGAAACATTGTCCTTTAAGGAGGACCATTACTCCATAGCTTCCCTAGGCAAGCCAGATTACTTTGTATAAACCATGCATGCTTTGCTAATGACTATACTCTTGAAGAGGAACTAAAGACTGATTAAAGGAAACATCCTACCCCAGAAGGTTCCCAAGGCTGGGTGATTGCCAAAGAAGCACGAACTAGGTAAAGGCCGCAGGGGGAGATCACAACCTCCCACTCAATCCAAGACCAAAAAGACTTGTCCCCCGTCCCTCCCCAGGACCATGTGTGCCAATTTACATAGCAAGCGAGGCTAATATTTAAATATAACTGGCCAATAGCAGATGAGAGGGTGACTACTAACGAATGAATGTAAATTTAGGCGTTTTTTTACTAATCATGTAACAGGATAAATATGTTGTAGTTCTTTGGTGTGGTGTGCCAGCTTTGCGGAGTCACCACCTGGCACCCATCTCTGTGCAGACATAAAATAAACAAATATCTTGGCTCTGTGTGTAAGATTGGCTTATTGCACACTGGGTACCGAACCCCGCTTGTGGGACAACATGACCGTTTTGAAGCTTTTTACTCCCCCAAACAATTTTAATTTCACTGATTTTAAGAAGGTTATGTCCAAAACTTACACTCAAGGTCTTCTCATGCTTCTCTGTTAATAAGGAACTACCATCTCCCCCCCCCCAAATGACTCTGTCGATATTAGGATATCTTTGTTGATAACAGGAAAATAAAAACGGAAAATCACATCACTGAGTGCATCTCACCTCTGCCTCCTAAAATGGCAGCTGCCTCACTCAACTGGCTTTCTTCCTTAAACATACAGGTGAACTAGAAATTAAAAAAAAAAATCTCATAAAAGGCACATTAACTCAAACCTACTAAGACTTTATACCCACAGAATTTTTCATGTCCTTTTAGCACTGAATAGAACCATCACCTTCTCTTCCTGTGTGCATGATAAGAAATAAAAAATGAATACAGAAGAGGAAAGGTAACCAGGTAAGATGGGAAATGAGTTGCACAACAGAAATATTTCCAGCTACATTCTTTTAATTAAACTGGAAAAGTTCTGGAATGTTAAATGCACTACAGCTGCTGCCAACACCTACCTCAAAAAAAGAAACATTTTTCTCCTGAAACATTCAAAACAATACTGGCAACAGGAGTGTTTACAAAGACTTACATTACTAAATATAAACTGCATTGTAACTTTACCATCCACCTCAAGCAAGAAAGCAGCATGTCCTACTTGGACACCCATTTGTTTTCTGCTTGGAAAAGGCAGGCTGCTACTTGGTCTCCTCTGTTACAACAGTCCAAGCCTTCCAGCTACTGTGATGGGAAATAAGGCAAACCTGTATACTTCTCACCACACACCCAAATAGCCCACAGAGGGGAAATAGAGCAGGTGGTGGGAAGTTGCACTGTCTGCCCAGGGGAACAGTTTTAAATGGTTTACACTTCTGCTCTTGTATTTCTCATTCTGAGTTTGGAGAAACCAAACCAACCACTTGCTTAAAAGCAATTGTGCCAAAAAGCACAAAGGAGTTTGCCAGATGAGCCTGAAGCATTGCCACAAACCTCAAAGTCTGCTTGCTACCAAGGGAGGCTGCCGCTACCTGCACAGCTTCAGTTGAGCAAATAGGAAGCTGTTACCTGCAGAGTGGTTTTGGCCCTCAGACAAGAGAGCGATCGCTACTTCAGAGCGTGGCAGAACAGTCACTTCCGTATTTTCTCTTCTCCAGTGTGTACAGCATCTGCAGCCTAGATACTCTCATCCATTCTGCGGAAGACACATCACCTTCTGTAAAACTATCCTTAGTCTTATGTTGATTCTTATTTTCACATAATCTGCCTGTAACCTTTGCCATTGCTGGCTGCCTGTGTCCCCTACTCAGCATGTCTGTCCCAGTAATTACACTCATTTAGATTAGCTTTTTAAGTATCTCCTCACTTGGTGTTCACAGTCACCTCCAGTTTCTGCCCTTGAGCCTGTTCTCCTTTCATACTGCTTTTTTTCCCTTCTGCCACTCCCATGCCTTTTTCTGTCATCCAGTTCTGCCCCAGTCTACTTTTCCCTTAATTATGACTGGGTAATACGTGAACAATATTTTTTGTTTCAACTGTTTAACTGTTTGTTCTGTTTTTTCCATTTAAGCTATTTTTTCCAAGGCATGAGTCTGCTTTTTGGCAGAAATATTTTGACTTTTCAATAAAATACAAGTGCATGAAAACCTAAGTGGTTTTTGTTGTTTTTTTTTTTTAACCAGTCTCAAATCATTTACATGTTTAGACTCTACCCTCATTCCTCATGGGAAAGAAAGTTCAAGCATAAAATTTCCCACTCATCATGTGGGCTAAACTGTCCATTCAGGATAATCTTGCATAATACAATGTGGCTAGAAACCTGCTGATGCATCCACCAAGCTGAAACAAGTTACCTTTTGAAATCTTGTAAGAAATTGGAGCTCTCCATTGAGAGACAGAAAGGTTTGTCTCACCATCCCCAGTCTCCCCACAGAGCCAGAGCTGCTCTTGCCCACTGCTGGGAAGCCCACACCCTCCCTGACCACCGCGGCAGCCCCGTTTCGGTTTCACAGCACACCCTTGCTACCTGGCCTATTCACCACAACATTCACCTTGCTGTAGCCATGCCAAGTCCCATCAACTGCCTTCCCCAAACTGATGTATTCCCAGACTACTTCCCTGTCACTCCTCCTGACTGCAGTTTTCCATTCCCTACCTTTTTTGTGTAAGTAAGCCTTGTGTTCCGTATATACCAACAAATACATCCACAGACTTCCAAGTGACATACCTAATTATGGCTGGAAAGCCCAAGTTAATGTAGGTTTTGGTTTACTTCTTGGTTTTTTGTTGCTATCTACTCAAGCGTTTGTTAAAATCCCTTGCTTTTCAAGGGGACTTTTAGTATGACAAACAAGCTAAGAAACACTACAGCTATGGCAAATGTTGAGCCTGTAATTAAATTAGCATCTCATAAAATGGGACTACAATAAATGGACTGCAGTATGCCCCCATGCACTATGGAAGACATCAACTTAAAGTGCCTCAAATAATCAATTTTAAATTATGACTTTTAAAAAGCAGATTTGAATATCCGCTCTCAATCTTGTTTCACATTTGTACATATTTATTGTTTCCCTAAGGAAAGGTTCAAAGTTGGTTGATATAACCATAACTGTCATATCAATTTTTACAAAATATGGCCTTTTCCTACAAGGCACTACTACTTTCTGCATATCTGAAGGAGGTACAAACACTTCTATTCAGATTCACAGAGCTCAGTACATGCTTATTCTGCTTTCAATATTTGTAATTTTAACACACTAGGTTCACCTACTAGAGAATTAGGTAAGTTTTTAATTTGTGATTTTTGCAAGGCTCTGCTCACTTAACTCCTGTCTATACAGCAGTCTCCCCATTTCCCTGGCATTCACAAACTCCTTGCTGTTGTGGTAGAATGAGTTATTCTTTGATGCCACTGACTCTACCCTTCCTTCCGCCCTCCATTGCTCAGATCCTGTGCAGGTGTTGGCTATCCATTACCTAGGCTAGGATAAACGCCTGCCTTTACCACAAGGGCTGGTTTTTCTTCCTTCCAGTATTTATCCCTGCTGCTCCTTCTTAAATCACAGCATAGTGGTAGCAGGGGGGTTCTTGACTCCATCTTTGTCAGAGCTCTTTACCCTGCCTTATGCCCTTGACTATGTTGCCTTCTTTCCCAAAGGGCACACACTTGGTTGGCTATCAAACACGCTCTACCTAGTCCTGTAAGCGCTGTTCTTGAAAGCGGGTTCGGCTCATTTCTCAGGCCTGCTAATTTTCTATTTCCTTCGTTTTCAGCACTACAGCCAGTGCTTCTGAGCTGTTACTTAAATGTATATAAAAAGGACAACTGGCACACCTGATTATTACCATAAAATGCTGTGGGATTTTTTGCAGGTCCAGGAATGACTCAATGATAAGTAAACAGGCTTTGGCTAAAAATTCCCCACCTTTTACAGGAATTCCTTATTTTGTTACATGTGCCAAAGAACATTAAGTACAGGGCATATATTTATCCTGCAATTAAATTAAAATCTGATCCTAAATATTGGCTACAACTGATGTTTCTAAGGATTTCCATGACATTTCAAGTACTTTGACTTTAAATCATGATCTAAATAAGCAGCTGCATAATTTTTAATAAAGTGAAGAACACTTTTAATAAGTGTTCTTCACAGTCAGCTGGTATAAGCAAGAAGGCCAGACCCGACTCATGGACATATTTGAGTTTGCACAGCAGAATACAAGATGAAATTTAGATCTCACCTTATGAAAACATTTAATGTAATCAGCTTTGTAATTTTCATCCCACTTGCCCCACCTCTAACACTGCTGGAAGCTGTGAGGTAATATGTACTCGCCTTCACAAACCCTATATAATAGTATACCTATATAAAACAGTAACACTAGACATGCCTGCTGTCTTTATACAACTTTACTTGCTCTCCAAAAGACGAAGACAATTCCTCCCTATTTCTGCTGACATTAAACAGCAGGACAATTATTTTTTTTTTAACTCTTCAATATTTGAAAAGAATTTGGTAAGGCAGTTTATAATGTCTTTGATAAATGATATTCAGTTTATAGCAAACTTAGAAATGGTTGCCATAAATTCACTTTGAATTTTGAAATGGACTCATTTTGAAAAAAGAAAAATGCATTTAAATAAGCCTTCCACATAGTAATTAAGAACTGGATTTTTATTTCAACTTTCAACCATCTTAGTGACCCTTAGTAATCATAATAAAGTGGAGACAGGTTCTTACAACACAGGAAACAATACATCAGTCTATGACAACCCTCAGTGAGGAAGGCTGTTCAGACCTGTAATCTGGCACTGGAAGGCCAGTTGCTACAAACACAAGTAACCTGCTGGAACAAGGCTCTGAGATCAGTCACTAACACAGCATTCACCCACTCACATTCTACCAAGCAAGAACAGACTCTGAACACAAGTGTAACACAGAACTGACAAACTCTGGAAACACAAATGTCTCACTCGTACATACCCAGCTGCATTGGGTTTGTGTGGCAAGCTT
>JANZLQ010000100.1:12424721-12442880 GCA_026212715.1 Elanus axillaris
AAAAAAACCCCAAACTGCAAAACCAAACAAGAACCACTGCATTTCTTAAAGCAATACATCCCTTCAGGATTTCTGAAGAACTTAAAAGAGCAAAAGTAACTTAGATTCCTCCCCCGCCCAAGACAACATAAGGAAACAAAATTCCAGGTATGTCTGCAAATTCTATTTAAGCCCCAAGGGAATGAGAAGAAATACAAGCTGAGCTGAAATGCTAAAAGCTCACTCTCCTATCATTTATGTCTCTTACATAGACAGATTCAGACAAAACTTGGGCTCTTAATGAAAGCTTCAGCAGAGTTCTCCTGTCCCATCAAATTTCTAGCTAAAAGTAAAACCATTGTTGATGAAGTACATGTTTGTTCTTCCACTCCTTCCTAGTCACATAAATACAACTGAGGTGACGATAAATGCTTTGGGGGACAGACTGTGTTCATTGCATTGAATTGATGCCCAGTGAACTGGATCATGGGATTTTAGCTCACACAAGCTGACACAAGTAGTTGACACTAAATCAAATGATGGAACGTTCTCCTCAGACAAATATCTCTGTCAGAGCTGGCAGGAAGAAAACTTGAAACTCATACCATTATAGAAATGCAGACAGCCTTAGCCTCTAAAAACCTTAGTTCAAGTTCTGGACTTCATATTACTAACTTATTTGGGTTGTGGTTAAATGAACAGTATATCCACAATGTACAGAAGAACAAGGAAGAGGCCACAGTGGCCAAATAACAGTGTTCATACTGACTCAGAAGGACTCCTGCTATCCCTGAAACCACCTCCTGTCAGATAAGTATAGACAGGGTTTATCTATGTTTCTAAGAAAGAGATCAATCACAAAATCTTTCCAGAAGCCCTAGAGGCTGACAGCTGCACAGTATTTTCTGCTTTGGAGGCTTGCCAGCTGAATTAAACGCCTTATCTATTCAGGAAAAAGGAGAGTGAGATGCCTGCCCAGACATCTGTCATTGTACCCACTTCCTGATACTAAGTTTTCTGGAACTAAGCACGGGGCAGGCAGACTAGTTATTTTGTACAAAAAGACCTGACAGTGTCTTGTATTCTTCTATCATCTTTCTGAAGGAAGGAAGAAGAAAGCAAAAGAGCTTTCTCAAGAAGCAGCAGCTGAGAGTGAAAGGACAAATCTTTCAGAGCCATGGTAAATGGCAAGAGGGATAACCCTCCCTGTTAGGCACCTGTGTTTCTCCCCACTCTGGGGAAAAAGGTGACACACAGCAGGAATAGATCTGCTTCTGTAACAAGAAGGTGGTTACACAGCTACTCTCAACACTCCATCACAGAGGTGTAAGATCTGGCAGATCAGCTGTCAAAAACAAGCTTCCTAAATCACATCTTGCTTGAAACAGAGGACTGCACTACCAAAAGAAGAAAACATTTCCCTCAGGCATAGCACACTTAGCACTATATCCAATGTAAATATTGTTGGACTGAAGCCTTGCCTCATTTCAGTACTCTCTCTATTTAGATGTCTACAGCTACCAGATAAACTGACCTCATCACACCTAAGGCCTTGAAAGACCAGAGGGAGAACAGAAATCACTTAAGAAACCAGGGAAAGGGGACACATCTGTTACTCCATCTTCACCGTGTTGCCTGCAGAAGAAAAGTTAAAAACAAGCAAAATAAATAGTGACGAGCCCCACCTTAACAGACCAAGGCTATCCAGAACAGTGACCTGTGAAGACAGCAGAGTGAACACGCAGAGCTTAGAGACCACAAACACCACACACGAGACTCACAGGCACAGCTGCCAGCTCTGCAGAGGCTTTACTTGCCAGGCACAAGTGAGGAGTGGCAGGACACTTGCTGAAAAAGCTCTGTAAAAGATGTTTTACACCCTGCACCAGGACTGTCTCCAAAGTGATTAAAAAGTCACCATGAACTGCTAGAAGTGATAATCTCAGTCTTGCTCTTCATTTGGTCTTTGCTAGTAACTATATCCCAGACACTGTCATTACTGCCTCTAATATTGTGAGTGCAACTACAGCCTACAGTTTCTACACTACATACCCTTCCCCTTTGAAAACAGAAGCCAACACATACTCCCAGAGAATGTTGGTTCACCATAACTAATCTAGGTTGAATTAAATTAACTTTGTATCCTGAAAGTTCTTAATGCTCCCTGCCTTCTCGCAGCTCAGAAGTTAATTTCATTTATCTCGAAATTTAACAAGATGATTTACTCCAACTGTTTTATTCTCCTTATGCCACAAGCAGCTGCTTCAACCTAGTTAGTAAAAATTCTCATATACCAAATGCAGATTCTTCTTAGAACTGCGTGAGCTTTTAACTAAATATTAATGAATCTTATGTTAGCATACCACCTCCAGAAATAATGACTCTATGAAGACTGCAGTTTTAAGATTTTATCTAGTTTCTTTCTGGCAAGTGCAAAACACCACTCTGGAGCATACCTTAATTTAACGGTGAGAACTCTTAACTACTTTTTTCAAGATTTTGAAAGACCTCCTTTGTGGCTTTTGAATGTAAGTATTAGTAATGCAAATCTAAGGATGCATTCCGTTATTCTCCTGGATGATTCAGAAATACTTACCTCTGCACTCCGGTTCCTGCCCAGCCCCCAGTTCACCCTGGCAAACAGCAACTGCTTTTTCAACTGCAAAGATGTATTACAACAGTTCCTACTCCTTTCATAAAATTAAGGCCTTAAGGAGACTATTGTACAAATGACTCAAACTTCCAGCTGACAGACTTTATAAAGTCACAGGTTAGCAGGCTGTTACATAGTTATCCGTTTTCATTCCACCTCCCATTTTCAACCACTCACCTGACACACTTCTGTCTTACATTTTTGTATGTTCTTCAACCTTATTTAGGACTTTTCCTTCTTCTGAGTGAGTCTGAAGATTGCCCTAGTTCATTGCTTGTAGTCCTCCATTTCCAGTTTGCTTAAGAACACTTTCTGCCTTCCCACTTCTCCCACTGTATCGTAGGTGGCATTTACAATGAATTGTAGCCAATTCCATGAATCACAGATGGAACCTGAGGTGGAGGGAGCTCTTAGCTTTTTAATCCCTGTGTGTCCTGGAAATACTACACTTTCAGCTGGCATTTTTTTGGTGGAGCTCTTTGTCTCTATTGTACTTACACACTCTCTGCCAAGGAATGTACTCCTCCCACCCAACACCTGCATCTGCCCTGCTGCCCCAGTTAGATTCCACCAACACACACACTCCAATGTGAAAGGGCACACAGGCAAAAGATCAACCATGTTGCTCTTGAAGCAATTCTTGCTGCCTTGGACTACGTGACTAACCAACCTGGAAACGTGGCATATACCTCTGTCCACCTTTATCAGTATGAGTGACCAATGTGCTTGAATCCACTGCAGCCACTAAACTGTAGATTCTCAGTTTTACTGTAAAAGGAACAAAACAAAAACCAGAAAACCTTTTCCACCTCACCCCCACTTTCTTCCTTTGTAATTCATGGATGCAGCTATAGTCCAAGTGACAGACTTGCTCCAGTTAACCAAGGAAATAAGACTCTCAAGTGCCACTACCATGTAATTACCAAACAGACTTTCATATCTCAAGACTAAACAAGGCCATAACTTGACCGACTAACCCAATCTCCTGCAAAATTTCTACCAAAACATTGCTCCCAGTAACCACTGCACTATAGCATGAGATCCAAAATTGACTTGCAGACTTCAAGAGAACTAACCACAAGGCCATTAACACCTGTGGCAAATTTTGAAATTTCCACCTTGGAACTGTGTTCCTGGGTTCTACTCTATTTTATCATTGTTCTGATAGGATCCTGCTTCTGGCTAATGAAACTTATTCACCCTTTTTTTTTTTTACTGCTATGCTTACATAGAAATACATATTTCTCCTGTATTTGTCAGTTAAGCAGCTGCTTAAGCTTCTTCACACTAAACAATACTAAACTTCTTAAATCTCACTTGAAAACATGAAAATTGTGTTTTCCTTAACTACAAGTTTATTTACTTGAAAGAAGAAATCATTAAAATATCTGATCTTTATTTTGTGACTGATTTCTCTCACTCCATTTAAAAGTAGTTATTTAAAAACACCCAGCAAAATTCTGTAGTAAGTGTCTTTACTAAAAGTCAGTAAAGGAATTCAGTTACATATAACCCTCTTCAACCTGACCCAATAATAAATCAAGAGGAAAAAAAGAGCTTCTTATAACCAATTGTCAAAAAAAATGGTGAAAAAGAGTCCCCTAAGGAGAGGGCAAAATACAGTCAGCAAAATAAATTAAGTAACATTTGTTATTCAAGAAAAAAAAAAAAAAAAGCTTTACTCCCAGCTAATGTTGGGTTTCTGAGTTCATACCCTCCTAATAACAACCATTTTCCCTTCCTAGTTTACAGAAATGTATGAAACGGGGCCTAACCACAGTGTTGGTCAGCTTTTACAGATCTGAAATTGAGGATATAAATTTAGGATATAAAGCACCTAATTTCATTCTGAAAGTATTCAGCTTTAGGAGGACACAAAACAAAAATGCTCTTCCTCAGCTGTATTTGGTCTCAAAGCTGCTGAGCAAGACATATGTAACGGACCCTAGTACTTTAAAGAATCTCTCAAGTTCTACAATTAGACCTCTTCAATTGAGGAAATAAAACCCTCAAATAAATTACTTCACCCTAATAAGTTCTATTGATAAATCTAAGCAATTTTTTAGTTCTAGAAAGTTTAAGTTGTGTTTTCATTCCAAGAGCAGCCTGACAGAAAGCCAGCACAACCTCTCAGTCAATGTTCTCCATCAAATGCTCTCCCAGAAAAAAAAGGGGCACCTGCTCTTGTGCCTATCAAACTACAACATTTTAGATTTTCATCCCTCCCCAAATTAGAGCCATCTTAATTAAGATAAATCTTAACGCTCCACTTAGGACTTCAAATGTAAAGAAACAATTCTTAATCTTGTTTTTCCCTTTTTGGAGACCCACACTGGATAGCACTAACAGATTATTTTCCTACTGATATAATCTCATCCACAGAAGTCACGCCACATCTTTTCAGAAGACTGAGCACAAATGAGTGCTCATGCTTCCTCAGGCACTATTTTGCTGTTTTTTTCTTAAAAGGTTATCAGACCTTCCTGTTGGTCTCACTTTCCATGCAAACACCTCCCTTAAGCAGGGTGTTGTGTCCTCTAACTTAGTTTCAAACAATCCAGGATCCCTCTTTTGGTTCATAGCCAACCTCTAAAACTTTGTCCTCAGAATCTAGACAAAAGGAATTTTGCCCAACTTTTATTACAGGCACAAATACTAGAATTTTGTTGTAAGACAGCTCCCTGTAGATTTCAGAATTTGAGGACAAGCACACTGCTGTGTTCTGCTACAGGAGTATGCAGAAATTGATTAAGCATATGAAATTGCTTAGAAAGGCAAGACCCTCTGAACAAGCTACTTACAGTTGACATGACCGAGAGATCTTCCATCTATGTACTAGATTTTCCTTCAGCTGTAATAGTGCTAGGAACTAGATTGCACTGTATAATCTTTGGGCACAAAGGAGTTGCAACAAGGCTCTTCACAATCCAGTTTCTTCCCTATGATTGAAGAGACTAAAAAAACCACAGTATGATAGACATAAAAGCAGCACTGGCAGTAGCCAACAGGTTACCCTAACAGAACCACTTGAAGCAAGTGTAGATAAGGGTCCCCCTTCCAGGAAACATCCCCAAAAAGATGCTGGACAGTGAAACCAGAAATAATCTTTGCTTTTTTTTTTTTTTTTCCAGAGAAATACTCTCTCTTACAAAGGGAATTGTAGCCAAAAAAATATCTGTAGTACTCTTCACCAAGTTATTACTGCAGGGGTACTAAAATATTTCTGTTAACACAGGGAAAAATGAAAGTAGTCAACTTGTGAGGCTAGAATTTTATTGTTCCATAAATCAATACATAAACATAGCATATTTACCAGAAATTGAAAGTTTGAGTTATTGACATGAGCTCAAAAGTTCCTTGTGCCCAAGAACTCACGTTTTATTCCAACATATAGCAATAGTTTGGCAAGTACAAATTTCTTCACGTTAAATCAGTTTCACTAATAGGGGACATTTCTTTTAGACCAAGCTAAACCATATTGATTTGGAGAACAGTTAGAAACAGACGAAAGCATACGAAAGTATGGTAAATTTATAATGCTTGGATTTACAGCAGGCCATCCTTAATTCCTTCTTTCTGTGCCAATTGTACAAGTTTGTAAGAGGGGAGCACTAGGAGCTCTTCTGAAGAACAGTGCTTCATCCACAACACTGAAATTTAGTCACTGGAAGAAAGACTCATGTCTATAGCTAGAAGTTACTATAGGTAGAAGTTACTACTGCATTTAGCGCCATATCCCATTTGTTCAGTTCTTCTTAATGTGTCACTAAAACATCATTTATGCCATCTTAACTGAAAACTGATGCATCTTGACAGCATTTAATGAACTAGCTTCTCTCTCTATCCGCACATGGGATACCAGTTTAGAAATTACTTCCCTTTACTATGAAGTAGAGTAAAAAAAGAGCGAGCTGAAATGTTGTCAAACCCATTCAAAAGCAGATAAACTATTTTACTCATATTAAAAAATAATTTACTTTCCCCAAATAATGTACAATTAGAAGCAGTTCACACTATTTTAAACACAGAGCTGGAAAGTGTTTGAAGAAAAACTATTAAATCTGTATCACATTGTACTGAGACAATATGCTGAAATCCTTTAAACTTCTGACTTGCAGTAAAACTGCTTGTAACCATGAATTTTTACTTCAGATGTGCACTTGTTAGACTATCAGACAGCTGCAAAGAGGAGTCTCAGTTTACTTTCTCCTGCCACCGCTACCACTTGCCAGCATAGTGGCCACACGAATGAAGATGTTCAGTGTATCTGTGTAGATACCCATGCACCTAGGAAACAGGAAATTGAAGTTAGTACTGTTGAACAGAAAGAGTATTATTTGGTGTTTCACACCATTATACTTAATTTTTAAAAGCCTTTGTGAAGCATCTGTAACAAAACTCAACTACGACTGTCCTCAGTGCTTGGTATATCAACGCGCCCTGTATTTTTGTTATACCATCCCTGCCAGCAGGAACTATTTACAGAAGTCGTAACAGACAGTATGCTGTTCTCATACAGTAACTCTCCCCTTTTATGCTGTACTTTTAGCTGTTTATCTCCAAAAATTCTAGAGGTGGTCAGTATTATTCTATTTTAAGTGTAAGAAACCAGAATCAAGGAGGTAAACAATTCACTTAAGATCACAGACAACGTTTACAAGCAAGTTACTTGTTAATCAGACTTGGTCTTTACTGAGAGTCAATTAATCCTTCTTTCCCTATCTATCACACTGTTGAAGCTTTTTTATTTAGTGATAAAGACTAGTGAATATTAAGTGACTATGAAAGAGTTAACATTTTTTGTCTCAGCTGATATTGACAGGTATTTTCAGAAAGCAGCTATAAATTCTCCAAGCAATGCTTTAGAAAACAAAAATACTTTTTAGAAAGTACTGCTGGAAGCATGTGACACCACACCTGCAATCCCATTTCTCCCATTCCAGGCAGATACTTTCAGTTTTAGCTCCACTAGCTATTTTCACATTGTATTTTTAAACCCTGTGATTCTTCACATTTAACAGCAATACACTTTTGAACAGTAAACAAAAGGTCTGGCTGTTTTTAAAAGCATACTTCAATATAGCTTGAAGCAAATTACTATACAGACACCGAGATCAGCTGTGTTAACACAGAATACTTACGCATTGATTGGATCGTATTTTGTTACTCCATAATACGGAATAGTTTCTGCATGCTTGATAACATGCTGGGTATCATAGAGGAGGAACATGCCAAAGAGTACCAATCCACCATAAACAGCTACTGAATACAAGCCAGCACCAAAAGCAGAAGTAGGAGGCAAGAACATGGATCCTGGAGAGGAATGTACAATAGTGTTAAAGAAAGCTACTATGTGTATCTCCTACTCTGAGCTGGGTCAAACTTCAGTTACTGTAGCACATGTTTTTCAGTAAGTATTCAATTCTTAATTTGTGGTGCATTTTTGATACCAAGACTAATACATGAGCTGAAGATGTCACATATACAATCTGATCCAGTAATTTTGAACACTCTAGGGAATCGTGTACTTTTCTTCATGTGAAAGTACTTCTCTCCCTAGGACTACAACAATGCCTAGAAACACGTAAGAGAGAAGAACAAGCGGATCAAGAACTAAGATAATGTTTACTGTCTTCCCTAGTCACTAACTAAAAATACGTGCCACCACTATTGGCCATTTGTCTGATCAACACTTGCCAGAACTGTAAATTCATGTTTGTTTTCAAGAACAAATTTAGGAGTATTTTCTGCTGTGCTAGAGTTGCAAGGGCTCTTTAAGGCAAATCTTAACTGGACAGATGAGCCTGCAATTAAACATGAGCTGCATCTTAGTAGCTTAAGTTTATAGCCTACTTTATCTGACAGTATTAAAACAGTATTTTACCAATTGAAGAGGCGAGAACAAAGCCTAAGCCTATCCCAAGTGGTCCTCCCATGTTCAGAAATTTTTCACTTGGAGCACACATGGCCACAGTCGAGAGCCCTCCGACGATTCCAGCAGTATACCAAGCAGCTCTGATAAGCAAAGGACCACCCAAGAAGGCTAGAGGAGCCACCACTGCACCCATGACACCTAGCCAAAGGAAAACAAAACACCACCTGTAAGATTTGGAACGGTTCTGGTAAAAACACCACCTGCCAAAACAATTTTTTTTCCTCCAGTCAAATAACATAGCTCAAACTGATCTACTTATGTGACAAAATACCACTGCACTTGATTGTGCACCTATCTAGAAAGGAGCTGTAGTGGTTTAACCCCAGCCAGCAACTGGCTACTACGATGAAAATTAACTCTATCCCAGCCAAAACCAGCACAGAGCACAGTAAATTGGCAACCTTAAATTCCATGACCTGCTCTATCCAGCTCCTGAGAGTGCTTCAGGGAGGTGGTCTTTGGAAGACTAAAAAAAGTCAACACATTGATCTGTTCAAAACAGAGCTGGTAAGAGATACTTAGCATGGACTAATCAACTACATAATAGCCACAGGAGCACTCAACACTGAAAAGCAGGACAGATTTCTGCTACATAACTAGTTAAGCAAGTAAGTTAAACTTTTTGGTAGAGTCTTGTATGAAACCTCTATCTAGCCCATTAATATCACATTAGGTTGTTTAACTTAGTAACAATCACTAAAATAAGCACAATTTCTTCTTGGTGGAAATGTTAGCTCTTGAGAGGCAAACAGAACTTCCACGCCTAACATCTGTATGTTTTTCCTGAACCATAAATTTTTTCTGGCAAAACAGTTTTGAAAAGTGATAGCCATTGTTATTTGAAGTAGGTATCAGTAAGAAACTGATCTGTACTCACAGCTTATATACCTGATGGGAACATGTATCCAAAAAAGCTGCAGTTTAATACTAAAAATCTCATTTTTCTACTCAAGTTTTCAAATACTTTCCTACCCTGTACAGCTGTAGAAGGGTTAAGCATAGGCAATACTGCTTACACAAGTTACAGAGGCATAAAGCAGTCACAAATCCAAAGCAGCTATGAAACCAATTAGTTCTTGAGACACGTATATGCCAGACTGGATAGTTTAACATGACTTTTAAAAGATTATGAGAAATATTAGAGTTGTGTTAAGGACACTTAAGAAATCTTCCTGACACTCAGGAGTTCTCACTGGTCTCTGAAAAATATGAGCTCTCCTACAGGAATACATAAAAATTTACCTTAAAGTGAAAGTTTTGTTAAAGTAAAAATCTGGTCGCACTGAAGCACTGACATCTCTATAATGAACACTAAAACCACGTACCTGAATGCATCATCCAAGCCAAATGTTTAGCTGCTGGACTATTTTCATAGGATATGGATCTGACCAACATGCCAGCACCAATCATAGCTGCAAAAGTTGCACCTATTGCCTGTAAAAAGGGCATTACAGAGCTTAATTTAGCATTAGGACATATAGTCTGTTCCAACTTCCTACTCTAAAAGTCAACAGTGTAATTCTGAAAAGAGCAACCTAATTCCTAACTGTAGCGTTCATCAATTTTACTCTTACAAGGTTAATGCCAAATCTTTGCAGATTCTAGCTTTCAAATTTAGACCATTTTATTTTCATTCAATCTTCTAGGAATCAAAGTTTAGTGGTAAGATGGCAACACTCTCTTAGTTGTTGTGTAAGGTAAGAAAAGGAAAACACATGGTTCCTCCCCTTACTCTAATCTTCATTAAGGTACGTGAAATGTCAGGCTTACTTTTTTCCTGTACATTTCTCCACCCAAAGCCAATACTCAGTTCACTTGCTTTTGCTACCAATGTTTGTTAAGTCTCATTGTCTCTTCTTACTGATGATTCCATGCAGAATCACCCAGCAAGCTAGCAAACTGGTCAGAAATTTACAACTCTGGTTTACCACCAAGGATGCATTATTAAATTAATCTCCCTAAAATTACGTAGGTGTTGGCATTTAACTATTATCATTCCACTCAAGACACTAAGTACGTACTAAGCAGACACCTTTTGTTAGCAGTTTGCCTGGATATTTTGCCTACCAGTATCATTTCAGCCTTGGCAAACAGGAGACTGTTCTCAAAGAGCTATACAGAAGAGCACAGGGAGGAGTTAAGACCACAAAGTGACCTCAGTTTCCTTCTTCAGAAAGTGTTAGAAATACTGTCATTAGCCTCAGATGGTTATTTGTAACAGGTTCTTACTTGCATATAGCTGGTAAGGATAGCATAGCATTTTTCTGCTCATGTAGTTTCTCCCTGACAAACTATTGAAGTAGTATAGAACGTACATGTTAGCATGTAATTAGAACCACCCAATCTTAGACCACAAAACATCATTTGGGTACTTATGTAGTCTTTATGGATAAAGGACACTAGTATAAGTGAAGTTTTGCCTTACTTTTCACCAAGTAGTTTACATTGCACATTTTTATATCAACCATCTCATCTGGGGTCTTTTCTCAGTAAATGTTTTTATTTTTTTAACAGAAGCTTACCAGCCAGGAGCCTCTTGTCATAAGGCTCATGAGTGCCGGAGATCTGCTTACTGCTACAGCAGACAGTGCCGTCAAGCCAATGCTTCCCGCAAAGTACATGTAAGTAGAGCGAATTCTGTCTTTCACATACTGTGGCCAAATACTGAAAAATAAGCAGTTGTACACAGCTGTGCAATTACCAGTATCAGAATGAAGACCAACTAAAAACACAATCAAGCTGTTAAATATATTCATAGCATGGATATAAGGAAGGCTTCATAACAGTGGTGTGGTCTAGCAACTTCTGCTGCGAGTCTACCTTAGGACAGTGGGATGAACTTTCAAATCTTGCTGGTCTAACATAACTCTCTAGAAACACTGCATATTGAAATAATGCTAATTATAGTTCAATTCTAAGGACAAAGGATACATGGGAAACAGAATAATGAATGCTTTTCAACTATGGAAAAATAGAGAATGGTGTGTATCTAACAAACTGGTTTAAAGACAAATGTCTACAGAATGTGTACTGGGCAGTAAGTAGACTGCTGAGCAGCTCACAAATTGCTGAGTCACAGTGCACATGATTATCTAATATCACAAGACACAAATGTCATTTTGAGAGCTCTAACAACAGCAACAGACCTGGATGTGAATGAGAGTTTCTGCAGTATGGCTTGGTCATACTACGGACAGGAAGCTTTCCCAGATAACACTGAACTTAAAACATAGTGCACACATTTTCTCCCATTTTACTCTTTTGACCCATTACTTCAAGGCTTGTGGAGAAAATAAAATTGCAGATAGCTAGCTGTACCAATGAAAAGCTTCTCATAGATACAACTAGCAAGCATCCCATATGAATGCAGATCATCATTTCCAAATATAAATGCAGAGTAAGCCCCAGCCCATGCTTATCACTAACCACCTTTTAAGTCTAAGTAACTATACGGTTCTGCCATCACAGCCAGGTTTTTGCTGGCCAAAAAGGAATACATCAGAGTTTTAAGCAAAACATATTTATTAGAGCAGGACTTATGCCCAGATACGCAACATGTTCAAAACAGACTCTTTCCAACATGCTGTATTAAAGTTTAATGAACAGTCTCACAGGAACACCAGGCAAAGTACCCTTAACAGTATGTTTTACAGAAGACTATGCTCCATAAATTATCTGTGGCACACCTTGTAAGACATATGTATACACTCTGCACAAAAGAATTTCAAATTTTCGAAACAAAAGAACTCACTTAAGTCAATATCCATTTAAGCTTGAGTAATTTAAATTTTGCTTTCAGTTATACCCTTTAACATCCTGCACTGAGGCAAGAGCTTTCTGTTCAAAGCTTAAAAAAACCACACAACTGTGTGTTCACTGGGTGATACCCACTAAAGAAGAAATCGCTATGAAGAGGAGAGAGATTCGCTTAATATACTCTTTACTTAAAACAGTAAGCCATCTTACTTACGCAGCTCTTTCAATAGCTCCAATCTCACTGGACATGCCCATTCCATAGTAACAGAGGGCCCCAAGGCCAACAGCAGCCCCTCCAGCAACAATAAATTTCCCCAGACGATCAGCTGTATAAAGAAAACAAAACAAAACAATCCACACTCTCATGAATGCTTTTTCTTGGATAGTTAATAACATCCTCACATGAGTTTTGTTGTATTTGCACTAGCTAATCCATGTTAGGCCTCTTTCTTAAAGCTCCACTTAACTTCAAGTCACTGCGTTACCAGTTGTCAATAAGCTACATGTGAAAACCTCTAGATTCAGCCTACCAACACCATATAGCTTCATAAAACAGAGTAGAAATAAGACACCAGCTAGTAACATGTCAGGTTTACTGACCTTCATTACAGTGACAGTAATTCCAAGACAAAACTAGTTAACAGGTTCTCCAACAGAAGAGTTCACCTGTCAGCTGATTTAGTGTAACATTTCACTATCCAACTTGCTATAAACCAGGAGAAAAACTAGCCACTCTGTCCTTTCCTCTCATTCATTTCCCCTTAATGCTTGCTCTTTCAAGAGCTCTTTGCTAGCAGTTAGATCCAAATCAGTTTAAAAAGGCATTTCCAAAGCCCATGGGCAACAAGATATAATTTACTATCAGTTTCTACTGTCTGATTTTTAGACATACTGCCTGTGTGCTACATATCATTACTGCTATAAATATAAATATCAATCATAAAATATTGTTATAACTGAAGTAAGAGCAGCTGAGACCAAATACCTTCAGTTGTATAAGTCTATTCAAGGCTACATTTTTTCCTAATGTGTTATAGCCAAGACACTATCTAGCCAAACTACATATATTCCATTTGTCAATTCAATGATATTATAGTACATTTAAAAGTCTGTTCTACTGAACATGGCTATCTAAAAAAAGCCCCTTGTAGTCCACTGAAATTACAATCCACACTGGATGTACCAGCAGGCACAGTAAACCAATGCCTTGCTTAACCACAGCACCAGAAACTTAATTTTGCAAACTGTACATGCTGTAGAAAAATCCTTCCTTTAAACAGTAAGAAAAGTAAATACAGCAAAGCAAGTGTTATATTTTTTAATATCTACAACCAAGTCTCCATTAAGAGACAACCATTTCTGACTCAACAGTTCTCAACAGCAGCTTGAAGTAGAGACGATGAGAGATTTCTCTATACTGTAACATATTTGCAGCTTTAACCTTTACAAGGAAAGACAGGCACAGAAACTGTCTCCAGTTGTTTGAGGGAGATCACTAAGCAAACTTACATATGAAACAACATTCTCAGACTTTAATGGTTTGAAGGAAACCAATTCCTTCAAGGAAGTTTTAAGTTAAGCTTCAAAGATACTCACTATTTAAAGCAGAGCTACTCTACCTTTAAGTGCCGTTTCTGCAGATGGCTCAAATGCAGCTTCTTTAATCTCCTGGCCCATTTTTCCACGCCTTACACCCGTTCTTACTCTGGTGGTATAACTCTGTTAGATTCAGAAATAACATAAAAGATTCAATGAAATAAAATAGAAGACATTTCTCAACAATTTACTTGCTACACATAAAATTGCTTCATAGACTCTTATTTATCTGTGCTCACCTCCCAAATGCATGAAGTAGCTGTGCTTAAGGAAAACAACTGAACATTAAAGTTTAGGAAGCTTTGTGAGCAACATCCAAATGTTCTAGAAGTACAGAACCAATTCAGTGAATTTCAGAAGCTGAAGTTCTCAATTTGCATTTCTTCTACTCTAGTCCCACTGTACTAAACAGGGCCATAAGACTTTTTGTTTTTAAATGTAAAACACACTCTTTACTTTTTTATTTTGTAAAAAAAATATTTTGCTTTCTATACAAAACCACTATGTAAATACTTCTATGTAAAAAAATATTCTTGCACAACACTTTATACTTTAGAGACACTAAATTTGGAAAAGCAGCACAAATTCTTTGCTTTCAACTCTAGCCTTGATTTAGAAAACAAACCTTGAATGGAGGCCTATAAACTTTAAGATTTTTAAGGCTGTCAAGCTCCAAATAAATATAGCATGCTGCTTAAAGTCTTAATAAGCTGCAAGAGCAACACAGAATGAACTTATACACAGCTTCAGAAACAACTTTTGAAGTTTCTTTACCATTTTTTTCCAGGAATTTCTAAATTATTATACAGGCACAACCAAGGGCTCACTCAGAGCTGTTTGTTTTCACACTAAAAGCTGAAATCCACAAGTACTGCTATCATCAGCCATTAGAGCAATAAACTTCAGGAAGTTTACCATAGTGCTTCAGCTTCATTGTGTTTTGCATCTAACAAAATCTAGGCCCAACACTGCAATTATGTAGCACTCCTCACAGATATAAAACTACTCCCCTCCCCCAAACAACACAAGAAAACACACACACACACACACACACAAACCGCAACACACCTACAAAGTTAGGATGCTTAGAACAGTTTTCTGTGCTTAAGAGGAAAACACAAAGGAGGTGAAGAATTTGCATTTGGCACTTTCACCAAGATGATGACAAAAGAATCAAAGCAATGCCTCCCAACAGTTGTGAGTTACCTGGGTAGAAAGCAAAAATTAATTATCTTCTCTCAATGAAGAATAAACAGTGTCTTAGCATAAAGACAGTCCAGTTTTTACAATTGCTAAAACCTGCAATAGCCCTGCCATAGTTCAGAAATTGCTCTAATGTGGGCTACACTTCTAAACACATACTGGGACTAACGCCTTTGAAGAGAAGGTTTTCAGCTTAATATGAAGACTCTAACTTGGAAACAGGGAGCTAGGAGGAGGTCAGACAGGAATTTCTGCTCCTCCCACTTTACGTAGTAAGGCTTATCCATCACTACCTCCCTCCTTTAAGTTCTTTTTCCCAGTAATTTCAAAGAGGAAATAGTTATTGGAACAGGAGATATTATTTCAATTGCTCTTAAAAACCCCTGTTTTTTGATTAACACTCTTCCTTCAGTAAATTAGAGCAGGTACCTCAAACAAGCAGAAGGCTCGCAATAATTCAAAACAGATGCTCCATGCAAAGCAATTCTTTTGGCAAAACACTCAACCCTTAAAAAGTTTTATCAGCAGTCAGAACCATTAGAAAGAGAATTATCTTACCTGGTTAGGCTGCCACAGCCTGTATACTTTTATATTGGAGTTCCTCACAGCTGAGGAAGCCTGAGTAATGGTGGGGCGGATAGCCTGGCATGATAATGCCCTCAGGCATACTAGCCTTGCAGCCAGCATGGTTGCTTGGGTAATTTAATACACTGTATTCCTGCAAGGGCACGAGAAAATATGCTTTACTATTTTGTTAGGTGGTTTTCAGACAACAAGGTACACTCACTACTTATTCTCAATTCACTACAGCCTGTAATGGAAATGGTGTTATCACCACAGTACTGTAGTAAGAGCCAGAACCTTCTTAAATATACAGTTTAACTCTGTTCCATCTGTATCTGTCTCCTGTCTCGTCAGGCTTCCCTCTCACAACTTACCAGAAAACAGGAGAACATACCACTTTCCATACATATAAATTACATCAAGACCTTTTATGTACTTAAGATTTGAGCTGCTTTGGCAACTAATTTTCATTTTGAGACATAACACTGCACGAGTACTCTGCCCTCCAAATAGATCTTCAAAAAGATGCTCCAAATTTCCATAAATGTCAGCTGAGTATAAACCCAAATGAGTAACTAACATAACATGTGGTGGAAAAAGTTTTAGAGAGGTTTCAAGCTATTCTTTGAAGAATTAATTAGCTTTATGGACACGGCATTCAGTCAAGGTCACAGCCCAGAACACAAGTTCAGGTCATCTTGTGCAGCTTTGACCAGAGAACAATGATGCCACTCATGGGCAGATTGACAACACAAGCAGGCACTAGCCTGCGTATTCTATAGGTAGTATTAAAACAGCTAGCTTACTTCCACAAATAGTGCACATTACACATAAAAACACCTCAAGTCCTTGTAGTTACACATACTTTAATTATGACTATATACAACCTCTGGTATCACAAGTCACCCCAACAACCAACCAACATGTTTTTTCAAACAACTATTCATAGCTTACGTGCTGTGTCCAATAAAATTTAAGAGCATCCTAAATAAAGGTAACTTTAAACATGCATGAGAAATGAGCACCCAGAGCACTGGAGAGCTAGCATTAACCACAAGGAGGTGAAAGGGACAAGATAATCTTGCTGATAGAAAAAAATCACTTTGCTTTGAAGCTCAGTTATTAAATCTTGCTTTTTTTTTTAAGTGGAAGTACTTTCAGAGACACATCCTGTTTCCACCACCAAATCCCACTCTTCCACTAAGATGATAAAGTCCGCTGGAGTTTACAGTGACAAATCTGCGATTTTTATTTTAATTTTTTTCAAACTGATATTTGAAGCAAGACAAGTGCAAGCGTCAGACTAAGCACAAGGATGAACGGCAGTAGAGCGTTAAGAAAGAAAAAAACACCCATCAACATTCCAGCATATATACTGGCAAACCCAGCAACACGGAAACACTGCAAAGTCCCTGCAGCACTGAAGCACCAGAAAACCCACTCCAGCCCAAGCAGGGCGGAGAAGACCCCCGAGGGGGCCGGGAGGCGCCCAGCGTCCAGCTCGGGCCTGGGCCGGGCCGCGGGCCCTCAGTCACTTTCGGCCTAGGCCCTATTGTTGTTTTTGTTGCTGCTGCTGCCGCCGCCGCCGCCGCCCCCCCCCCAGCACGGCGCCGGCTGCCCCGTCCCGCCGCTACCCCACGCTCGGCCCCGGGCACCTGCCTGGCCGCCACTCCACGCTCGGGCCCGGGCACCTGCCTGGCCGCCGCCGCCGCCTCCTGCCAGCCCGACCCCGCTCCGGCACTGCGCAAGCAGCGGCGGAGCGACGCCGCAGCAGCAGAAGTGACGTCAAGCTGCTCCGGGTGCTCCCGCTGACTGGCTCGCTCAATCCACGTGACTCCAGAGCACGCAAGCGCCATTGGCTCGAGGAGGCGGGGTGAAGTCACGCCCTGCGCTCTGCGGGCTGGGCGCGGAAGCCATCTTCGATAAGGGCCGGGAAGCTTCTGGAAGCCAGCTCAAGCCGGGCCCTCCCTCACGCAGGTCTGCCCGTCGCAGACCGCTAATCGGGCGCTGCCGGCCGTGTAGCCGCCGCTCCCAGCGGGAGGCGGTGGCGAGCCACCGCCCTCGCCACAGGGTGGACGGCGCTGCCCAGCAGCCATTTCACCCGCGGCCGCGCAGCCCCTGCGGCCTCACTTCGAGCGGGGCTGCCGCCGGGCGCGGGGACCCGGCCCCTGTGGCACGGCAGGGCAGGGCAGGGCAGGGCGTGGGGGGGCGAGCTGCAGCCGGCCGGCCTGGCCTCTGCGGAGAGCGGTCTGGAGGCCCCAGCTGCCCTGGAGACTCTAGCCGCGGTGCACCCACGCCGGGCGAGCGGAGCCCAGCTCCTGGGTCGCCCCTGCCGGCCGCCGGCCCGCCAGGCAGCTGCTCCTGCTTGCCAGCAGGTGGCACGAGCTGTGTGAAAATAGCGGAGCGCGGCCTCCCGAAGTTCACTTCACTTCCAAGGAGTGTAACAATCCATCTTGTTCTCTCCGCTCCCCCC
>JANZLQ010000100.1:12442980-12455408 GCA_026212715.1 Elanus axillaris
TGGGCTTTGCTCCTCTCAGCAAAGTTACCCTCCATTTTGTCAGCCGCTGCGTTTGCTGACGCGGAGTTTAAAATGGCAGGGAGGAGAGGTTCGGCAGTTAGCACCCAAGCGGGCTGCTGCAGTGACAGTGGCTTGACTGTGGAGGTCTAAGGCGTGCCACTCTGCTGACTGTGGCCTGCGTCTCTGTGCCTTGGCCCTGGTTGTGGCCTTTTTGTCACCCTTACTGCTTATTGCATGTGAATTTAAGCCTTGCCCTTCTCGGGGGTGTCAGAAAGTTCAAGACCTTTCCCTTTGTGGCAGACCAGTCTAGTCTGAACTGGGACATAAATCTCCCCCTTTGTTAACTTTTCCTTGGAGTTACACCTCTCTTCTATGTGGATGTTAGCTCCTTTAAGGCAGGTACTTACGTGCCAGATAAGCACAAAATAGAGTATTGTGCGCATAAATTACAGGAATGGATGCTTCCAGCCCTCATTCTAGCCTTGCCCTGGGAAGGCACTCCAGCCCTTCCAGGGGCTAAACATTCCCCTTTGGCTAAACTAATTCTCTATTGGCAGCTTCTTTCCAGCCTTGCTCCAAGTGAAGCTCTGAGCTTTTTTCCAAGTTTAACCCTAACCCTAAACTGAGCCCTAGGGAAGACACAGCAGCAGTTCCCTGGACTATCAATTCCTCAGGGGGTTATCCTTTCTGCAGCCCTTTGTTTCCCTTGGCAGCTCAACTCCAACTGGAACTCGGGCTTTTCCTTTCTACCAGCCCTAACCCTAAGCCTAGGTTGAGCCAAAGGCGCCTGACACGGCTCACTCCAGAGTTTTAATATTACTGGGAGAAGAATTCTTTTGGCAGGCTATTTCTCCTTTGCCAGCCCTTTTCCAGCGCCATCCCAGATGCACATCAGACTTTCTTGTTGTCTCAATGCTAGTGCTAATCCTAACCCTAGGTTCGAGCTGTGAGCCAGGCACTACTGAGAAACACAGTATTCTTCAGAAGAGAACTCTTTTGGCAGTCCTATGTTTGTTTTGGCAGCCCAGTTCCAGCCCCACTACAGCTCTGTAGTTTCTTTCAGCCTTGATGCTACATATGGGCATGGCTCTTCACAGCCAAGTAAAACAGACTGAGAGCCTTGAGCAGGATCAAAGACAAACATAACAAAACAAAAAAGGTGTTGAATATAGAATTAAGTACAGAAATAGCATGAGAGTTAACATATACTTTTGAGGACTACGAGATTAGCCTTTCTATATCTTGGCGCCTCCTTGTTTTAACTATAAGAAAGGAAATATAGTGAACTACTAGTTTGCAAAATTAAAGTCAGATAAGAGAGATCAGATGTGGGAGAGGTCTAAAAGTACACCAGCACATAGGATCTTGAAGAAGACTTTGATTAAGAATGAAGTAGAAGAATGCATGACAGAAGGGTGGAAATTCCATCAGAGGGGGCCAAATCTCATGGGATTCAAGATCTGATTCTTACTTACTCTGGCACTTGTTTGCTTTCATTTGGAGTAAATGGAAATCCAGAGCTTTGAAGTCTGTTGCCCTGAGGTCTCCTACAATGGAAGAAAAAAATGCCAGTTTCAGGCCACAAATATGTTGTTTATTTAGAGACTTGTAGTGTTTATTTCAGAGTTTGTAACACTCTATAATTGTTAGGTACTAAATGATTCATTATAATAATATTTAAATTTATAATTCAGTTATTAATAGTCATCATTTATGCAAGGAATCAAACATCTCTTTTACTACAGCATGTAATCATGTAAAAAAAATCTCCTGGGACTTTCAAGTAAGATCCTCAATCCAGCTCTGTCCCAAATTGTTTCTTATATAGAGAGTTTTGCCAGAAGCAACCCAAATCCACACAGAGCCCACACTGAAGCAAATTCAGCTGTTGAGGCTTTTTCACAGAAACTTGCCTGCTAGCAGATACTCCTTTTCTACTAGATGGTAAACATGTAAATGCTCTAGCTAGTGAAATTGGTGCATGAGTGGGAAAACAGTGGCCTCTTATGTAAGCAAGTCCCAAAGCATCTAAGAGTTTTTGAGTTAAAACCAGCAGGTTGGATCCTCTCTGTTGGCACCACTGTAACATGACCGTTTCTGTCAGACAGGAGGGTGATAGCTTCAGTCACTGTGCCACCTGGTATTACTGCAGAGCTTCAAAGCAGCTGGCTGTGCTTTTGCAGTAGTTCAAGCTCATGCTGACAAAAGCATGGATAACAGCATGACAGTGAGGCTTATTGGTGAGATGGCAGCCAAACGCACACATAAAAATTTGCTTTTTAACTCTGATGCTCTCTTCCTTCATGGGATTGTGTTCAAATGCACTGTGCCTCCAGCAGCTGGATCTGGGTCCAGTGCTGTTTAGCATCTTCGTTAATGACCTGGATGATGGGACAGAGTGCGCCCTCAGCTTTGCAAAACTGGGAGGGGTGGGTGATAATCCAGATGATTGTGCTGCCACACAGAGGGACATCAATTGGCTGGAGAACTGAGCAAACAGGAATGTCATGCAATTCAACAAAAGGGAGTGCAAAGCCCTGCACCTGGGGAGGAACAACCCCATGCACCAGCACAGGCTGGGGCCACCCAGCTGGAAAGTAACTTGGCAGAAAAGGCTCTGGGGGTCCTGGTGAACACAAGTTGAATGTGAACCACCAGTCTGCCTTTGCGGCCAGCAGTATCACAGGTCGTGTTAGGCAGAGCATTGCTACTAAGTCAAGGGAGGTGATCCTTTCCATCTTCTCGGCACTGGTGAGGCTGCACCTGGAGCACTGTGTCCAGTACTCTCCAGTACAAGAATGATATGGGCATATGGGAGAAAGTCCAGCAAAGGGCCACAGAGGAGATTAAGTAAGTGACTGGAGCATCTTTCACCTGATGACAGGCTGAGAGAGAGTTGGGACTGTTCAATCTGGAAAAGAGAGGGCTTAGGGGATCTTATCAATGTGTATGAATACCTGATGATGGGGAGTAAAGGAGAAGGAACTAGACTCTTAGTGATTTCCAGTGACAGGACAAGAGGCAATAGACACAAATTGAAGTACAAAACATTTTGTTTAAACATAAGAACAGTGGAACAGGTTGCTCCAAGCATTGTGGAGTCTCCATCTGTGGCTATTTTCAAAAGCTGACTGGACACAGTCCTGAGCAACCTGCTTATGGAGGGGGATTGGCCTAGATGATCTCCAGTGGTCCCTACCAACCACAGCTATTCTATGAGTCTATGAAGTTATTGACATAATGATTCCTGAAGGATCTGAAGCACTTTTGGATTTCCAGGACTGATATGCACCAAGAAGAGGTGTTTGGAAAATAGTAAACATTTTATCCAGCCAGTATGTAAAAAAAGATGGTATTTCCAAAGAAACAAAAATACCCAAAATACCAAAAAAAGAAGAAACACAAAGATACTGTTTTTTGAAAACAGGTGAACAATCCCTCAGAAATCAGAAGTGTAAACAGGAAAATTTGTAGTGACATCAAAATTTCCTACAATTTTAATAGGCCATATTTTCATCTATAACATGATTTGCATTTGCTGGAAATCTTGCAGTTCTCTAGGCAGGATCAAGTACAGTTTGATATTAAAGGGTTAATGTCTAATTAGAAATTTTGCAAGATCAGAAAACACCACTGTGAAGTGACTTGAGTATCCCGAAGGGATATGTGATGTTGGCATAGCAGACAGTGGGGCAGGCTCCAAGCCCTGCCTTTCTGCCAGGTGGGAGCAGCCCTTTGCCAGCTTCCCAGCCTTGCTAGTTCCCAGGAGTGAAAATTCCCATAAACGGCTGCTGCCAGGGCATAAGGGGTGGTAGTCTATGGCTGCCATGCCCAAGGAGAAAAGCTGACCTGACTGCCTGACTCCCAAAGAGACTACCCCAAGCTCCGCTCAACTCTCGTATGAGAAACGTCATGTATTTTCAAACAATAAAGTCTGTTCTTATAGGTAAATGGTTTCCTAAGGGATTTTGTTGTCTTGCCATGAAAGTGTGGATCATGAGCAATGCAATCATTTTCTAGGAGATACCATGTGACATATTTTCAGCTGTGTGTTCTGCCTTGCCAGCCATCTGAAATGGGACAGTAAAAAACTCCTTATGTTTAGCCCAGTACAATCCTGGAAATCTGCATGAGCCACAACAAGCCCATTATTGTGTTGATAAATAGGTTGAGTGTCAATTCTGAAGCTTAAGCTTTTAACTCTGCAGGACTGGCATCCTCCTACAGAAAAAGACATCTCTGTCAGTTGTTCACATGGTTGTGTTCATCAGCAGAAAATAAATAAATCTGTGGTTAGCACAATTTCTCCTTAGGGTAAACTTTGCTATTGAAGTTTTTCAAATTAGAGCTGAAGAAAAATATTTGGAAGGTTTTCTGGCTGTGCTGACTCTCTAGCACTCCAGATATCTCTCCCAGCAGATTACAGGGGACTTTTGGACTCTTCCTGCTATTCATGTGACAAACGCATACTCATTAAGCATCATGTTCTTAATTTTGATTAGATATCATAAAACAGTGCAGTGGGGGGGGAATTTGGGGAGACAGTACTAATGTCTTTCTCAAAGCCTGGCAAGAAAAAAAAGCCATTAAATAGAGTATTACTTTACCATGGATGAATAAAGTATTTGGATATAGCTCCTTCCATGCGGCAAAAACAGGCTGGGATGTGCTAAAAGTGAATCAGTGTCAATATTTTCTACAGGTGTGAGAATTTTTGGAGTCTTGATTTATTCAGCCAGATGTCAAAATATTTCAAACAGACAGTTGCTTCATCACAGTGGTAATGAACTGTGCTGACACTGAGGCTAGTGTCTTCACTCATTCCTGTTACAAAGTTTGCACCTCATTAGTTTTAAAAAGCATTGTACTGAAATTTGGACTGCAGCTTGTGTATTTTCAGGACTTGCATGTATTTAAGCAAAAGTAACTTCAATATAGTAATACTGTATCTGGAACTGGAGAAAAAGTATGTGTGTGTTTGTGAGGGAATTCCCTACACACTGTCATAACAAGCATCATCTATAAGGAATTTCACATTTTATCTATTTTGCTAAAATAAAATGAAGGCATTGTGGCAGGCACTTCTGGTGTAAAGTAATGTCTTCCGAGTTGTTTAAGAGATGGCTGGATTTTTGAGTGTGTAAAAAATGGTGTTTTGAGAACAGCAAAAATAGTCTTCTATAGTTACTGTAGACATTTTAAAAATGAATTTATATATACATTTGTGTTAAAAAATAATTCAAGAATAGAAAACAAACAATATATCTGTTTGCAACCTCTGAAACAGCCTGGAAAACAAAACATCTCAAAGAACAGAAGTAGCAGCTTTGTTTAAAACATGTATTTTCATACTGCTAGAGGTGCTCTGCCTGTCCTCAGTACTTTCTGTGAAAAACAATGCTATGAGTACACAGACAAGTTTGTGAGTACTCTGCAAACTTCAGACTTACTAAGAAAAAAGTCTTTCAGGTAGAATTTATGGAAACGTGCATGTCATAGAGTAGCTTTATGGGCAGAACAGGTTCTTGTTGGTTTTTTTTCAGTCAATACAGGGTTTTCCTTCTTGGGCACACTGAAGAAAGGAGCGCTATATCAAGCTGTAGAGATGAAGCTTTTGCTCTTCAAAGCCCTAAAGGGGAGGGGGGATCTAAATGGCCAAATCTTCTACTGAGAAATTCCTGCATTCATTTTTTGGATCATTCAGTTTAGGCCCTATTTTGTAGAAATGACTTTCACATTTTCTGAGACGAAATGTCACCCAGGATGTATTCAACTTTTTTTGTAGGTTGGATTCCCTATGGCCATACCAATAATTGTGATGAACTCCTGTCTCTAATCTGCATCTGTTTGTTTAGGGAAGAGGCACAGCTACCTTCACTACAGCCTTCTTACCAGTACCCCTTGTTTGACCTAGCACAGCTGTCTCCTCTTTCTTACTCTGGGTCTTTCCCTCGTCACTGCAAGTGCCCAGGCCTTTTCTTGCTGCTTCTGACATTCACCCAGGCTTCCCCTTGGTCACAATTCTAACACTTTTCAGTCTGCTTCCAAGCCTGCCATGTTTTATCCTTGTTTTCTCTCTGACCTTCATCAGTCCCTTCCCCCTTCTGTTCCCTCTGCCCTACCAGATGCGCAATGTAATCAAGTCTTGGTTAAAGGCAGTTGCAATCCCTCCCTTTATTTTCTTAACAAAAAGTCTGCTTACTTTTTCCAGACATTAAACAGGGATTTTGATACTAAAGAGCATTTTCTTTCAAAACATATTGTGGGATTCATTCTTGCCTAGACAGTCTTTAGCCATTTAAACAAATCTTTTTGCCCTGCCAAATGTTAATGCTAAAGTTTATCAACTACTAAAATAAACTTCAAAATTCAGAAGTTTGATATCAAGTCTTATATTTTCTGTTAATTATGTATTTTACATGCCATTTGGAAAATGAGGGCTAAAGTGTTCATTTCTATTCCTAAATTTAACCAAGGTTAAAGTACATGAAGGTATATCAATCTGGATGTAAAATCTCCAGCTCAGTAAATCGCTTAAGCTTGTAAGTAACTATGATATTACTTGGAAGAGTGCTCTAATGTATTTAACTGAACGCACATGCTCAGAACTGTTGCTTTAGTTAGGAGTAGTGCTTTCATTACTCAAGTGCTCAGAGATACCTGAAGATGAGTTCTTTGGTGAGCAAGGACCTGACATTGTGCTATTATAAATGCATACATAAGATAGAACACTTTGCTGACTGAAGATTCTGTTTGAATAAATTGTACATAAAAAGGGCATTTCTTTTTCCTGATCAATGTTTTAGAGTCTATAGCATGAATTACTTATTTACATCAGATGATAAAAAAAAAAGCTAAAACAGTTTAGAAGTATTTTTCGATGACAGGGTGATATCTACATTTACAGCATGAGACCTCTCAGCCTTTAAGAAATTGCTATTCATTTAGTTTAAATGCAACAAATACTCATTTTCCTAAATGCCTGTGAACTCTACTGCAGCAAAAAATGACCTGGGGCTTTTCCAAAATTGCTGTTTGTGCTTTCTAATTACTCTTAACATGCAGGGCACTGTTTTTGTGCAGTGTCTTGAAAAAAACCAAATGTCTTTGAAATTCAGTAAGCTTTGATTTAAAGTGATTGGTTTCCACCTGGATGGAGTGAAATTTCCTTCTTGGAAAGTTTATTAGTACATTAAAAGATGCAAATTAATTCATAATTCTTTCAGCTCATTCTCTTGGGAACAATTACACAAGAAAATTATTAATGTACAAGAAAACAACAGTTAAAAATCTCAGAGGGCAACAGGGGTGTGGAATATATGAAAACATTTAGACCTTGCTAATAGCAGAACTCAGTTATAATAACAGTTCATAAACCATTTTTAATTTTTCTTTATTTGTAAACTGATAGCAGCCACATGGTGCAGACAAGGAATCAAAGACCCTGGCAAAATGAGTTTACAGTTAAAGGCCCTGTTCTCAACGAAGTGTTGCGGAAACACAGTGTGAAGAGTTGAACACATGCTACCAGGGCTTCTGGGATCACAGCCAAATGTAAGGCTTCAGTCAGTTCACCAGTTTCAGTGTCTCTGATGTATACCATTCCATGATGATTGCATACAAGAGTATCACTTCAGTGTAAGCCTCTGCAGTCTGATAAACAAGTCCAATATTTTCATCTGGAGAATGAAAACCCCTCAGGATCCAGTTAGTATTTGATGAAAAACAGCAAACAGATTTGCTTTTTAGGCTTCTTTGATGCACTTACTTTTTTCTCCTTTCACTTAAGATGTTAAACAAGTCACTTTCCTTTCTATTTTTCTTTTCATGATTTATATGGCTTTTAATGTTACATATCTGATGAAAATTTCAAATATTTTTACAATCGGAGTCATAACACAGGCTATCACCAGGATACCTGTAGCTACTCTTGGCTATCTGCTTCCAGCACTCCCTGACATCTGGCTATCAATGAAAAGATTGAGAAGGAAATACATGTTCTCAGAATATTATAAAACAAGCATTACTAGCGAGGGAAGTTTGCCCATAACATGGGCATTATCCTGTTTTAAAGAACTTGGCCTTTTTAACTTTAAGCACAGCCATGTAACATAATGCACATAGATCAAGCCTCTGTTGACCAATACCCCTTTCCTCGAGGTCTGCACACTGAAAGTCTCATCACAGCTTAATACACTGAGGCAAGACAATAAACAGGGACATCACCTGAAATGAGAACAAGATTATATTATGGATATGCAGGAATAAAATAACTTGTGTTAGACTCTTACACATGCCTTTCTCAACAGACTCTAAGGAGTAACGCTTACAGGTCAAAACCATTCAAATTTGAAAAAATAAGACGCACTACAAGTATTTCAATTTTCAGAGTAGGATAAGAAACTGAAATACTGAAAATCTAAATAACATGGATTGACAAAAATAAATCCTCAAGAAGAGTGGACACAGTAGAACTGTTGTACATACATATCACCTAGACAGAAATACAGCAACAGTTATTGTATTTTCTAGTGACAGTGGGCCACTTCCAAAACTCCCTCAAAAAAAATCCCAAATTCCAAACTAGAGACATTGTTTTGATGATGTGTATAAAGGAGAAGAGAAGTTTCTACATGTTAGAAAATAGTAATTGAAAATGTTGGTCAAATTCCTGTTCTGTCCTGCTCTTCTGGTTGCCTGACTGGATGAATATATTTCCTTTTGCCAAGCTAAAATAGGCAGTTTGCCTCCAGAGGAGCAATTTTACCTCACAGTTCAGTTAAGACTACTGAGAGAAATCAAGGATTATTACCTATCTAATGCCATCATTCTGTATATTTAAAAGAACATATGGACTTATTAGAAAAAAAGGAGTAGACACTTTACACATAATTAATTTAATATCCCTATGCAACTCAAATTCCACTAGACTCTTTTAGCTAGTTTGTTCTCTGCTGGTTTCTGTTAGAGACCAAAATCCCCACAAACTGGGAGGGAAAGAAATGCCAAGAAATCAGAAGAACATTTCTGAGTGAGAATACTAACAAGGGGCCATTATGATTAAATGGTTTTCAAATGCAAATTTAACAATGAAAATGCAAGAACAAGCTCTTTTTCCGGAGGACAGGAGAATAACAGTTATTTTTCATGTTGTGTTTATTTTTGCCCTTAAAAAAAAAAACCCAAACCAACACTATAGAAAACTTCAGAGGAAGGATAGGCTATATGAAGAGGTCTGTGATACACTGTGGGCAATAAGACAGTGAGGCCAGACCAGGCTTTTTATAACAACAATTTTCATTCTGTAGGACTGCTTCAGGCTGTTAAATGTGAAACAAGCTGATGGCATCAATTTCATTCTGAAGGGTCATATGCTTATATGAGAAGGCTCTGATTTAACTTAACTTGGAATGGCATTTCTGTAACTTTAAGGACAAAGTGGACAGAGATATTCCATGTCACCGCTGAGGTGATTTCTTATAAGGCTAGCACCAAGGTTCAATGGCTGAGATCCCTCAGCTGTTGCCTCTGTGATATGCCTCTTTGGCAGCAAATCAACAATGTCAGCCTAGCATAAATGTAAGTGCCAGACCCATTTTTTTCCTTTGAAGTGTGTAATCTTAAAGGATCAGGGTAAAGCCCTAGAGAAAACAATATTCAAGTTAAATATCATCATTGTTCTTGAGAAATTACTTTAGTAGCTATTCTAATTAATCATGGTCATTCCCTATCTGTATAGACAGCAGATGGAGAAAAGAAGGGTCATGTAAGGACAGTCTTTCAGAAGGAGTTTCTCTCCTTTAGATGCAAACATAGAGGCCTGGGTTAAAATAAGAACTCAGCAGGCTGCAGATAAAAAAGGTGAGATCTCCTCTGCCGCGACTGAGAGACGGGACACAGCTTGATGCAAGCAAAACATCGACTTTATTACTGTTATTCACATATACTTATACTACTCCTTAGGCAGTGTGTTTCAAACTGATTGGTGCCTTTAATACGTGTTACAGGCTGATTGGTCTACATTCTACATTTCTCCTTAGGCGTTCACAGATTGGCTACTGCTAATACAATTTCTAAACATTTACTTCCCTCAACTACAGCAATCTTTCTTGTACAAGAACAATAGTTTCTCTTTTACAGGATGACTGTTTCGCAGCCCATCATCCTTACATAGACATAGGGTCAGTATGCTCTGTTCCTCTCTGTTCCGTCTAAGCAAAGTTCTTATCTTATCCTTCCCATGGCCTGTGGCCAACAAGTTCCAGAATGTCTCCTTCTATCAACTGAGCAGTACTGGGAGTTTTGCTGAGACCAGCCAGATCCTGCCCCACATCTCCCCCTTTCTGTTGTACAAAAGAACCTTTTTTATAGAGTGTGCTATCAGTTTTTGTAGGCATTGCAACAAACAAGGCAAAAAGAGTAACAAGAGAATAAAAATGGCCAAAACATATATACTTATCTTCACAAAACTCCTTAACTACCCTGACAATCCCCATCCTTCAAAAAGTTTATCTAACCAATCCCAACTATCATTTTGTCAAAGCTTAAAGACCCCAGCTTTAAGCTGTTGAATACTGGCATGAATTCATTCCGAATGGTCAGAGAGATTCATGCAAAACATGCCTTCAAAATCCTCACAGCTGGGGCCTTGAGCTAAAAGCAAAAAATCTATAGCAGCTCTATTTTGCAATGTGGCATGGCGAATACTATCCACATCTAATAAAAGACCAGACAATGCATTACTAGTGGCATTCGTTTGTTTAGCAAGCCAGCAGCCAAGCTTATCTAACATCGCTAATGCTTTCCTAGAGGCAGCTCCAGGTAACGAAAGAGAGGCGGCAAAGCGTTGGTTAGAAGACCAAAACTCCACAGTATCTTCACAATCGGGGGTATATGCATGAACGCCATGCTTCGCCCTGTGAGAAAGACGGTGTTGTAAAATCATAGATGTATTAAGAGTCAGGACAGAAAGGCGTCCAAGGCTACATGGGCCTCCTTTTATATGAGAAGGGATAACGGATCATGCTCTATCCCCACAAATAAAAAATATCCCTGATGGTAGTAAAAGGGGAGCATTGGGTACGTCGGCTGCGGTACTTGTGTCTGCGCGCATCGCTGCCCCATGCTCCGTGATCGGTTTCCCTGTATCGGTTGACCCTGGAAATCATACTTAGACCGACATTAATTAGCATAATGATGCCCCTTTCGGCATTCAGGGCAAGTCCCAGGAGCGTGGCGCCTGGCACCAGCATTGGTAGCTAAACAATTCTTCTTCAGATGACCAGCTTTGCTGCAACCATAACAATTCCCGGGTCCCACCGAGCCATGCATGGCTGCGAAAGCAGCGGCCATAGCTTCAAATTTATGATCTACAGTAGCAATTCTATTACAAGCTTCTATCATTTCAACCAATGTATGTGGATTCGGGAGAGATTTCAATAGCTTTTTGCAATCCACATTAGCATTTTCAACAGCTAGTTTTAACAACAAAATTTCCCGTGCTTCTGTATTGTCTATCTGACGCTCCAGAGCCTGTTTCAATCTATCAATAAACTGCATATAAGGTTCTTGGGGTTCCTGGGTAATTGTAGTGAAGGCTTTTTGTGGCTTATGTAAGTCAGGGACCTTAAAAAAGGCTTTTTTTGCTTCTTCACGAGTTGCTTCAAGAGCTTCCCGTGGGATATCTCGAGCCTGAGCTACTGGATCAGAGTGCTGGCCTGTGCCTGTAAGGTGCTCTATAGTCAGCGCAGCTATAGCTGCATTACCGTGACCTATGTAAGTTGCAAGAAGTGCTTGGAGTCCCCCCCTCCAATGTGATTCCCACAAAGTATACTGTGTCGGAGTCAACAACAAATGCGCTAAAGATTTCAAATCATGTGGAGTCATAACATAAGTGTCAAAGACGGAAGATAATAAACTTGCAAAGTACGGGGAAGAAAGCCCATGCTCCATAACAGTATGGCGCAACTCCTTAATTACTGGAAAAGATAAAGCCTTCCACTGTGCCCCCCGACCCTGATAAATCATGGGGGCCACTGTTGTTTTAGCAATTTCCAGCTCTCCCTCCTTCAAGGCTTGGCGCCTTATGTTAGCCCACACATCATGTGGGTCAGGGGGATAGAGGTCTGGCCCTTTTTCAGGGTCCACCG
Source organism: Elanus axillaris (assembly GCA_026212715.1). Lineage (NCBI taxonomy): Eukaryota > Metazoa > Chordata > Aves > Accipitriformes > Accipitridae > Elanus > Elanus axillaris. The sequence continues at coordinate 12,455,130 of JANZLQ010000100.1, forward strand.
GCCTCGGATCAAAGGGGTCCTCTTCTGGGGGGTATCCCGTGGCACACACTCCCAAAGGCCCAGGAGTCTTTTGGTCCTCTGATGGCAGCGGAGGTACCGCAGGAGAGTCTCCCTTTCCCTCTGCTTTGTCTTTGCAACTTTTTTCCTGGGCTTTCAAAGTCTCAAAAATACTCCTCCACCATGGTAGCATACGCTGTGCTTTGGCGTTCCCCGATGTCGCCTCATCCCACAGTTTCACCCCCACATCGTCCCAAAGTTCCCGCGTGAAAATAGTAGTTG
>JANZLQ010000100.1:12463928-12475868 GCA_026212715.1 Elanus axillaris
GGCCAGTTTGGGTCAGCTGCCCTGGCTGTGTTCCCTCCCAACTCCTTGTGCCCCTCCAGCCTTCTTGCTGGCTGGGCTTGAGAAGCTGAAAAATCCAAACACTACTTAGCAAGACACTGATGTTTTCAGTTGTTATCAATATTCTTCTCATACTGAATCTAAAATGTAATGCTGTAACAGCTACTAGAAAGAAAATTAACCCTATCCCAGCTGAAACCAGGGCAGGTGTAAATCAAGGTAGGCTTTATCAGCTTGATTGAAAAGTAGGCTAAAAGTAAATATTAAAACTATAAAACTTCAGGTGCAAGCTATGTAACCAGAGCCATCCAAAATAGGCCTATGGCTAGACCTTCATATATTTTTTTAAAAATTCATGTATTTGAAGTCTTAAGTTGAAAATAAAATCATAGGAGTAAAACTCTATTGCTATAAATCAGGAAGACTCCACCAGTTTTCCAATTTACTGTATTTGAGTAATATTAACTATGTATTATATCACTTGGTTTTAAAACATTGCCAGAATTTCAGGCTTTGAGGCTTTTCATACTGATAGTGTTGTTGCTTTTGCCACCATCTTTTTTTACTTTCTTCTTTTTTAAATACAGCATGCTTTTATTGTTTAATTTAAAGCTGTTCAACCTTTCCTCCTGCTATCCAAAGACATTTTGCATGTAAAACCCAACAATTTGGACCCCAAATCACCACCATCTGCTTACTGATTCCAAGATCTAACAGTAAAGGGACTCTTTATTAAGCCCTCTATGCGAGTCATGTGACTGCACAATGAACTCAGTTTTCATTTTCCTGATAAAAATGAGACTGTTTCTTTACTGGTCCCTATTATTATTCGGAGATATTCTGCAACAAGAATATTAAAAGAACCTTCATTTCTTGAGACCCATCCCCTTCACCCTATCATGGCTGTTAGCTTTATGAGGTATGTAGTGTGTGTCTGGCATGCCATTAGGTGCCAGAATTAAATGTCTTTATAGATTTGCTTTTATTCATTCAGTGTCTGAGGGGGAAGGTGAGCTGTTAAGTATGTTGTTTTTTCAAATTGCTGAGCTATCCTTAGTGTGAGCCTCAGGAAAAAAACCCAAAGCACTGCAATACCAGGGTTTTAGAGGGGCAACAAAACCAAACAACTGAAGAAAAAAATGAAGCCAGTCATTTCTGGTAGAAAGTAGAGATTAAATACTTGAAGAAACCCACCTTGTGTAAGTATCAGCAGCAAGAAAAGACTCAAATAGGTTTTAAACTTGCACGGAGTTTCTCATAAACTATGATCCCAAGGGACTTTGACAATAAAAAACCCCCACCCTTCTCTGTTCAAAGAAGAGCATGTGGGAAAGAGGAAAGTTGTTAAGTTGACATCCTACTTCAGGTGGATCACTTTTCCTTCTAATGAGGACATGTACAGATTGCAGTGCAGTAAAAAGGCAGACTTCTGTTGCACTCAGAGTTCACTTTTGACCCTTAAAATACAGTGTGTGTGGGTAGGAAGTTGATTTTTACTTCAGAATGTTTTTTTTTAAATGTCATTGTGGCAGTCAAAACTATCCTGACACACTTTTACAGACAGAACTCATTGCATTACAGAGATACTTTTTTTTTTTTTTTGGTGACTTAGATCCAAAAGATATTTTATTGGCTTTTATTGAGCTGTATGACAAGTGCTCTGAGTTCATAGCACCAAACTCTGTCATATCCTATACTAAAACCACAGATAAAATTCCTAGCGTTTACTGTTTCAGTTATATATACAGTTACACTAGAGGGTAAATTAAGAAAAACTAGGTCATTAACATATATTGTAGTAACTATTTTTAATACGATTATATAGATGTTTTGTCCATAAAATTGTTCAAGTTTGTAGGGTTATGAGATTTTACACTGCTTATCCTATTTGCCACTACAGCCCAACATTGAGACATCCTGATACACTAGCATGAATGCAAGAGGGGAAAAATTGAAGAGCATTTTCAAAGCTGACACTGATTGATAGAAGGGGCTTTATTCCTGCCCAGCACACAAGTTGGGATTTGTCTATCCAAATTACAGGTCTACAAAACAAATACCTGCATCTGAACTCTGGCTAGGCTCCCTTTTCAGTCAAGGAGAGAAATAAATGTTTCTAGATTTATCTCCTCCCAAGATAGAAATTGAACAAGCATGGATAGGTTACGCTGTAGAAATAGCTACCTTTATCCCTTGACTATACGAGAGCATAGACCACTAGCTCTGAGAGATGCATCCAACTCTCAGTCTCTAGCCGAGTTCTTCATCACTTAGAAATTGGTGGCACCCAGCCACTGCTCTTTCTAGCTCATGCTAAATGCAGCTTCTCTTTAGCCCTATATAAAACTACTGAGTGTGAAGGCAGCTAGTTGGTATCTGAGTACAACTGAGGAGGAAACCAGACAAATCTAAACAAAATGCAAAACATGCTCCAGAAAGATGACACACCTTGCATCATTCAGGTGGCACATACTTCAGTCAATTTGCAGGGAAAATGGTGTGCAAAGAGACCACATGTGTAGACCAATTTGAGAGAAATCCTGATTCAAGTGAAATCAAATGCAAAACATGCAATCCTGAGCAGGCTCAGGACTTCAGCCTTTGTCTGAAGAAATGGCACATTTCTAATACAACTACCATAAAGGAAAGAACTCTGGGCTGCTTTTCAAGGAATGTTAAGAAGCTTAAGACTGCCTTGATGAGCTTGATTCAGAATATAAGAGGGATCACAGGCTGAGGCAAATGAGTTATCCCAGGACTGGACTCAGTCTTGGGCTTTCAGAAGGATGGTGAGTTTGAATGTTCCAGTGAGAAAAGAGCTGCAAGCAGCTTCCCCCTTCCATCTCTGTAACACACAAAGAGAAAACAAAATGTTATTTTTGTACGACCTCCCAAGGAAAACAGTAGATGCTTTTTTATTTAGATTACGTTGTTCAAGCCTATCCACTTCACAGTGTTCCTGCTCCAATGAGAAATCAGTCACTGCTTATCAACATTTGGACAATTCTATTGGAATCTAATAATAGCCAGCAGTGGTAGGCAGCACAAAAGAAAAATCAGGTCATGTGATTTTACCTAGCCAGCTAATTCTGAGCTCTGCAACAGTCAGCGGGAAGAACTTTTAAGTGGTGTGTGTGAATACAAACATCAAAGATATCTGTTCTATGTGCAAATGATAGCCTGACACACAAAAAAATTATGACCTTTAACTCCATGAAATACCTGTCAGCCAGCTGTGCTAGGGAAGAATCTACATGTAGTGCCTGTGATATGTGGATCTTCTTTTCAGGCAATCCAGGGTTTGTATCTTTTTTTCTCAAACATTAGAAAATGAATTGACTACAACCACAGCATTCATGTAAAAGTAATGTATCTGATATGAGTGATACAGATAACAACACCTTTCGTCAAAAGATCCCAGGGGTTCTATGCATCTTATTCACAATAGTTCCAGTCTTGTAACAAATTCTTGCTTAAATTTATACACAAGCTGCTCCACTGAAATCTAATCATATGCGTAAGCCCTCTCAGAATAGGGGATGAGTACTGCACAATGTCTCTGCTGATAACAAAACTCTCTGGAGGGTGAAATACAAAACGAAAGCCCATTAACTCTTTGAATTCCTTGAGGAGTTTTGGATGTCAGATCTCGGTTTTGTCCAGACCACAAGGAATACTGGCTGATTTGGCTGATAATACTCCAAGATATTTAATGACAGAAGAGAAGCAGGATTTTGTGCATCTGAGAGGCTGAATACTCTGCTGGAAAGGTCTGAGCTTTTAAATGAACTTTCTTAACTGGATGGCTAATTCTTAGCAAAGCCAGAAAAAAACCCCACAATACAAATGAGGCATTAGAGTGGCAGAAAGAGTGCCTGATCTTCTAACAGATGCCTTTTTTATACATCATCGTCAGTCACCTCAGAGACAGAAAACTATATAATGTGCCACCATGAAATTAAATAACCCCACCTTCCCCCAGACAGTTTTACTAACCTGCTGGGTCTCAGTGTCTGTAGAGGTGAAGCCAGAAACAATATAGAGCCTTTTATTTTAGTAAAGAAGAATAACTGCTCTTGTAAACATATAAATAATGAAAAAGCTTTGAATCCCATTTTTATATAGACTGTCAGATAGCACTGGTTGCCAAGTTATGATTCCATGAAAAAATACTTATCTAGAATGTGCCATAAATGTAAGAGCAGTCTAAACCTGATTGCATAGCCTGTCTCATCACACAGTTGAGGTGTAGATCTGAATTTCACCAGACTCTAGAATTTTGGGTTTGGTCAATGTTTGCTATCAGCAGGAGAGGACAAATTTCAGAGTTAATTTTAAATGTTAGTGCTCTTTATGCTCAGATCTAGCAACTGCCACATGGAGTCAGACCAATGGTCCATCCTGCCTCTCTACTAGCCATGGTCTCTTGGCAGTATAGCTCCAATGTAAATAGTGAGGAATGATGAAAAGCAGATTTCAGATATAACTGTCTCTGAACTTTGGGGAAGTTCCAGACCTGTATTTGGACTCTGATGTGACTCTATGCCGACATCACACCCAAGCAAAACTTAGCCTGGGATTGGTATGGTGATTGCTTTGAGAAATTACCAAAATGCAGTTCTGCATGCAATTTCTCTTGCAACAGCCTTCCTTACTGAGCTTCTAAAAAGACATACTTCTAAATATACAAAATAATAAACACATGATAGAAACATTACTAATGTGTATCCTTTCCCCCTTCCCATGCATACCCCTTACAACAGTTTGCGAGAAGCATGAAAATATTCTTGCGATTATTGTAACACACTATAGTGAAGGCGAGTCCTTTGCAGTGTAAATCCCACACAGGAAATTTGAGATGCAGCATGCCTTTCTGTTCCACTCACATGAAAGGAGGGGTGTTCTTACCCACCTTATAATTCAGGTCAGGTAGTGCCTCTTAAATAATACACGCTCCCTTCTCAGAAGGCAGTCATTTATCAGTGTTATCAGATAACTGCTTATTTTGAGCTGTTAATGGAAATACTGTTGTCTGCCAAGTGTGGTAAAGCTCCTGCCTTCTGTACAAGGGGAATTCAGCAAATCAAAATCTGGGGGAAGAGATCTAACCTCTAACGGTGTTCAGGGGAAACTTTACTGTCTTTCCAGAACCAATGAAAGAGCCTGGACTGTGCTATTTGGCAGCTTAACCTCAGAGAAGTGCAAAGTAAGAAAAAAAACCAAACTTGAAAACCAAGTAAATTCATACACATACTACTGCCAAATCCTCTTCAGTTGGAGTAAGTCTTAGATAACAAATCCAACCTCTAGTTTTAGTCTGCATACACTACAAAAAACCCAACCCAACTTGTTGATGTGGAAATCTTTAAACAGCATGAAGTGAAAAATTGTATCAATATTTTACTGAAAGTCTAGACCCACTTTTATGTCACCTAGAGATATTTTAACATACTGGAACTTAGGTGGTAAGAGAATAAATGGACCATAATTTAATTTCTCCACCTATCTAGTTGTGTTTCAGAAAATTAAACTGTCCTGTTTTACACTGATGGTTTTATGATCCTGTGTTTCCACAAACTCAAAAGTCTCCTGTGTCCTTGTAAGAGATGAAAGCAACACTTGCTCATCCCCCAGCCAGTGACGTGGACACACTCAGCAAACACTCAAACCTGTTAGTGTTCTACCTCAAAACTGCTGCCCTCTTCATGCAGGTACACATGCAGACACTCACAAAAGACATGGGACAGAGGTACTACTCAGCTCAGGCCCAGCCTGGCAGACAGGAGAAGCCTGAGCTGACCCCACACCTCTGGCTTATTCAGGGGGTCCCCTCAGCAGTCAGAAATCGGGCATCTGAAGGTCACCTTGGCTCTCCAGCCCCCTCTCCCAGCCTGATACACCTTGTAGAGAAGGTATGTGCTAATCACTGAGGAAAGCTATCTGCTAGATGGGTCCCAAACCTGTAGCCCAAGAAGTCCCAAGGGTGATGGCCAACATGCCAGCTCCATCTTCAGCAACTCCACTCCCTGCTGGCACAATGCAGGGCAATGGAGTCCCTACTTTTCCAGCACCTCTACTAGCAGGATTATCATGTTCGTCCCCCTTTGTCTTGCTAGGGAAGTTGGGAGAAGCCAAGAGCTGGCAGCTTCCCACCAGAAAGACCCCAATGTGCATGGAGGTAGTACTGAACAAGTATTGCAGGTCCATGGAAGCAGAAGCAGATTCTTCCACCTCCACCCTGAGGCTGGAAGGCCCATGCCTCCCTGTGCTCTACCCTCAGAAACATTTACCCCAGTCCACTTTGCCCAGCAGAGCCTGTTCTCTCAGTGCTCTTTTATGACACTTCCCACACGACCACGAGTGCCTTCAGAAGCCAGAAGGCAACAGAAGATCAGGCCTGTCACATTTTGTTTTCCCATCCTACAAAGTCTTTCAAATTGTTCTGCATTTTAATAATCCACACCCTTGTCTTGTGTCCCACTTTCAGACTTGAATCCTTCTGGTTCCTTCCATCAAATTGACAAGATGAAGGGTTCTTTTTCTTAAATATATCTTTTAACAAAACCTATACAGAATATACTCAATTGTGCCAGTGATCTGGAAAATGTGCTTTGTCTTTCTTCCAGAGAACACGCACATTTCAGATTTCCCTTAAGCTTTCATAATTATTTCTGATCCTGATGGTTTCACTTTGTCAGCCCAGCTGATACCAACCAGAAGAGAGAAATGATTTGAGGGTGGATTTCATCTAGTAAGGAGCAGAGGAGAAAACCAGCAATAAAATTCTGGTAATTTCTCCTGTCATTGTAAAGACATGTCATGGCTCTTTGCTTATTCTGTCTAAGAAGGAAACAGAACTATAATCAGATGACATGGCAAGAAAGGCTTGAAATGCTATTCAAGATTTAAGATGTAAGTGCTTATTAAACAACAAACCTTTTGTATGAAGAATGCTCAAAGGAAAGCATAATATTAGCCACCCTGTTCAGTAACTTGAGCCTATTCTCACAAATACCATAAAGACTGCGATATTGAACATAACAAGTTTATATATGTGAAGTGTGTGTACACTACAGTGAATATGTAATTGACCTATTAGTTTAGCTTGCAATCCTGGCAGATAAAAGGCTGATTCCTGTAGAGCTCATGGCATGCTGGGAGCTGCTTTCAGCATTTCATTCTGCCCCATTGCTGCATCCATCAGCTGGCCTCAGAATGGAAGGGAAGATGAGATAGGAATTATCAAGATACAGCTTGTAATGGCTGAGTCATAAAACTAAATGCCTCTAACTCAAACTAACAGGGTCATTTAGGAGGTATGACTTGCTGTGACACCTGCTGAAGAAGAGAGGAAACTCTGGGTACTTAACATTTTAGAATAAAACTCAGTTTCCCTTCAACTGCGTTTAGTGTCTGAACAAACTCCAGGGCACAAATTCCAGTGCCAATTTAATACAGACATCTATTTGCAGAGACTCATTAATGTTGTGCACAACTGCTTAAAAAAAGGTTAAAGTCTTGGCAGAAAGCAGCAATAGCAACTATCGATTCAACTCCAGAAACTCTCCAGCACTTACCCTGAGACTCACCAGCCAAGGAAATACTGAACTATTGAGCAGACTTTTAAGCAGACACAAAAGCACAAAGCAGCCAGTGGCACAGAGGGGCTGCAGGCACAGTCAGTTCAGTAGCCTGTCCCTGCCATCACCACTATGTCCCTTGTGGTGCCATCTGATGCAGTCTGTGGGGCAAAGCTGCTGGCATCCCAGCTGACTGCTCTGCACTAAATCAAATCTGCTTATATACTTCCCTTAACTACATGCTTGTAATCCCTCTCTTGTAATTCCTTTGGATGTGAGGTTTAATTTTGACTGCTACTCCCTTTGTAAATACTTGGGCCCATTTAAATTAAAAAAAAAAAAAAAGAAATAGAGAGAAACATAAGTGCCAAAAGGGTTTTCTGCTCATTCATAACAGCAGTGGCTTTTGAAATGGGTTGGAAGAAACTCAGGAAAAACCTTCCAATTCAATTCAAAGTTATCCAGAAACAAACAAAAGCAAAAATGTGAACCTGGAGAGGCACAGGCATTGTACAAGTTTTGATCAGATGCCTGGTTTGATGGCCCAGGCTCACCTTTTATTACCTGCATCTAGTATGTAACAGAGATCTCCAAGTTCCTTCACTAAGATTAAGAGCAGACATTGTTTTAGAAGAAGCTAATGAAACACTTTGAGGGTGTGATTTGGTATGAAATGCTTTTCATCTCCAAAAGATCTCAAAGCACTTTACCATTCAAATGAAGTGATACAGATGGCTCACACTGCTTAGCTGTAACCAGCTGAGGAATGGACTGCAAGAAACATTTAATAGTTCGCCTTTAACTCTACATAAATCTTTAGAAAAGTAATTGCAAGATACCTCTCTCAGTTGAAATGGGAAGGTGTATGTAGGTGGAAAGAATTCAATTATCTGAGTTGCAATTTGACATGGGGAATGTATCACCCTTTCTTATTGTATGATAACATTCGGCTGCTCTGAGTGGTGTTTTGCACACAGCATATACGGCAAGCAGTTTAAAGTGCTAGGGCCTGAAATGACTACCTGTCCTGAAGAGATTCCTGCAGCAGGAAGGCTGGATTTTAATTAACACAACGTAGCACACTTGAAATCCTTAATTATTTAAGGGGCATGGGAGGAGCAGTGGGGCCTCAAACCTTTACCTGAAGAGCAGATGAGGTTGTATGAGAGCTGTGTGCCCTCAGTCTGCTTCCTGGCACTCCCGCTGCAAAGACACTAGTGAAACAGCTCCTTACTAGGAGTCATGAAAAGCTCAGCCATGGAGGACGCTGATCACTGAAGGGCTCTCAGAGAAGCAGAGGTAGGTTCTCAAGCTAAAGTACAGCTGCTCCTTATCTGCTGCCTGGAGGTACCAACAGGTGTCACTACAAAATTCTCCAGCTGTATTAATTCCTTTTATATTTACTCCCTCCACCTCCCCCAAAAGTCCTAAGTGGAGACAGTGGTGGGCAGTGAGTTGAACCTGCAGTATTTATAGTGCTAGAATTGAAGAATAATGATGATGCCAAGGATCTTGAAAGATCACTAGGTTTAAGTTCCTGCCCCAAAACAGGCTCAACTACATCTTATAGCATTTTGGTGGAAATTAATCCAAAGTGTTCTTAAAGCCCTTCAGACCTGGTGAGAGAAGTCTCTCCCAGCATGCTCACTGTCAGAAAGTGTTTCCTCCTCTCTAATCTGAATCTTGTTCTCCTGTCTGCTGTAAAAATGAGGATGTACATACCAAGTGTGTCCAGTTTGGACTAATGCTTTCTTTAGAAGATTGGAAGGAATAGGTGTTGGCTGGAACTGCACTTATGGAGAGAGGCAAGAAAAAGCAGTATTGGGAAAAGAAGGGAAGGCAGCTGAAGAATCAGGAGAGAAAAAAAAAAAGTTTTTCATGAGTGATATTTTGTAGAGTAAATGAATGCAGATTTGATGAGGAGCATAAGTAACATCCTGCAGGGTCAGCAGGGAAACCCTAATTAGGCAAGATGCCCTTCCTCAATATTAATTAGAGTGATATGCTTGATTGAATAGGTACAATTCTTCCTAATAGTGCAGGAGGCCAACAGGAGGTCTGCAGCATACAACCAACCTATTTCTCCCTCTCTCTCACATACAGACACATCCCAGGTGTTGCTGTACATGCTCTCTTATGCATATTGCATCCTCATGCACACATACACACACAGTTATAACCCATGGGACCCCTCCATCTGCTTCCCATCCTTTCACAACAGATATTGATTATTTGGTGCCCTGATTCAGAAGAAAGCAGGGGTTTAACACCTTCCTCTGGATGAGGAAAAGACTGTCTAGCATGCCATGGTCAGTTGGCAAAAGAAGGAAAACAGTAATGGGTGTGTGCAAGTTAATAGCTCACACAGTTTCATAACACACATCTCTCAGCAGATGCCACAGGTTATTATGCAACTGAGGGTAGTGCTTCTGGGAGCACTCATAAAATACAACTTTTATCTTGTTGCTTCCAGCCCATGTCTGGTAATGTATAAATAATGTTAACAGCATCCACACAGATGAACAAAGATTGGATGTGCACTTCGTACACATGCCTGGTGAAATACAGATTTTGCTGCAAACTTGAGATGCGTTAGAAAAGAAAGGAAGACCTTTGCTTCTTAAAAAAAGGCCCTAAACCACACGTACCAAGATGCTACCTATAAGCAACAAAAACTCCTTGCTAGATAAGAAGAGCTGGCTACTTAAGGACTTTCTGAGTGTCCCTTTAGGCAAGTAGCCTTCAGATTGATACAAGATAGATAGGTTATGAATATGGGGTGGCAGCTCCTTGACATGTGACTGGCTCCATACAGCAAGGTGACTGCTTCATATGCCAAAAAACTTCAGTAATGCGACAGCTGTGATAAGCAGGAGACTCACTGTGTGATGGTACAGTTAACAACAGAATCCATTGTAAGTGGGGCCAACATTATCATAAAGATAGATGTCAGCGTGCTTAGGAAAAATAAGCAAGATATCAAAATTATTTTTGGTACATTTGGTTTCCCATACACTTGTCTCAATCCTGCATGTACGCTTTGTATGTGTTCCAGCCGTACTGAGTTGCTCCACAAGGCACCTTTCAAATGTGCAGTGAGCTTATCCCATTTTATTGCCCACAGATTGTGGACACACTCTTGCAGCTTAAAATGCATTAAGCATATTGTGAATACCATCCAAAAATTTGGTGAGAAAATGGAGAAACAAAGGTGTTTTGAGGCATACAACAAGATAAAACGTCTGCGGAGGAGCTAAAACACAACAGTGAGAAAACGAACCACTGATATTTTCCAAGGATAGTCACACATGGAAGCACTGCTACAACTACTTTGTTAGCTTTGTTTTCGTTCTTCAAACTTATCAAAATGAGAACAGTTCCCAACAGGAACAATTCTGCAAAACAGACCAACATAGATTTTTAAGTAAATTGCATTTGTGAAGATGGCTTTAGGTGCATTGAAATAAATCACATTGTTGTAGTTTATCGACAAATGTATGCAATATAACAGCTTACAGTGGCTACAAAACTGAAAGAGATCTTATTATCTATAAAGAATTCGTCATTATGTGTCAATGTTAGGAAATGCAGACAGATATGCGAGCTGAACAGAGGAAGGAAATCAAAGCAGCAGAACTAAATATTCAAATGGGACAATTTGATAAAGGACATCAAGAATCAATCAAAAAACTGACCCACAGACATTCCTGATACCAAGAACTGGTGGTGGTCATGCATTTTTTCTGGTGTTTTCCTAATGATAAAAATGCTGGCTTTTAATCTGAAGTTGAAACATTGCACTGCTTTCCACCACTTTTTCTAAATTTTCTGTGGGAAGCAATTTTGTGAATGCAGTTTGTATCACTTCATATAAAAACACTGAAAAATTGTTACAAATATATCTTATGAAATATCAAGCTGCTTTGCCAGTGTACAAAGAAAAAAAAATACTTAGAAATGGGAAGTATTTTATTAACATCTATCCATAATGCTTCATAAATAAAAATGCATCATTTGACATATAAATTTTTGTTAGTACACAGTGTCATGAACTAGATAAAGCAATCCATAAAATTGAAAAAAAATCTCAAAATAAGAAAGAATTCTAAAGCAAGTTTTACTAAAAAAAACCCCACCTTTTTGTAGTTTCTCTTTGTTGTGGTTTAATGCCAGCAAGCAACTAACACCACGCAGCTGCTCATTCCTCCCCCCCCCACCCGCAGTGGGATGGGGGAGAAAATTGGGAAAAAAAAGTAAAACTCGTTGGCTGAGATAAGAACAGTTTAATAGAACAGAAAAGAAGAAAGTAATTATAATGATAACAACACTAATAAAATGACAA
>JANZLQ010000100.1:12475968-12511594 GCA_026212715.1 Elanus axillaris
TCATACTGAACTCAAAACACAGCACTGTACCAGCTACTAGGAAGATACTTAACTCTATCCCAGCTGAAACCAGGACACTCTTTCACTTGTATTTCTCCAAAATAGATTAAAAATATGCATTTAAACTGCCAGCTTTTCACGCATCAGCACTTCTTAACTTTGGTTGGCTTTCTTAAACAAAACCATGAGAAATGAAGGAAGAACAGACTTTCATTTTTGTTTTACTTTTAAAGATGCAGTCTTTCGTGTCTCTTAGTATCAAATTCCTAAAAAGTAATCACCCTGTCACACGGCTTTCTATAAAATTACTCACAGAATTACATGGATTACAAATATCAATACATGGAGGAGCTTAATTTTATGTTTGCAACACAAACATTTTCTAAAATAAAGTTCTAAAATATGTTCTTACAGCTTTATACCCATGATCAATACTAAAAGTGCTGCTTTGACATGACTAAGAAAGTTGCAGTGTATTGCTACCATATGTGATCTAGTAATTGAATATCCTAAAGCATGTGGTGTATGGTAAGCTTTTAAGGGTGGAGTAAATTGGGGGACATTTTGTATTCTTCCCAGTTAGAACTAGTAAGTGCATAATAATTTCAGATCACTTAAACCCAAGAAAATTGTATCATGTCCATCTTCTGTGTTTCAATAGATCAGAAAAAATATTAAGACACCCCCTCCCCCCAAGTTATATCTGTAAATATGCCCCTTGTAAAAGTGAAACAGGGATGCTGTAGTTACAGAATTGTCAGCTACAAACAGTTTTGGCCCACACTCTGTTTTTGGCTTGGCAGAAATCAGTAGGAACCTGCTGTCTCTTAAAAAAACCTCAACATGGAATGAAATGTTCTCAGTCTAGCTCCTAACAGCCCTCAGTACCACCAAACCTGCCTTTAGTGGTAATCTGCATCAGTAGATAATAAGCACTATGCTAGGTCTGGGATGTAACAAGTTCATGAATCCCCAGGAGAAGTCCCTGAGGAGCAACAGCACTGAACCTCACTGGGCATACAGTATAGACAGAAGCTTTGCTCTTTGCAAGCAGGATTTGAATTTCCAGGGCTGCTGCTTTGGCCCCCTGATGGGCTCTAAATTCTTGCAGGAAGCAGTTGCCCACGTAACGCTGCTCTCCAGGACGTTGGACAGCAGCTTCTCTCAGGCGGTGTTGAAATTAAATCGCAATAAAAAAGTAATCTCTGAAAGTGGATACCAGTTTGAGTTAGAAAAGCCCTTGCCAAAACATGCTTTCAGAACAGGCACAGCACATATATTATTGAAAAGCTTTGTTTCTATATGGTGTGCCAAGTTGGCAGAAATGCAAATTTAAAATTTAGAAGTGATTGCTAGGGAGCTGGGCAAGAAGAAGAAACTAGAAAGAGAGGAAAGAATTAATAGCATTTATTTCTTTTAAAGAATAAATCTTGAGCCTTATTTTTCATGGCAATCTTACATTATTTATCTGCCTTTCTAGGTCAGAAAATAGGAGTAAATTTTTTATATGACACTTTCTTGTAATCCAGTGGTACAAACCAGACTCTCCCAGAATGCTGCAATATTTTACTCTGCTGTCCTGACACATAAGGGGATGCATTTTAGGGTCCTCTGTGGTTCATGTGCTGATATTGTGCCTGGCGGGATCCTCGTGTCTTTTTGAGAAGGGGAAAATAAGAGAGCACAAAAATAATACAGGAGTAAAACTAAGTAACTCAGCCTCTATATCAGAATATTAGAGATACTTCCCTAGGGAAAACTGGGCTGATTTTTCATCCTTTTTGGAGTCTGTCATCTTTTTCAAAGTCTCTGTTTATCCATAGAACTTACTTAAAGGAAAAGGCACTAAGGCTATCAGGATGCACTACAGCAAATTCTGACCCACTACTGGGAGAAGGGGGAGCAGAAGTGGGGCTGCCAGCTCTAATTAAAAAAAAAAAGCCACAACACTTCTATAATACAAAAAAAAGCAACTGAGCAACACCTGATTGCTGCAGAGAAGTCATGTGATTAACATGAAAAAAATTTCCAAGAAACTTCACCTGCTACCCTCAATCCTTTGTTCTTATTACTCATTTCTATACAAAGAGAAATAAAAGTAGGCAGCATTTTCTGCCTCACAGGGAAATAACTTGTAGCTCAGACTTCAAGAGCTGATAATGCTTTTCTACTTAAGATGACCACAGCCAGATATCATTCTCATGCTTTATCCCACGTATCACAGCAACTTGTGCAAGGCTAAATCCAGGATGCTGTTCCTGAACAATTAATGACAGTTTTCTATGTGTTCACACTGTAAGCAGAATACGGGAGAGCAAAAGTTACATTAATGACATGCTACTGGTAGGTCATGAATATTAAGATATTTCTGCAATATCACACAAAAAAAGCCTATGGCGGCACTATGACCTCAATTCAGGTATGCAAGTCTGTGTAAAAAAAATAAAAAAAAAAAAATTCCAAGCTCAGATAAGTCCTTTCACCACTGCCCAAGGAAGATTCATTTTCATCCTGATAGAGTGTTTCACCACAGAAGGACAGCCATATTTTGAGCAAATTAAAGAGTAAGTTCTCACACAGGATTCAGATGTATAAATAGTTAGGTATATGGTTTTTATATAATTCTCAGTGCATACCAGCAAGACTTGCTGTCAGTACCCTGTACTACAGCTTCCTTCCCTGTCTTTCCACTCTACGGATCCACTGAAGTGAGATAAATAAGTTCCTGGCTCAGGCATGAAATATCTCTTGAATCCATTAGTGGCTATGCCTGAAGAGTTTGCCAAGAGGTAGGTATTAGGCTAAAAGTAATAGCAGATGCTAAATCCAACAGAGAATTCACCTTGTGAGGCAAGTACTGTAGTGGCACTGTACCAGTCTGACTTTAGATGAGCCAGAAACTTAACAGAAAAAGCAGTTTGTCCATGAAACAGTCACTATTTACGAAGTTGCTTAAAGAAAGCTCTGTCAGTGAGGTCATCTGTGTTTGACCTCACCACAGCAGGTGTTCATATTGCAATGAATAGTATTGAGATTTTTTGTTTTAACAAATGGTAAGTCCATTTAGCTTTTAGATAGTAAGTATGAAGCCTCCAGCAATATATAGCAAGCTCCTTCACATGTCAGTTTGTTTTAAGTATTTGTAAAATTCTGATCCTGTAAGGAGGCTAACAGGTCAGTACAGCACTTAAATAAATTAATAAATAAAATAGCAATAGTAAAACGAGCTTCCTGGTTCCATGCTTCCAGGACTGCATGAATTACATGACTCCTATTTCAAATGGAAGGAAGAATTAAAACTGGACCCACAAAATCCCCAGTGAAGAGCTGGTTGAAACCCAAACAGTTATGAATTTTACAGCCTGAGGTTTATTCACCCAGTCACACTTTCAATTTTTGACACACGAACAGCAGAGCTCAAGGACGTGAGCCAGAAACGTTGGCATTGCTGTGGCAGTTCGTCCTCTCTCCCCAGTTGCTCAAGTTCTGCTTGTCTTGATACAGACTGGAGAGAGCAACTCTGTCTCCCCTGTGCACCTGAAGATACAGACAAGCAAAATACTAAACAGCTACAGATGCTGAAAGAAGAGCAACTGTTCAGTCAGCTCTTTGGGTTTTGGTGGTTTTTTTTTCAAAGCCTTGCTTGTAGGACAAAACTGATGAGAATATCTGATGATGATTTAAATAAAAAGGAAAAGAAAATATCTGATAGGAGTACAGCTAAAGCTTAACCTGTTTATGTAACAAAACAGGCAAACTGCTGTTAATATGCTAGAGAGGCGTAGAAATTTCTGCTAATCTATTATCAGGGGACAAGCTGCTATTCTGGCACAGTGAGGGCTCACATCAAACTACCAGTCTGGCAACACTTTTTGTTCAAATCCCTCACATCTCCCATTCTTCCTAAGACAGGCACTCCTCACTGTTATCGCTCCCAAACGGCTGACACACCAGAGCAGAGCATGTCCTATTTCCCTTTTTCTTTCTCGAGTATTGGAGCTACAGCACAAGACTTTTCCTTTGCAGTCAGTCAGTGCATGGGGCATGGTTTTATCACAGCGGGAGAAGCTTTTCCCTACCAGGCTGGGTGAGAGAGGGCATGGAAGAGCTACATTATTGGTAGGAGTTAGTGCTTATTTCTAGATTTACCTTGACAGGGATCTCTTGTCCAGCCTTCCTCTCTACCTGTGACCAACTCGGTAGTTGCCTTGTTTCATCCTATTCAAGTCGGCAATGCCAACAAACGTTCACAGCACAGACTCAACATTCAGTGGGGAAAAAGGCAAAGCCCTACAAGTTTTTCCCAATGGAGTGATACCACAGCACTTCTCTGTATAGGACAAGCTTTCTTTCCATAGGGAGACCATACCAAAGAAAACTCCTCCCTTTAAACACATCACACTGAAAGGCTAGGCTTAACATGAAAGTTCATAAGGTGCCGAGGTTCCAGGTCACAACATTCATTTTTCCCCGTGAGCTAAGCACCTTGGGAGAAGACACACAGTTTTATTGCAATTCACAGATCTCCATTCCTGATCACAAGAACCGAAAGGGAAAGAAAAAGGATTTCTTTCCCTATGACACTTAGACTGCCCCACGCTGCAGGCACCGAGATTGTTCCTTCCAATAGCAGTGTAATTCTTCACTGCTGTTCCAATTAAACAGGCCAAAAAGAGTTACAGAAGTGCCATCCCCTAGCAAGGTTTACCAGATGCAGTGAAACCCACCTAGGTGTCTGTCAATTCACAACATGCTCCCTGCATTACAGCTCCTCCAGAATGCAAGATAACAGCTAACAGGAAGATCTAGATGTCTTCAATGCCATTTTTCAGGCCTAAGAGATGCAAAGGAGCTGGGTGAGAGTCCACTGAGTGTCTTGACAAAGACATAGGCAAGAAAACTTTCCAAAGGACTATTCTGTCAGTAGAAGTCAACACACCACAGGCCATGATAAGAAAAGGAGCAAGGGAGAAGCCACAGAAGAACAAGCTATCACACAGACCGCAATAGCTTTAACTTGGGGAATAAAATGGAGCCCCTTATCCAGCCACAGGTTGCCCCCTTTGCATTTTCTTACCTTCAAAGCCATGCTTTTTAGCTGTGTTCTCTGGACATGTAGTAATTGTGTGACTTAATTAGCAGCTGTGTGAAGTACACATTAAGGGATCTGATTGTCAGGTCATCTGCTGTGACCCCATGGCTGTTAAATGCAGTACAGCTAGGGAACATAGACAAATCCTTGTTCTCCTACAAAAGTTAAAGCATGTCAGTAGCTTTTTTTCCAGCATCATTTGCAGCTGACATTCCCTATCTAGGTGGTGCGATCTGTTAACCATGTCACATCCATGATCTCTTGAAGGAGGCTAAAAGGACTAAACCATTTCAAAAGTAGAGTAATATTGATACTGGAAGGAGACCACTGCAGTGCACTCACATCCTATATCCAAATGACTTCACTTTCAGAGTGATGGCAATGAGCAGTGGGGTTGCCATGCAACTGTTCAGCTTGGCAAACCCTCAACATGTTTCCAGCCTCATGATCTGCATTGTTCCAGTAAGACATTTACCTGCATTGCCCCTGCTGAACTACATTGTTAGATTGGATATGCTGCTCCACTTTTACAACGTGGTGCCATGTGAGTACTTGAAAAGAGTAGACAGCCACCAATTTCAAAGCAAGTGCTGCTCTGCACTTCTCCTGGGAAGAAGTGAATTGTTATCTTCCCTTCCATTCTTCTCCCCTCCCTCCCACCAAGCTTTCTACTAAACACAATTACATGCAGCATTTGACAACAGAGCTGATAAATTATGTGCTGCTTGAATTGAAAATGTGAAGGATAATAGGGATAAATATCAACGCATCCACAGATGACACAAACCCATTTCATCACTTTCAAGGCTTTTTGGTTGTACTCAGAGATGACTTGCATGAACTAATTCCTCAGTGCATTGTCTTAGAAAAAAATCTCTACAGGAAAAATGGACTATGCTTAAGAGGTGGCTGACAGAAAAGAGGAAAAAGAAAAACCCCACAAATCCCAAAGGGAAAAATTTTAGGGGCATGAAAAATCTCTCAGCTGAGAAGTTTAGTTGAAAATTTTCCAGTTTCACTGAAACTGGAAATTTAGTCTGGCTTTCAGGTAACCACAATTTATTCCCATCTGGCTGAGATTTATGTGCTGCCAGAAATACTTTCTTATGACTTATCTACAATAATTACAGGTGAACACTTCTGCAACAAGACGAGTCTTATTGTTGGCTTCCATTAAACATAGAAGTCAGTCATCTAAAAGCTGTGGCAGACTGCCATCTCTTATAGACACTATCACTTCTAGAGGGAAATAGCAATTTGGGCAATCCATAACTCTTAGTTAAAAACTCTAATGTAGCTCTGTTGTTATTCTCTGGTATTAAACCTGTAATTTTCCCAGAAATCCCTCCAGTGTAAAAACAGACAGAAATCTCAATTTAGCTATAGATTTTGCCAATGGAAAACTTCAGAGAACACATGCTAGCAGAGAGAATGCTCCGAGATCAAACCTCTGAATTCAAACTGAGGGGTGCAAAGGGTTTCATCACTCTTTGAGCTGTGTTTAGTCCTCCACAGTTTTTCCTCCATTCTTATGTGAAGAGCTCTGGACAGTACTCTGCAGGCTCTCACAGATGTCCTGTGCAATTCTCAGCTATTATGTTGACCTTTGAAATGTAAAGGCATCAAAGAACAGCTTTCAGTTGCTAGCACAAGACACCACCTGCATCTCTAAGAAATAGAACAACCACCTGCCTAAGCACTATATTGCATTGACAGACCAGTAAGTTGTGACTTTTTAGGATATTCTCTGCATGCACTCCACCAGGATACACACTCAGGACTGCTTTTAGAAAGTTAAACAGCCTAGCGAGGCATCAGTGGATGCTGCCATCAGAAAAAGGAGAAAGACTATGTGGTTGAAGGCAATGCGGATGTTTCCAAATGGCACAAGTTTGCATTTCCATTTTTTTCACCATGTCTAAAGTTCCTGCTTCCAACAGAGGTTCATGCTATTCTAGTGTAATGTAGGGGGAACATGCACATAGCAGGGGATGGAAAAAGAACCACAAAGACACCCATCTGTCCTGAACCTTCTTGGATAGAAACGCACACTCTCTCCTTATGCTCCTCCTGCCCTCTCAACAGGGACATTGCTGTTCATAGAATTCTGGAATCACAGAATAGAATCATAGAATCATTTAGGTTGGAAAAGACCTCCAAGATCATCAAGTCTAACCATCATCCATGCCCACTAAACCATGTTCTTAAAGCGCCTTGTCTATGTGCTTTTTGAATACCTCCAGGGATGGTGACTCAACCACTTCCCTGGGCAGCCAGTTCCAGTGTCTGACAACCCTCTCAGTAAAGAATTTTTTCCTAATATCCAACCTAAAATTCCCTTGCTGCAACTTGAGGCTATTACCTCTTGTCCTATCACCAGCCCCCACCTCACTACAACCCCCTTGCAGGTAGTTGCAGAGAGCGATAAGGTCCCCCCTCAGCCTCCTTTTCTCCAGACTAAATGGCCCCAGTTCCCTCAGCTACTCCTCGTAAGACCTGTGCTCCAGGCCCCTCACCAACTTGGTTGCCCTTCTCTGGACATGCTCCAGCGACTCAGTGTCTTTCCTGTAGTGAGGGGCCCAAAACTGAACACGGTACTCGAGGTGCGGCCTCACCAGTGCCGAATACAGGGGAACAGTCACCTCCCTGCTCCTGTTGTGGCTCTTAATCCCTCTCTAGGCATTATGATCCCCTGGTGTACTTCAGGGCCTACCCATGTCTTTGGGGTCCTGCTGTGAACTCCGGTATGATTTGCTGCCACCCCTCCCCAGCTTTCTTCAGCTGCAGCAGCAGACCACACAACTCCTGCAAGAGAAGCTGCTCTTCACTAGTAGTCACCCAGAGGCAGGTAAACAATTTCAACTACAGTTGCATGCATTCATGTATTTTTAACAGGACTTGTGTACAGGTGGGCTTTAGGCTATGGACCGTGGAGCCGTTTCTGGTGCTAGCCCTTGTGGTTAGGGCTGCAAATGGGAACATGGGACTGCTCAACAAGCAACTGCATCTCAGAATCCTTTTAAGGATGAGAATTGTGTTCCAAAGGAACAACCATCACAAGTGCTTGATTTCACAGATACAACTAACCCTGTTGCATTGGCAGATTTCCTTTTGACTACTTAGGCTTACTTGGCTGACTCTCCTCAGCAAGGAGGTACTGACTTACTGCTCGTTAGAAACACGCAGCTGCAGTGCAGGACCCGAGGTTGGCCTCTCCTGACACGCAATGGTCTGGCACTGGCACAGGTAAAATCTGAAGAGCAACTGTAGAAAACCTGTCCATGAAAACTGCCTACAGTTATTCTTCAGGGCCCCACTTTCAAGATGAGCGAAGCCAAAGCCACACAGGTAGGGCACAGCTCAGTGCGGCAGCGATTTATGCCATGATATTTGTAGCATGGAACATATTGCCGTGCAACTGGGGGACAGAGGGGAACTCTGTGTGCCTCGCTGAACAGCTCAGGGAAGTGGAAGCCAAAACAAAAGCCAAGCCAAATGGTTCCCTTCTCTGCAACTCATGTGACAAGCAAATATTTTGACGTCAGGAAAAGCTGATGTTTTCCTGCCTAGAGGCAACCAGTTGCTTTCTATTAACATGTCATTTTGTATTGAGTCCTGTGCAAATTGGAACAAGACAGTTGCAGACATCCTGAAGAAAAAAGTGGAAGCATTGAAAGAAATTAAATACCTATACTAGCTATGTGCTGATGCAAACTAAACCATATTTACATCTTCGAGAGTGAAAAATTTATTGTTTGTATCATTTATCACATAAAAAATACCATGAGGTATATTTACAGCATGAGATCTTTAGTTTTGAATAAATGAAAAATATTCTTAGTATTAGAGATGAAGCTGAGCTGCATAATAAGGCATTAAAGTGCACTTTTTTGCCTGTTGACATCTCTTTTTAAGGATAGAAATTAAAATGTTGAAAATAAAAAGCATCAATATTCTTGAAGGTTATATCCAAAGGGCTCACTAACAGTATGTAAATAGAGAATTAATGTCATAATGTAGATAAACCATCACATTTCTAGAGGAAAAATCTTGGAAAGCAAATATGACATGTGTGTGTTCATTAGAACTAAATTAGCACAGCACAATATTAAGGACCAACAGTAAAGCTGAATATAAATTTAAGACTATGTTTGCAGGTGTATCTGTATGTATATATATATCAAGAATAATTGCCAATATGATAACTGTTGAAATAAAGACTATTGAAATGCTTCTAGGATTTAAGTGAAGCTGTAATACCACCATTTTAAACGTTGCTTCAAAATCTCTTTCACTATTTATTTCTGAGAAAAAAAAAAGATATCTGAACATAAAAGTTTGATTTAAATCTTTCCTCAAATTTCCAGTTTTTCTGTACTGAGCTGGGGGAGGGAAGAGAAGGAAAAAGAGACATTTTCTGGAAGTTTCTGCGTTTCTCACTTGTATTTATTAATAAGTGAAAGGCACCTAGGTATTCATAGGTACCACGTGCAATAAAGGCTTGCTTAATGCAGGGTATAAATTACGGACTATATGAAGTAGCTGACACCCGACAGATGTAAAGGCAGGTAATGATCCACACTGACAAGCGCGCACCAGATCTCTTCTAAGGGGCCAGCAGTACAAACCGTGTCACCAAAAAGCCTGTCCCCAGGAGATCTGCAGCTCAGCTGTGCAGACCAAGATCACCTGCCTGTGCCTCAGCAGTTGTATCTTAGGACTGCTGAAACCCCCAGTGCTGTTGTTATTTCACTGCATCACACAGCCCCTTTGATTTTTATTTTGCTTTTCATTTGTAAGCAGGATTTTTTTCCTTCCTCTGTATCATTCACAAAACCTTTGTATTACATAGCCATACCCTATGTGTTAAGGATTACTTAACCCTTATTCCGTAAATACACTGCACAATATGCTTGTGATATTTGTCTGATAAAGTGCTAAATAGAAATGATGGGAAACTATGTGACACAAGAATCCCCCCTCTCTGTTTTGCACTAGCATTCACCATTGCATCAGACAATGCAGAAATAACCACAAAGGGTTAAAGAGAAACAAGCCACATGCCTCTCAAACATCTGAACAGACGCTTATTTTCCAGACCCTACATGCAGCCAACATGTAGACAATTATCTGATTCACCTTGCTGGTCTGCTGTAGGATGTTTTGATGCCATTTAAACATTTTACCATAGCTGGCAGTAGCACGCTTCTAATACAAGTGACCCCAGAGATAGCTATGGACAAAATACAGAGAAGTAAAGAATATTTTTGATTCTTATGAGTTAAGTAATATAGTCTGGCAGAGAGATGGTGATAGTACTTCAACAAGGAAGATCAGAACACAATTATGCATGGCCAGAAATGTATTCAGTAATGATCCATCATGCTGTTTCTGGTTGCTTTACATGCAGAAAGATCATCTGCTTTGATCTTCCTAGTCTCCAGATCCACACAGAGCATCATATATTATGCAAAAAGGTACTCTGGGTGGCAGTATTGAGTTCACCATTGCAGCAGTATTTATTGTACGGGGTGTGTGTGTGTGTGTGTGTGTGTGTGTGTGTGTGTGTGTGTTGTGGTGTTACCCCCACCTCCCAAGTCTATACTAGGCATCCCCTTTCAGAAAAATGTTTTAAAGTCTTTCTGTCCCAAAGGAGAGGGTTCTTGCTACTCACTGTTTCTCCTCATATCGTGCAGCCTGCACACACACAGAGATCCTCATTCCCCCATGCTCACACACACGCCTCTGTCCATCATTGCCTGTCTGCTGTGCTGCAGACCGGGTGAGATCCTTCAGTGCAGAAAAGCAACCAGCATGATGCAGGCTTTTTCGTTCCCTCCTGGTTGAATGATTTAATCAATTCACCCAGGATGTCACTTGAATTTTTTTTTTTTTTAAATCAATCTCTACTGGACAGAGTGCATGTGTGGTAGAGAAAAAGCAGTGTCCTTCAGCAGAATTCAGGAGGTTTTCACCACTGAGCAAAATGCATTTTCTGCAGGCAAGTATTCTTGAGAACACTCTATGCTATACTCTATGGGGGGTGGGGTGGCAGGGGGAAGACAGTCTTGGGCTCATTACAGGCTTCTCTTTCATCCAGAATCCTGTAGCTGCTGCTGCAGAAGGTCAGGAAGCAGATGCCTGTCTGCTCCCAGCAGACTTGGGGACAGATCCTCACGTGGAGTAAATGGACACAGTTCCCTGGGAGTAAAAGGCATTGCAACATGCTAGACCAGTGAACAGCTGGCCTGAGTTCTTGCTTCTTTTTCTTCTGAGCCACATAGATTTATTTGACATATTCCTAAAATTGCTTGTGAGAGCAGAGTGCAGCTTCATTTACTTCCACAGAGTTGCCCCAGATTTTGAAGGCGAGGAATCCGTGCCCAGCTCCTCACTGGCATGAATATTTTTGCCTGAGCAGAATGGCTATGAACTCCCCTGTGTGTGTAAATGAAACAATCTACCTTTGCACCCGCACAGGATAAATGGAAGTGACTTGCCAGGGGCCAAAGCAGCATGGAGCTGGGCTCAGAGCCATGCATGCTGAAATGCAGCCTCTGCCAGCCTTCCTACCTGCCTCCTTCAACAAGGACAGCTTGACTCAGGAGCTGATTTTTTTTTGTTGTTATATTAGCAGGGAGCTAAAGGCTCCTGAGAGACTGTTTATAGAAAGTGCTTTTGAATGTATGCTTCAGCATAGATAGTTCCCATTTAAAACTGAAGATGGACCTTTTATCAAAAGATGTGACAGGCTATCTTAAGGGTAACTGTCACAGGTGGAGGTATAAAAAGAAGAAAAAGCCCTTTTCTCTATTGTTTTGGTTTTCTTGTAATTTTACCAAGCATTTAGAGGGTGAGATAATGTCAGATGCATCTACCTTTGGCATTTTTAGGTATGTATCACCTTGGAATCTAAGTGCTCAGGCAATATGTGATAACACCCTGAAATACTTCCATCTCCTCAAGTTTCTCTCTCATCTTTCTTTTATTTAATCTCAAATGAGTTCAAGTAACTTCTGATTTTGCATTTATCTAGATCTGAGGTAGAGAAGAAAAAGTAGGCTTCTATAATTTAACAATTGGTAATACCTTTACAAGTATAGTTCAAATCTCTAAGTCAGGATGAGCACTGAATTAGGAACCAAGGAATCAAATGCTCATAATTTTCTGAGTATAAGAAAGTATTTCAAATGATCACATCACTGCTACTTTTCTTGTGTATCCTCTGTCCATCGAAGGGAGTATCTGGAAGCCTAGCTGTCCTTAAAATTATACAGAACAGTAAGTCCACCCGCACATAATGATCAAATGTCAGTATAAGATCACTACCAGAAGGGTTATTGTGCCCTCACACAAGGAGCTGTGTGACTCCTATACAAAAAGAAAAACTAACAGGGCTCCCAGAACAAATTCACCCACACCATGCCATAACTTACCAAATCCCAGCAATGCTGCTGGGAGGGGGAAGAAAATCTACTAGAGGATTAAGTTCCCTAGACCTGAAAACTCTGCCCCCAGGATGCAGCACAGCAGGACAGGCAATAGCTTGTGCTTTAATAGAGACAGAGATCTCTGATACTACAAAGAGGACTGTCATTCAAAGGGACATCAGAGTATGTTCAGCTAGTCCTTTTCAGGTGAACACATGGAAGCTCTTCCAACTCACTAGAAGCTGTGCAGAGACTCAGTTGGATATATAATTTTAAATTTGGGGTTCTGCTAATGCAACAGCATAGCTGCCAACTGGCTCAGAGCATGGGTCAAGCCTGCTCACATCAAACAGAAATGAAATGACTTAAAGCAGACAAGAAACAAACATCCTAGATAGGAACATGCCTTTGAAATGTGCAGTGTTTGAGTTTTAGAACTTAACATGGCCTATCAAAACATAAAAACCACTTCATACCTTTGGTTTGGATCCAAACCATCCTGAAGTACACAGATTTTGAGCAGGATTTTGAAACTGAAGTCTCCTTTAGCTACTGAGTAAACTAGATAACATATACATGTAATCATCAGGGCAGGCACACCACCAGGTGACTACCATAGGTCCTTTCCAGATGTATTTACTGTGATTTTTTTCTTTACTGAATTCTACATTCCCCATTTCTTTGATTAGGTACAGCCATTACTGCACAATTTGTCTGGCTTTATCATCCCTCCTGGTTTTGATAAAATGGCTGCCCTGCAGAAAGCATATAAAAAGAAACATATTTGTGATGCTGGTAACATCTTTATTTGAAAATAAGCCTCTAGCCAAAGAAGTGCTGGTCTCTAGTAAGTTTTAAGCCTCAGTGATTTATTTCCATCTCTTGCCTAAAGCATTTAGCCTTGGTTTATTTGCAGGTCAAAGGCTTCAGTAAACTCTTGAGGAGTACCCTGGGTGAGGAAATGAGAAGAAAATCACTTCTTCAGAGCCTCCAGTTCAGGTGCAGTGCTCTTTCCCTCTTCCCTTTTCCCGGGGATCACATCTGCTTGTGGGCTGCCTTGGTCCCTACCTTCTGGGCAGAGCACTTAGAAGTACTACACCTGCATAACAACAGGGTATGAGCAAAACCTAAGACTGTAGTTACAGACCTAAGCTTCTTCTGAAAAAAAAAAATTATATTACTGAACACCACCTTCTGCACAGAGGAGGCAAATGTTTTAGTTCTTAAAGAAAGTGAAAATTCCACAGAGTGATTTGAATTTGCCCCTCCAGATCTCTGAGAACAGCCAACTCATGTGACACTCAGTGTCACAGGACAGACGCAAAGCACGGGCTGAACCAGGGAGCTTTAACCCCAAGCAATCAATGCAGATGACTGTTTCTGCCACTAAATGCAGTAACAATGTGCAACAGTAAAAGCTCAAGTTCATTTTAGGTAAGTTATGAATACAGCATAGAACAGAAGTACGTTTGGATGTACTATACAAAAGGGAAAGTAGACATACTTAAGTGGGTATGCCTGTTCTCTCCCTATATAAATGATACATCATAAGATCCAAGTTTCAATGTTCAAAGAGAAAGAGGTAATTCTCTTAAAAGATGTTAGACGATTCTAAACCAGAAACCTAGTCCATCTCAAAACTTCGTGTTTCTCCGCAAAGAGACAAACATAAAAAACTCAAGGAGAGTGCAACAAACACCCTTCAGAGTGAGCAGAAAGCCACACTATTACTGAGTGAAATGCCATACTTAATATATTGTGCAAACTTAAAAATTACAAGGCAGTAGGCTGATGCATGAGCCTTCCTCCCCGCCCCAAGGAGGAGATGTTCCCATTTTTGTTCCCTCAGACACAGTGAAGAACTGGGATTTCCCATTTATGTTTGCCTGTGGCATACTGTGTGCTTAGGTGGCGTGACAGCTCACGTGGCAAAAACCCTAAGTTGGGCAAAGGGTTACTTCAGTAACATTCATGTTTATATTATACGTGGCTTAATATGGGCCATTTTCTTTGGCTTGAGAAAAAGAAGTAATGGATTAAAAAAGGCAAGTGTATTGATGAAGCACTTCATTTACCCCAAACCTCACTGTGTTCACTCAAGGTCCCGACTAGCATGTTGCCACCTCTCAGTGAGCTCTCATCACAGGGTGTATTAAGTATAGACTACCTTAGATATTTCATCAGTACTTAACTGGGAAAACACTTCCATCATGATATGGAAGAATCACAAGCTGAGTGCTATTAAAAACTCTGGTCAACATGGAGCACATGATGGTGTGTCCAATTTCACAAGAAGCAAAAAATATGTGTTACATGCCTGAAGCCTGATATTAGCCTTCATTTTACTATACCATACATTTATGATTTAATTGAGGCACTTCTTTCTCCTTTAGGGCAAGTGAGATCATAACAAACCTAGATAATACTAGGAGATTAGTAAACTTTCCATCTCCCCAGACAGTAATACAGGTCATATGTACAGTGAAAAAAACAAAACAAGCAGCAAGACCTGTTCTGTTCAACTAAATGAAGGATTGGATCCATTATTCTTCTGGTGTTTACCTAGCTAGATTGCATGTATATCATATTTTACACACTATCTGGTACACCCCTTGGAAGCTGCTCTCCTCTAGAAAAAAAGTACCTTCTCTGTCTTACACTATTTGTACTTATGGGGTCAGATGTTAAAACACTCATGCTGGAGCACTGGCTGCTTGACGTACATTCATTACGGATATCATCTGGCCAACAGCCAGGGCTCGATAAAGGTCAGTTGACCTTTCTGAGAATACTTCAAGCAGCTGAGGTAGCAAAGAGAAACAAACCCACACAAATTCACAAGTCTTTTACTAGAGTGATCTGTCAGGACATACAATACTATTTGTTGGGAGGAAACACTTCCCCTGCAAAAGCTCTCAAAGCTCAAGGAACCCACTGCTCTGGCAAAGGAAGGTTGTTTACAAAGCATTACTACCAAGCAAGGATTGCACAGGGATGTAAGGATGTACATATGAAATCTGCTTCCTACCTGGGGTGGAACAAGAACCTGAGGAGAACACTGCCTGAGTTTATCTCTCGATAACAGAAGAGGGGTGCAGCTTGCTCAGCGCTCTAGAGACAAATCCAGTCTTCTCTGCATACACCTGTCCAGAGCCTGCCAAGATCAGTGCAGAGACTCCCATTGACTGTGGGAGGCTGTAACCCGTGGATCCAAATGAACGTTGCACTTCAAGACATGCATCGTTTAATGTTTTAATGCAATATAAACAGTAAAATAAAAAGCACTAAAAGAGTAAGTTAACTCTACTTTTAGAAACAATTGCTTTCATGCAACAGCAATTACCCATACCTGAAAGCTTCAAGTGCTATTTGGGTGCATACCTAGTGTCTGTATACTAATGGTAATTTAATTCCCTCAGTGTGGCATTTGGATATCTTACTGAAATGCCCAGTTTTCAAGAGAGCTCACTATCTGCTGAGGACAATGCGCCTCTTATATAAGCAGAATTTTTTTGTAAAGGAAGTCTTGCTTTTTCTGCAGAGATTCACATGCCCATGTACACAAAGATCCAACCACATTATGGGTGAGGAAGGCAAAGGGATGTACAGTTATGACACCTCATCTGGATACACATGCTGCAACAGACACGTAAGAGGAGGGAGGAAAGCCCTCAAACTTTCTAGAATCTGCCCTGAACTAGCAAGAGCATTCTCTCCAGAGTTAGAGATTGCATGTACAAGCCTAGCTAGGCAATGACACAAAGAAGTATCTAGGATACAGGAGTATCTAGGAAAAAATCAGAAGCATTTCCTAATTGCCAGTTAGAGATGCAGGAGGCATGTCAGGGTCTTTCCTATTTGAGACGTCGCTCAATCATCTCCCACCATCTTTCTAGCTTTTTTGGTGGAAAAGCTAAACTAGATAAACTACAGTTTGGTCACTGAAGGGTGACAGAAACCCAAACTATCATAATAGGCAAACATGCATTACAACAACTGCAATAGCAAAAGACCACAATAATTGTTATT
Source organism: Elanus axillaris (assembly GCA_026212715.1). Classification (NCBI taxonomy): domain Eukaryota; kingdom Metazoa; phylum Chordata; class Aves; order Accipitriformes; family Accipitridae; genus Elanus; species Elanus axillaris. The sequence goes on from JANZLQ010000100.1 coordinate 12,492,520, forward strand.
GCTATCATTATCACACAAAGTTGAGCACTCTGCCAGCATGGCAACAGAAAGTATGTTATTGACAGGGCATTCTGTATGAAATTCTCACTGTGTTTTTCTTTTTCCATGTATCCCAGTAGAAACTCAATAATGGTTTCAGTTAACAGCCTCTTCATCTGGGAGGGCAAAGCCTTAAAAACCTCCTTCCCATATTGCCATATCCATTGGGACCAAGTTTCACTCTGTTCCAAACAGCAAAGCACAATGGAGCATTTGTAAATGTACTCTATCTTTTGTAAATAAATCTGACAGCATTAGAGATAAATCCACAGTCCCTTGAGGGTGAGATCAGTGCACAGTTGCATGCTTGTATGAGTGTACACCTACCATTAGTCTGAAAAATCGGAACCTACTGACATAATGGGTAGTTGTGATCAAGGCAGAATAAAGCTTTCTACCCGGTTCCTAAATTTTTCTGTCACTGTTAATCATCTCTGTTTGGAGCAATGTTTCTTGTTTACTAGCAAACAACTGCCTGTAGACAGGCTAAATATTTCTCTATCAATGCTACAGTATGCTCATATCAGGATTCAAACCTGAACTGCCAGCGAGAGAGATGCTCTTTCTCCCTTCTCTCTCCCACAAACTCAGTGTGCCTTCTGTAAAGCTGTCTTTCCCTGACATGGACCAGCAGGTCTTGTCTGTCTAAGGACCCTGTTCTAAGGGTCTCCCATTTCCTTTACACTGGCTTGAATTAATGAGCTCCCTGCCCAGCACTGAGCAAGCACAATTAATCAGCATCACTAGGGGCTGCCAACACCTGCTAGGGTGCACTGCCAAGGTCACAGCCCTGCTATGGATCCTGATAGGGAGAGAGAAAAGCACAGGGTGTTGTTACTCTGGTGAAAGCCAGAGATGTGAAACTCTGTTTTTTGCAGGTGTTGTGCTGAAGGTATCTATCTTCCTGCTTTCACTGAACTGTGCTGATAAACAACACACCTTAGAGAGGTGGAGGAGGACAGCGGAAGACTAAAACTGAAACAGAGTACAGCTGATGTTATAATGGCACCTCTCTGGCAGCTACCTTTAGAGGTTAATTACCTTTCTAAAGAGTAATAATTCATCTTTCACCCATACCATAATATCCTGCAATGCTAATTCTCACTTTGAAGACAGGAAAACTAATGACAGAGAAAAGGTTTAATATATGTAACTCAAAAGAAAGAATAAATTTGCCCTAACGAGGTACTAGACCCCATCAATAAAAACCCATACCAAAAGATCACAACTCAGAGTATTCCCAGAACATAAATGTTTTCTAGGATACACCATCATTAGCAAAACCCATCAAGCTTTTGTTTCAATAAACAGCATCTGCTGGGAGCACCTTCTCTGAAACAGACAATATTAAACAAAATTTGGCCTCTCGTTTATTAAAGAGGCAGACTTCTGGGCTGGTGTCTCAGGAGTCTTCTGAAAGCTCTAAAAAAAAAAAAGAGGCCTTTTGAAAGAGGCTCATCTCATTTAATGCAAGACTTTCCATCTTGAATACTCTAACAGGTGTTACAATAGCACTAGCTTTCTGGACATGCTGAATATCATTTGACAAAAAGCACCCTTACTTACTCCCAAATTCTCCAGCTATATGAAGCAACTCCATAGCCACCTTCCTGTCTTAGCAACAGAAAGTAACTCTCATTTTATTCCTGTTAAAGAAAGTAAGCAAATGAGTTGAGGAAAACCAGCTGTGAAGGGACTTAGGTCTGCAGGCTTTGGTGTAGGAGCAACATATCCTATCCACATCCTAGCTTAGCAGCGAGTAATGGCCAGCCCTAGCCAGATCATTGGGCTCCTGTGACAGAGTCTGCCTCCAGGAGAGAGGAAAAAGGCACATAGAAAAATCTCTTCCTCCCTTCCTCTGAGATGCAAAGGAATAAGTGAAGAGCAAATAGCTAACCCAGGGTAACTGCTACTCTTGGCAGGGGCTGAACCAGTGATCCCAAAAATGCAGGTTTCCTTCTCTCATGATCAATTCCATAAGTTACTTAATTTTGTACTCATTACCTGTTTAAAACACCCATTAGCTTCTCTTCTGCTCACCCTCACCCCAACTCTATTTGGTGGGGTTAAAAAAAAAGTTAGCAGTCAAAACATAATGCACATCATGACACAAGGTTTCCTCAAGTCAAATAAACATCGGCAGAATGATACCAGGTTTTCCCCCAAGCTTGTGTTTTTTTCCTCACTGCACTGCTTTTGTGCTGTACAGCTCCATGACTAAAGGGCATTGGTGTGTTTATCATAGAATGGTTTGGAAGGGACCTTAAAGATCACCTAGTTCCAATCCCCCTGCCATGGGCAGGGACACCTTCCACCAGGTTGCTCAAAGCCCCATCGAACCTGGCCTTGAACACTTCCAGGGATGGGGCATCCACAACCTCTCTGGGCAGGCTCTTCCAGTGCCTCACTATGCTCACAGTGAAGAACTTCTGCCTTACATCTAATTTAAATCTACTCTCTTTCAGTTTAAAGCCATTATCCCCTGTCCTATCACTACAAGCCCTTGTAAAAGGTCCTCTGGCTTTGTTGCAGGCCCCCTTTAGGTACTGGAAGGCTGCTGTAAGGTCTTCCTAGAGCCTTCTCTTCTCCAGGCTGAAAAAGCCCAACTCTCTCAGCCTGTCTTCATAGGAGAGGTGCTCCAGCACTCTGATCATCTTTGTGGCCCTCCTCTGGACTTGCTCCAACAGGTCCATGTCCTTCTTATGCTGGGGGCCACAGAGCTGAAGGCAGTACTCTGGGCAGGGTCTCACCTCCCTCGACCTGCTGGCCATACTTCTTTTGACACAGCGCAAGATACTGTTGGCTTTCTGGGCTGCAAACACACATTGCCAGGTCATGTTGAGCTTCTTATCAACCAACACCCCCAAGTCCTTCTCCGCAGAGCTGCTCTCAATCCATTCTCTGCCCAGCCTGTATTTGTGCTTGGGATTGCCCCGACCCATGTGCAGGACCTTGCACTTGGCCTTGTTGCACTTCATGAGGTTCGCACTGGCCCACCTCTCAAGCCTGTCAAGGTCCCTCTAGATGGCATCCCTTCCCTTCAGCATGTTGACCGCACCACACAGCTGGGTGTTTTTAGCAAACTTGCTTGAGGCACACACAATTCCACTGCCCATGTCACTACCAAAGACATCAAACAGTGTCAGTCCCAATACCGACCCTTCAGGAATGCCACTTGTCACTGGACTCCACTTGGACATCAAGCTGTTGACCACAACTGTTTGAGTGCAACCATCCAGCCAATTTCTTATCCACCAAGTGGTCCATCCATCACATCCATATCTCTCCAGTTTAGAGACAAGGATGTCGTGTGAGGACAATGTCCAATGCTTTGCACATGTCGAGGTAGATGACATCAGTTGCTCTTCCCTTATCCGCCAGCACTGTAACTCCATTGTAGAAGGCCACCAAATTTGTCAAGCACGATTTGCCCGTAGTGAAGCCATGTTGGCTGTCACCAATCACCTCCTAATTTTCCATATGCCTTAGCTAAGTTTCCAGGAGGATCTGCTCCATGATCTTGCTGGACACAGAGGTGAGACTGACTGGCCTGTAGTTCCCTGGGTCTTCCTTTTTTCCCTTTTTAAAAATGGTGTTTATGTTTCCCCTTTTCCAGTCAGTGAGAACTTCCCTGGACTGCCACAACTTCTCAAATATGATAGATAGTGGCTCAATCACTTCAGTCGCCAGTTCCCTCAGGACCCGTGGATGCATCTCATCAGGTCCCATGGACTTGTGCACCTTCAGGTTCCTTAGATGGTCTTGAGCCTGATCTTCTCTTACAGTGGGAAGTTCTTCCTTCTCCCAGTCCTTGCCTTTGCCTTCTGCGACTTGGGCAGTATGGCCAGAGCACTTGCTGATGAAGACTGAGGCAAAAAAGTTGTTGAGTACCTCAGCCTTCTCCATATCCCAGGTAAGCAGCTCTCCCGTTTCCTTCTGGAGAGCCTTCCTATTATTATTGGGGGTTTTTAAATGTTTTTAAAGAGGCAGCTGAAAGATGAAGTTATCCTTAGAGTACCTTTGAAATACTTTTTTTCAACTAACTCTAGCCATGCTGAAATAGCCACTGCAATACCACAAGCAGACTGCTTTACCTTTTCAGATGCTGGATTGGCAGGAGTGAAATGTCTTTTAACTTATTGCTGAAGATGATAGAAAAGTCAATGCAAACTTAGTGAAGAGAAGGCAGTCCCATTACAAGAAAGTAATTTTCAGGCTCTCCTGTTGTACTAACTTCCAGAAAGCAAGAAACAGGATGTGGTGGGTAATGCCCTGCCAATTGAAAAATGTTATGTCAAATATTCCCATTAGAAATTTATTTTAAATTGTGTGATATATATAGAGAAGCTGGAAAACCTGGTGTCATATTCAAGTACTTCCCTGGATTTTCACAGTGAGCAGGTTAAGGCCAGACCTGTACCCCTGAGAAAACTGTGAGAAATAAGACAAAAAAAGCAAAAGTCAAACACTTCAGCAGTGCCTACTGATTTTCTCTGCCTCAGGATTTGCCAGCCGATGGCAGTGCTATCCCATCAGCTTTATCCCAGTGCCTCTCTGACCTGCTGCTTCTGCTTACCTGTACCTGGATGACCAGATCATGACAGAACCAACAGCCCTGTGAAGAACAAACCTCAAACTGTCCAGATTTTGTAGTAACTAAGAAAGCTGATCCACAGCTCATGTGTCTTTGCAAGATACTTTTCTCTGCAATTTTCTTCCCTAAGCTTTAGGTGCCTGCACCACTCAGAAGGACATTTCAGCCTCAGCACAGCAGCAAAGCTTGCCTCGGATGCTGCCTTCATGACATTTCAAGATGGTCTGACTTCCTTCATGGACGTGTGAGTCAACAGGTCTCCTTTCTGAGGCACAGGAAAACATCAGCAGAGACTTCTCCAGCATTAACTTTCTGATTTTGCACACACTCCAAAGATAACAGAGAGAAGCTTTCATCCAGCTCTGCAAATGGATTAGTGAGCAGCAGTTCCTGAATATTTTAAATTCAAATTATATTAAACTCAGGTTAAACTCACTGCTGCAGAAAAAGTCAATAATGTTTTCCCATCTTGATTCTTCCTTCCTCTCATCTCATTCCTCTCCTACAGCTGCTGCAGGGATACTGACTGCAGTTGGCAGTATAACCTTACTTATGACATGCTCAGGAACAGATGTTTTTCTTCACATCTACCCCTCCTCTCCTACCTTTGGAGCAGAATAATGAGATACTCTGCAGCTCTGGTTCAGAGCATGGTTATTAAACAGCTAGGGAAAATGATGCTGGCGTGGCAAACTGTGTATCACTGAATTACTGCAAAACACAGTGATGAGAAAATAGATCTGCTTTGAAGGAGAAAAATGACCTGCTTTCAGTCAAGAGCTCTTTCCTGTTAACCAGCCCAGCCCATCAAAAAAGTATTAGACAGTGTACACAGCAATTTGTAGGCCACATAGAGGGCAACAGTTTTTGCCTAGAAGCTGTCACATACCTCCCTGGGTGGATGTATCTACCTAAGGGCCATTCACATCATGAAGAATTTATGAGCTGTGATCATTAGGGATTTGCTATTTGTTCCTTTTTCCCCTACTATGCTTTAAAGCAATGGAGCAAAATAATACAGAGTTTTCCCACAGTTTCCCCTGTGAAGGTGTTACGGATGCACACATAACCAAATCCAACAGGTGTTAAAACTCAGATTTATTCTTCAGTAAAAGTTAGTTAGAACTCTAGTAACAGTAGTAAACTACAGGCTTAGTGGTTTAAGGGGAATTAGTACTACACAGCCAATTTTAGAATCCTTGAGATTTAAAAGTGATGACTCAAAACGTGCATCTCACTCCCCTACAAGCTGAGGGCTCTCTCCCTCCAGAGTTACCTCTGTTGGTGCCCAACCTGAGGGAGAGTCCCCGACTGCAGATCCGCTGCTCCCAGGAGGACTGATCCCAACGGGTCCTCCGGCAGGACCCCAGTTATACCCCTATTGAATATGACCTGTGGTCATTAATCCCTCTTGGCCAAGACAGTCACCTCAGTGTACCTGGCACGTCTCAGTTGGCCAGTGCAAATTTCAACCTGTGGCCTCCAGGGTTAAGGTGGTTTTTCTCCTTCCCCTTCTCCCTGCCTGGAGAAGTTTCCTTTCCTGCTGGAAGGATGGAGGGGGGTGGGGGTAGTGTACTGTCACAGCAGGATGTTGATTAAAGCCCTGTGGCTCAGAGAAAGTCTTCCCAGATCCTTCCTGTATGCCCATTCTTCACAGACAGAGCACGCTTTCCAGAGACACTGGCTAATTGCTTTGCTCTGAAGCATTCCATAGAATGCTCTGAAGAATTCCATAGAAAAATAATGCATCAAAGGGAGGGAAAGGCTGACTTGCATAAGCCCCTACATATCTAGCCTGACCATACAAACTTTTGGGAAATGTCTTAAGTCTCCATCTTTGCTGTCAAAGGAAATCAATCACCTGCAGCAGCACCTTTTAGGTAGTTTTATGAGGGTCTGCGACATAGGAGATTTCCTTTTCTTGGGTGAAGGGTCTCCTGATGGAAGCTGTCTTAGCAGAACCTCTGTGATGCTCCTTGACAGAAGCAAGCAGGAGATGGTGGGCTCCTGCCTCCTCACCATAATCACCTAGCAGGGAAACTCAAGAAGCCCATGAGCAGAAAAACATAGACCTTACCATTCCTAGCATGCTGGCTGTGTCATTACTGCCAGGGAAAGCTGCTCAATAATGACATAGCATATAGGACCACAGGGCTTTTCCAATTCTCATCCATTCAAGATGGACAGCCACAGACCTAGATCCTTGTGTCCTGTGGCTCAGGACTGTACTACTGTCTGTAGCTTCTCTGGTCCCTAGGACTATCCAGGAGGGGAAGCTTGAAGAGCAAGTTTTAAACTTGAGTGAAGTAAGCAAATTAACTGGAAGATTTTATCCCCACTCTGTCCTGCGACACCAATACACAACATAAAGTATATAGATGCAGGATGCAGGCATCAGTATGTCATGTCTCTCTCACATATTGTGGTCTCTATCACTGTATTTTCAAGGTGCCTCCTAACTACATGCGCCTTCCCACCTGTAAGATAAGGGCAGCTCTGATAACAGTAAGTGACTTGCTAAATCCCACACAGGAGGTCTGCATTACAGTCATGCTTTAACCCCCAAACCATCCTTCCCTTCTGCATTTAAAACATGAGCTGAATAGGCTAAGTCTGCCTGTATCCTAGACAACAGCTTCAATGGACTACATCTGCAGGCAGGAAAAGGCAAGGAGAGATGAAGCATAACTCAGACCTGTACCTAACTTAAAATGGATTTGGGCCAGGTATCCTCTGCCTAAGCCTTATCCAGTGCCTAATCAATCTGGGAGCACTTCTTTATTGGTTCATATATGGGTCTTTTATGCAACCCGCCAAGAACACCAGGCTATGTATCTCAGTTTAGGAGATTATAAATAAATAGAAGTGCCTCATTCTGCTCTTTCAGACAGGAAAAAAAAATACAGAAGTAAAAATTAGTACTGTGCTGTGGCAAGTTAGAAGCAAAAAGGAGTGCCTCCAAAACTAATTCCAAACCCCTAAAACTCATTCTTAACCTAGTAATTAGAAGAACATAAATTATCCCTTTTCCTTATCCCCACATTAACCACCAGACCACAAGGTTTATTTCACAAGTTTCTTTTCTATTTTCCTAGCATCTATATACACTGCAGTTATATTCTTCAGGTGTTCTGTATGAGACTAAAAATGTGTGTTTTTCTAAGAACGGAGATCTTTACATGATTTCTTTACTCCAAGAATAAAGTTTAAGAAAAATTCTAAGACATGGAATAGAATCAAAGGAACAGAACCACTGCTTTACAATGGTCATTATAAGAGATGAACTTGGAGATCTGAAAGCAGAATCACTTCATAAATATGAACTTCTATTTAAGATATCCTCAAGGAAAAACCTAGGATATAGAACTAAAAAGGCAACATTATTCTTCATTTGGAACGAAAAACTGAGAAAAAAAATTCCAAAGTAACTCCATAGACTGGTTCATTTGAGCTGGTGTGGTAAAGGAGCTAAGTGTCACTAGAATAATTTTACATTTAGACAGTGTAACAGTCAATGGACAGACAGAAGTCTCCATAAAAGAGAAGTGTCAGAAACAAAAGGCAACTTTTCATCTCCTCCTGTAACCATTAAGAGAAACACACACTTCACTCATCCTCTCCTTTAATTATTTTAGAAGGTGATAGGCTATAACATTAAGTTTTTTTCCAGATGTCTATTTCATCACATTTATCATATTAAATATTCAATTACCCCCCCCCCTTTTTTTTTTCAGTAATGGGCACTGGATGGGTTGTATTCTGCTGTTTAATAGCATACCTTTCTCACATACCTTCATCTAGATTCAGTGTGTATGGGAGTCTAAATAAGTGTTAATACGCCTTTGCTAATCAGCAATTTGTTACTGCATTAGAAGCCACAGAAGGCATATTATTGGATTACAAGGTAGATGCAATGGATAGCTATAAAAGGAAAGTAAACAATATGAGCTTTCTTTTCAAACTCAATTATTATTATTTTGAGGAGTGAGGGAGGCAGACCACTTGAAGCTGCCAAAGCAGAAGGGGGACTAACAGATTTGCTGAAACACATTTAGACATGAGGAAGAACTACACAGAAAAATGCAGGATGTCAGATGACGGAGGTGGGGGGAGATCAGACAAACAAACAAAACCGATCCAAAAAACCCTAAACACAGAAACCTCCAGCTACCAGAACAATAAGCTGGGCTCATAGGTTTGCTGCAGAGAAGGTGCACAGGCAGAACTGGTCTAACATTCTTCTACACCAAAACCATCTGGGGAGCTGCACGCAGCACCAAATCAGAAAAGAGAACTCCTAGGTTTCTGGTTTAGAGACTGTAAATGGCACCTGACTCCATGTTGTGCTGAACAGCCATTCCAGCCCAGGTGAAAGTAAATGCACACTTCATTTGAAATGCGCTTAATTTAGCAGCCCTCCTCTGTCAGTGCCAGAGTGAAGATCGAAGTTACTCTGTGTTCTGATTTCAGCTGGAACAAAATTAATTTTCTTCTTAGTAGCTGGTATAGTGCTACATATCCTAAATACATAGGATGAGAATAACATACTTGTTGCTAAGCAGTGTTTATACAAAGTCAAGGACTTTTCGGCTTCTCCTACTGCCCTGCCAGCAGAGGATGACAGTGAACAAGAAACTGAGAGGGGACATAGCCAGGGCAGCTGCTCCAAACTGGCCTAAGGGATATTCCATACCATGTGATGTCATGCCCAGTATATACACTGGGGGGAGTGGCGAGGGGACACTGCGGCCTGGGGATTGGCTGGGCATTAGTCAGCGGGTTGCGAGCAATTGCACTGTGCATCACTTATTTTGTATATTCTATTATTATTATTCTCCCTTCCTTTTCTGTCCTGTTAAACTGTCTTTATCTCAACCCATGAGTTTTGTTGGGGGTTTTTTTGCTGATTCTCTCCCCCATCCCACCGAGGTGGGGGAAGAGCGAGCGAGCGAGTAGCTGCATGGTGCTTAATTGCCACTTGGGGTTAAACTATGACATTTCTCATCCTATGGGAAGGAATAATTCCAGGTGATCTGTTCTGGGTGTTATTTGCTCATTATTTTACATGTGGCTCTTCTTCAAGGAGGGCACTTCTAAGCTTACAAACACAACTGTTGTCAGCTTGAGTGTCTGCTGAGGATGCAATACAATGTTGCATTACTCTGGGTTCTGCCATGTAACTTGGCTTGCTATCGCAAAGGCAGCATTCAGAGTACTCTTTTGTAACAAGGCAGTTGCTTGCACTGTACCTAAAAACCTTAATGCTGTAATGAAGTGGGAGACATGGAAATACTTGGCCCTAATGCTCAGCTGAGCTAGACGCTGTATTTTTTTTCCTTAATGTCAGAACCTGCAGTCACATTTGTCTGGCCCTACCTGTAGCTGCCAGACTGTTATTAAACTTTGTCCAAACTCTGTGTCGTTTTAAATTGAACAATGATCTTAAATCATCAGCTGCCCCAATGAACTGTGTGCAAATTCAGACATGCTTTGTAAATGGTAGCTTTGTGACAGCAGTTCCTCTCTTGCTTTTCTTTTTTGACTGTTCACATGACAAGCTCCACTTAGCTAAGGGTGAGGGTTTCACAGAAGTACATGAGCCTGTCATTTAAAAATCCTGCCATGTGGACATGGTTGGACTTTAATACCAGCACTAAAAGTCAAGTTACACCACGTGCTGTTCCAGGCAAGCTTAAATCATCAGCCTTGCGTAAAGATGATGTGAAAGACGAAGCCCTTGCAGTGCTGGCCCAGACCCAGGCCTCCCCCTTCCCCTCACACTTCTCCTCACCATGGGGCCACTGCTGATCCTGCTGGCCTGTACACTCCATGGGCGCTGTGGGGGTAATGGTGCAACCGCAGACAGCCTTGCTGTCTCCCACTGTATGTCTAGGGTAAGAGGTACCATCTATTCAGAGCAAGGTACTAGCTGTTGTAGCCATGCTAACTTCTTTCCCTGCTGCTTTGTGGCAGCTCCTGTCAGCCTTTTCGGGTGTGAACTGCATCATGTTGGCAACCTCCCAGCGACACTGGCTGGTTAGTGTCCCCCGGACTGCCGGGTGCCACGCGTGCTCTGAGATAGGAGGCTGAGCAGCAACTTGCACAGGTCACACGGGTGTGCCATTTGCACAGTCACTCTTACTCCCTGATTGTAATCTTGCATAGACTGACTGTTTGCAATGCGGCAATAATTCCCTGAAGCTGTGGAGTTATACCAATGCATTTAGAAGCGTGCTCCAAAAGTCTACCCTCTCACTTCCCTGTTTTAGTTAAGAGAAAGCACCAAGGTGTAATTGTTTGTGATGGTACTTCTAGGTGATTTAACACTGGATGCAGTAAAACACACCAAGCTTTTTCGCAGAGGACAAACTAGCTTTGTCTAAAGAACACAGAGTGTGCAACCCACTATGTCATTTTCCTCTCTAATTTCTAGGAATGCATGAGAAAAAAGGAAACAAAAAATTAAAAAAAAATCCCATGCCATTGTCAGCATATTATCTGGTACAAAGGCAAAACAAAGCACACATTGCCCAGGAACATGAATAAAATGCTCCAGAGACAAAACCCAACTACCTGATCCATCCTCTTAGGCATGACTTCACTGCAGACCGGCTCAGTGCCTGCCTCTCCACCATGGACAATCAGGCAGTTCCACTCCTGCCTCCACGAGGATCAGCTGCTCTCTCTACAGTATCTGTCATCTCCAACAATGAATGAGAAAAGGCCTCAGCAAAAATCACTTGGGGGCATGGATGCTCAGGATGTAATGGACCTGACAGCAAGCTGCTGCACAGGCTGGATCTGTATATTTTACTAGCACGTAAAACACAGGGTGAATTGCCTGGGATGTCTCATGAGGCATTTTACCAGCCAGAATTTCTTTTAGCATGAGAAAGAAAGTAATAATAAAAATTTTAAAAACCCACAATGTCCCCCCCAAAAAAACCCTAACCCAAACCAAATAACCTGGATAGAGAAAGAAACCTAGAATGAAATCCACTCTCCACAAATCATTTTAAAATGCCTCTAAAATATTGCCCAGTAATGTCACTTCTCCTCCTGCTATGTAGCTTAATGTCATTCTTCACCTGCAGCAGTTGCTGGGCATGCTCAGAGCACTCTGTGAAGGACAGAGGGCATTTTTCTATGACCCTGTAGGGTCTAGGAAAACACACAGAGTTTTCTGATGTACTTCTTCAGAGGAGGAAATTGATAGTACTATTTTACAGAGCCCCAGGGACCACTGGCGTCTGCCAGAACCCTGGCAGGGTAGTGGTGTAACTCTGTTGGCACAGTTTTGGAGTATGACTCCTCCCTCATATCCCCCAAAATAACAACTTTTTTTCCTCCACTCAAAATGCAGGCTATGCCTAGAGCTAAGCAACTACAAAAAAACCTGTACCTGTTGTTCCTCACTACTATGCTTCCCAGGTGACCAGCATACTTTTTAAGTAGCTATCCCAGCACATGGGTCCCCCATCCCCTCCACAAAATACAGGATGCTTTTTACCACTTTTTTTTTTAACATCTCTGATTTTTATTTTTTTAATTATACATTTTGTCTTTTGTTAAAAAAAAAAAGGGACAGTGGGAGGAAAAGCATGAGCTGTGGGGAATATGAAGAGAGAGAGGAAAAGGGGGTGGAAGAAACCAATCTCACTTGTGTTTACACAATCTGAAGAGGAGATCTTGAGTCAGCAGTAGAGGAGAAGGGCAAGGTGAGAATGGAGAAGTAGGTGAGAGAGAAAATCTTTTCAGAAGAAATGCTCATGAAATTAGCTCCCTTCAGGCTATTTGCCAATGCTTAAAAAGAGAGAGGTAGTGAATACAAACCAGCAACTGTAATTCAGAATAAAAAAATATTCTGTAAGAGAAGGACTTTCTGTAGTCATTAACCAGACAGAACCTGATCTCAAGGCCGGTGAGGACTGTCCACAGAGCACCCAGGCCAGGGTAAGGTTTGAAGCAAGATGACTGTTCTGTGTTTCTTCCAGATTCACTGGTGGCTCCGTCTTGCAAACCCTCTGCCTTATACCCTCACTTGCAGTGGTTCAGAGGAAGCAAGAAATGAATGTACATGACACTAGAAAGTGATTTTTTCATAATGGCTTTGCAGAGCTATAAATGACTGTGCAAGTGAAGAATCAGCAGGACAAAAGAAGTTTATCATAAGATGAATTTTTTATAACCAGGACTCATAGTAATCATGAAATTATGTTTTCCCAAGTGATATTCACCTGCCTATAGCCTTCAAGGAGGTGGACACTAATATCTTACAACCTACCAAGCTGGGCAGCTAGAAATCTCTCTGATATGTGTTAGCTGAATAGCATGAATGAAGACCTAATCCAAAGCCACTGAAATCATTGGGAGTCTTTCCATCAATTTCTACAGATTTGGGAACGGACTTCTGATTAACACAAGTCCCCAGTCCTGCAGTTATACTTTGGCAGAGGGCTCCACAGATCAGATTAGTAGACTTTGTAAGGAAGTGAAAGTGATCTGTGCCTCAGTCTGTCTTTGCCTGTCCATGGAAGAGCAGACTGTATTGCTCTGCTGGGTTGCTTGCAACAAGTTCAAAATGGAATTCTCTATTTCATTAAGCATCCAGTGCCCTTAAAATTGGGAGCTTCCTTTAATTTATGCCTGTTCTGTGATTAATGTGTCTGCTCACCATCCATGATGCCAACATAGATTGGCAATGAATGTGTGAGCATTCCAGAGCAGTAGATTCTCAAATACTTTTTCCCTTTCACATCTTCCTCACACTTACTACTATTGAACTGGATTAGACCCGAGAAACGTGCACCTCCAGTTCAAAGCATCCTGTCTTGAGAGCTCTGTATGCTCAGTCTTAGTCTGAAGTTCTTAAAAATGAAGTTAGACGTACACTTTTACTCTCCCTTTTTGCATATGCATGTCTCTGTAAGCAGTATTACTCTCTTCATTGGCAAATATGCAGTGCTGAGGATGGGTGAGCATTCCTCCAGCCTTCTTTGCCCTCATATAGAAGCTTCTCTAGAGGACTCAAATATGACATGCCAGATGAGACTTATTTCAGCAACAGACCCTTGCCATAAACTGTCCATCAGCAGTAAGACATGAACTGCCCAGAATCGAGTTGTTGTGAATCAGGGATCTTCACCTGTTTTTTTATTGTTGATCCATAGATAACTAACACCATAAATAGGTGACTTTGAATTACTCAATAGGTAACACCAGTCATTAGCTCTCAGGACTCTTTAAGAGGTAATTCCTAGACTATTGGTAAAAGTGATGAGATCATTAATAATCTGCTTGAAACTCATTTCCCTCCAAAAAATCTCCCTAATTTTGGAATCTTTCTCATCCGAATCTGGTCAAACTTCTCTTTTGATCTAAAGTACTGGCACCAATTGTCAGAAGATAATTCTTCTTTTCTGCAAATACAACACTGTCTATTTCAGCAGTTTCCTTGAGAGGAGCACTTTCTGTCTTTGCCTTTTAGCCAGCCTGACAGTCCCAAAATGTCTCTAGACTAGTTTTCATTTGCTTAATTACATGACTTGCCTACATTTTATAGTGTGGCTTTAGAAGAACACAGAGCCTGAGGAAAAAGCCCTGAGTTGATTGCTGCTGTGAAAGCTCTCCTACTGACCACTGGTATGTCTTATCCCTCCATTGCATTTTCCTGGCAGTCACTCATCTTTCCTGCTCTTTTAGTCCTTTGTACGGCGAGCCTGGCAGCAACAAATTAGTGGACACTACCACAGCCCTTTTTCCTCCTAGGTTTCAGTGAAAGAAAGAAAGAAAAAAAAAGTCAGCCAAGGGTTAGCAGCCAGCCTGCACATTCTTTTTCATATCTTACTGTCAACCATAAATAACTACCTAAACTTATGTTCTGCTGCTCATTAACAACTTACAGCTTTCATCGCTGTCTTGCCACAAAGCTATGTCATTTAATGCCTTTGTCCCGTTCTCCAAATGAGATGTCCAAATCCCCATTTTAAAAGTTTGGATCACCCTTCTCTCTTGCTTTGACAACCATCTCATTGCCCTCCCACCTTGTGCATTGTGAATACACTTATCATCTGCCTTCTTTTCACAGCTCTTAAGACGAGTCCTTGACAAATTAATCAGTGCCTTGTCCTGTCTGCACAAGTGACTGTCAACAAAGCAGATGGTGCTGTCCCTTACAACACCTTGTCTCTTACATCTCTCTCTGAGTCTGTGTCCTCCAGTTTTCCGACAGGAGCTGCTGCATGGCTAATTTTTTTAATTTTCTTTTTTAAATAATACTGAACACAACAAACTGTTGCCACAGGAGATTGCTTGCCTGGTCGCAAAGGTGACAATACACTAAAGTTGAAAGAAGTATGCAAATGAACAGAAATACATCAAGAACTCAGTCCTCCTGAAAAAGCCTGAGGGTGATTAACACTCTGTTGACACAAGAAAATTCTCAGATTATAAAGAATCCTGGGAAACTGGATTCATGAAGACTAGCAATTGCCCATGGACCCTGCTCAGACAGGTTTGACTGATAGAGAAAATGGTCACCCTTCCCCGAAATGGCATTTAGTTTTCTCACTGAACTTTGGAAATCTGGAGGTCACAATGCTTAAGTGTCTAAAATGCCTCACAGTTACTATAAATTTCCCAGTTCACCAGGAATTCCAGCCCTTGCTTCCCGCCACATTCCCCAAACAGAATGAGGAATTATGAACACAAAACCAGAAAGCTTTCCACCAGCTAACTTTCCTTTCCACAGTTCTGTTTGTTCCAATACACCCAAAACTCCAGTTTCCAGGGCTAACTTTTGAAAATGGGATTTATTAATGACAGATTTCATTTGGAAGAGTCATTAAAGCTGAAAACAGCAAATATCAACAGTTCATGTGTCGTGTGTGTCCCCCCCCCCATTTTGATGAGCTGATTCATTATAAAGAGACACTTAGATTTCAGTGGAAACTGCTGGAAAAAGAAATTAAGAATCTCTTTGTTGCAGAATACCTACTCCAAACCTGCACTTCACATCCTCACAGACCCACAGAGAAGCCTCGGTTGAAAAAAACCTCCATTGAGACCACCCACCCTACATCACCCAACACCAGCTAATTCCACTGGTATCAGACATCAGAAGCATCAAAGAACTGTGTAGGAAAGACTCATTACTAATGCTCCTAGTTTAGGCTGATCAATCAATATCTGTGATAAGATCAGTGTCATCCATGAATGAGATTTCTACTGTGGCATTCATTGACAAGAAGCTGTGAAATGGTGCTATGAACTCAGTGTGTCACTGAAACACCTACACCACATTGCTGAGTGGGCAAGGAAGAATGGAAAAAACTTCACTATTTCTTTTGCATGAATTTGAATGTAAGAGGGGCTATACCATTTATAAAGCATATATCCATTTAATATGCTGATTTTGCTACAGCATTGTTGCCTATGTAGAAAGGGCTTCAGCCATCTTTCCCTGCTCAGGGGGTCTGGCAACATATCATTTCTAAGCTTCATGATCCTGAACGACATTGATATACCCAAGCAGGCTGAACTAAGTCCCGATCTGCTTAGGCTTAGTGCCAGACCCACCCAAAGGCTTTTCAGCAACATAAGCAAAACTAAACTTCAGCTGGACAAAGCTGGGATAGAGAGACAGAAACAGGCACAGAGTCTGGTAGGCTGCTCTTGCCACCAGAGAAAGAAGAGTTGCAATGGTAAGCTGTGCTTATGGAAAGAAAGGGAGCTCTTGTCTCCTGTTGATATATACCAGTGGCTGCTCTCAAACACCTCAGCTTCTCCCTTTATAGCTGCAACTACCCTTACTTTATGGGGCTCCAGGTCATGGTCTTTTTCCTTCTAGTAACAATATGCTGCCCTAGATGATGGTTGGCTTTGGGTATGCATAGGGCCAGCTATCCTGTTGTTGCTTTTACTCTCAAACCAGCCTTCTGTTTGGGGATGGACTTTGAGCTGGGGGGAGGGGGGGGGACGCAAACCAAAACCAACATCAGGGCAGCCTCCAAAACTTCTTTCAGTCATAATTGAAGTCTTAGCCCTTTTTTCCCTCCTGCTCAGCTAAAGCCCTGGAGTGGACACAACACCTAAGAGACCCAAGTCCTGGGGGAATGGCCCAATAATTCTTGACTTCAGTGAGACAGATCTGCTAGAGTAGGTATTGCTAATCAGGGAACTGGGGCCAGATCTAGAAGGAAAAAAAAACCAAAAACCAAAAAGAAATAGTAGTATTTCCCATGAACAGCAGTACCTTCCATGCAAATATCACATTCATCTTCTGCACCTCAATTCTTCTGATACATACACACCCTCCTCCCTTTTATGTTGCATTCAAGAGTCTTGCTGAACCCAGGACAACACTGTCTTGTACAAATCAGCTTTCAGTTCATTCTTTCGGCAATTCCTTGCAGTTCAAGAGGTCTGAAGTCAGCCGCAGTGTTAGCCAGGGACAAATGCAAATGCCTAGGGCCAGACCTGCTTAGATTTCAGCATAAATATAAATCACCTCTGATTCTGTTTTTATTTGCTGCCTTAAGCTAGTCATTAACACATTGAAAACAATCTGGGTGCAATCATTTTCTTCTGATCCAGCTCCTTTCCCCTGTAATCAGCACTCCAGAAGAACATATGGGCTTCTTCTGTCACTTGGCTCCTGATTTACACCAGCATAAATCTACTGAAGTCAACAGAATTCCCCAGGAGCCGCACTTGGCTTTGTTGCATATGAGCAACTGCTGAAATCAAATGAGTGCCTGTGCTACAAAGAGGTCTCCTTGTACGACTATTCCTCAACCTGGGGAGGATGCACCCCGTGATGAGACGGTGTGAACACCTCCAACACACTGAGGGCTGGCAGAGCTGAAAATCCACTTCCATGTGTAAGAGCTTAAATTCTCAAGTGGCCACCAAATGCTTCAGAAAGCTGAACATCACATGTAGTTTGGGAGAAAGAACTTCAACAGGCCCTTTTCAATTTTCAAGTGTGTGTGTATGTTTCGGGAGGGAAGGTTAAACATTTTTCAGGGTATGTTAGATGAGGAAGAAATTATCAGGAGACCAACAAAGACAGAAAGCTTTGCAGAAGTGCACTGTAGGTTTAAAATGCAGGTTAGTCAGTGCTGTCCCCAAGAACAGCTTTCTAATCTAGTGTTCATTATTAATGTTAATTCAGGTTTCAGCTGCACAGTCAATTAGTTCAAATAGTCTCTGGCAGGGATTTCTGCCAAGCTCCTCCTTCAGAGGCAATTCCTACACCGCTTCCCTGTTTACACCAGGTTTATTTATACTCATCTCCTACAGTCAGCAGATCCAAGCCAGCTAAAAAAAGCTAAATGTCATTTCACCTTAGCCTCACTGATTTGTAAATTCAGTTTGGTGAGCGTGCACCTTGCTTATCCCATGACTGTTAGTCATAAATAATATGACTCTGCAAGTGTCTGAGGGAAATAGAGAACTACGTTTTCATTGCTGCTTAGGTTCAGATTTGCACATGTAAGAAATGCCATACATTCCACTAATCTCAAGCAGCAGCATAGCAAAAGGGGTAAGAATAGTTCTCAGCATCCTATTACCAAGAGCAGGACAAGCTCAGGGAGTCTCTCTGACCCTTGGGCTGTGCTGAGGGTTTATCATAGGAAATGAACACATCCTAACAGATCCCATCCCCTCAGAAGAGAATGGGGCTTAGGAACCACCCTGAGAAGACAGCCATCTTCCTAATCAGGTTCTTCATCCAGGCACATGGCCTTGCTGTCCAGACCTAGTAAGAAATTGCTCTTTATTGCAACCCTTAAAATTCTGCAGAAACCCGGGAGTCAAACACAGTTCTTCGCACTGCCCCACCTCATCAAATCAGATCTATGGTTTGTGCCACTTTTCACGCTCACATGGGTCAAAAAGTTGAGAGACTACAAGCACAGTCTTACAGGCAGTAAGCCACATACATTACTCATGCTTGGACTTCAGGGCTAGGCAGCATGTATCTGCTGACTGCTACTGAAGGGCTAAGTGGCAGACAGGCAGCAAAATGGTGTGGGTGGTATACTTTAGCGAAAGACCAATGGAGCAGAGGGTAGGTTTTAACCAAGGACCATTGTGCACAGCTTTTCACTTAGCAAAGGCACCACAGGGTCTTTGCTACTATATTGGGTTTCTGTGGCAAGGTTTTGGTAGTGGGGGGTGTTACAGGGGCGGCTTCTGTGAGAAGCTGCTGGAAGCTTCCCCTGTGTCCGACAGAGCCAATGCCAGCCGGGTCTAAGATGGACCCACTGCCAGCCAAGGCTGAGCCAATCAGTGATAGTGGTAACACCTCTGGGATAACATTTTAAGAAGGGAAAAAGTTGGGGAATGGGGAGAAACAGCAGCCAGGGAGTGAGAACATGTAAGAGAAACAACTCCGCAGACACCAAGGTCAGTGCAGAAGGAGGGGGAGGAGATGCT
>JANZLQ010000100.1:12511694-12559749 GCA_026212715.1 Elanus axillaris
GTGAATGATCTCTCCTGTCCTTATCTCGACCCACAAGCCCTTTGTTATATTTTTTCTCTCCCCTGTCCAGCGAAGGATGGGGGAAGTGATAGAACAGCTTTGGTGGGCACCTGGTGTTCAGCCATTGTCAACCCACCACACACCTGTGCAGGGCAGAGAGGACACCAATTCCCACCATCTGAACCAAGCAGTATCAAGAGTGAGCAAGCAAAAAAATTTACAGTTGGAGGTGTCTCAAATTGATCTCCTGAACCAGATTTTTTGGCAGATGTAAATCAGCAGAGCTCCTCTGAAACCAATCAATGTTTATTGATATAAGCAATAGAGACAACCTCCTCTCTCTGGAAGAAGGTCCTGAATACCACTTTTCCCTCCAGGGAAACTAGATTTACAAATGCTTACAAATCTAAGTTATTGTGATAGAGATTTTGTAAACTGTGAACAAAAGCTTATTTACTCATCACCCCCCCCCCGGCCTTATTGAAATAGCCTTCTGGTGAAAATCAGTTCTTCATTTTTAAAACAGAATATTTAATTATCATCCATATTGATTTACAGCTATTTCAAATTGCATTTATGTTACTCAGAAAAAAGTATGAGACAGGAGTGATCCCTCCTGCAGTAAGCACACTCACACTGTGCAGGCATTTCTGACTAGGCAGGTTTTCCCACTGAAGGGCTTTTCCTCATGAAGGCAAACCAAATGCTTGCTGAATAGCATGTGTATTATCCCAGGGGATATTTAGCTTCACAATGATGCCTTGCCATATCTCTTGGGTAGTAATTACAGTTGTGGCAAGATGTTAGTCTAATCCCCTTCTATTTTTTTTTTTTTTGACATCATGTGAAGGGACTTGGATATGTGTGTGGGTGACAGAGCTGTGGGCTGTCGCAAGCCTTTAGGGATGGAGCACTGAGCTGGTGGAACTTCCTTCCACAGGCTCTGTTGCTCCTCTACGCAGAAGCAGAGCATGTGGCCTTCACCCCTGTGTGCTCATCTGACAGAGCAGCTAACCAGGCAGCAGCAGGGAGGCTGCGTCTTCCCAAGGCAGCTCTCGCATGCCCAGGCTGCAGCTGCTAGATGTGCTCTGAGTACGTCCCCCAGCTCTCTGTAGCAAGGCACAGAAGCCTCATTCCAATACATCTAGTTTGAAAAGAGTTGTCTTTAACCCCTAGATAAGTTTTTTATTTATTATAAGCTATTTGTTTGTTATGCTTTTTAATGATACACTGGATGCTCCAGCAACAATACTTTCTACCACATTAAGCAGGAAGTCACTATGATAGGTAGCAAAGAAGAGATACATAGATTTTCACTTCAGGGAAAAATAAAAATTAAAAAATCTGTATTGGCATGCATTTTCCTTCTCTCCCTTCATTTGATGATTTTACATGGTTGGTCATTAACTTAGTGGCTGGATGTGTTCACATCAAACAGGAAAAAAACCCCAAACCAAATCTAAAAAGGAAGACTCCTTTGTTCCTGCCTAATGTGATGAATATGAAAAATCCACTTGGACCAAGTCAGCCCACTGCTTTCCCACACATCTGCATGTTTATTGGCTTGTCAGCACTCAACCAAGGAGCCTGCTGATGAGTGCCTTGGAGAAATTTTAAGTGAAAATGAGACCTCTGTCCTGCATCTCTAGCTAAATATGCAATACCTTAGCCATTATAGGTAACAGGGGAAAAATGACTGGCTCCCTAGGATAAAAGTAAATCTTTCATATTGATAAGCTTCCAGGAAAGAAACTGTTTTCTCAATAAATTATGCAGCTATCTTGATAGAGGAAGGCTGGCTGCTTGTCTAAATACAAGGATGTTAAAAGCAGGGATCACAGTGTAAAATGTTGATAAGCAGAGCATATCTGAGGTAGGACCATATCTAGCTTCACATAGAAATACTGGAAAATAAAAGTGATTAAAACCTGCTACTTTGGAATTAGCACTTTGGAGCTATCATCTGTCAAAGGTCAGCTGAAGGAAAATGAGTTGACCTCAAGATTCCCTGATGGTCACTCTGGACTTTGTGGAAGAAAAGATTCCCACCCAGTTTATGCAACAACTGCAGTATCAGTGGTACTCACAACTCTGAAGAAAACAATTGTTGATTGACACAGCCCTTAAGAACTGATGAGGAATGAGAGTACTCCAGAGAGCATTTCTTTGCCAGAAAACTGTATCTTTTGTTCACCATCCAAAACCTAGCAATGATACTACCAATTCATGAGTGTCCCCCCTTTTGCCAGTTTTCTGCTTTACTACACCAGCAATTCCCTCACTGGAAGTGGGAAATGAAGGCCTCACACACACTTCCGCATCACCATGAAAAAGTACTGCTGCAAATGTTATTGGAGGCATCTTTTCCTCATGCCCTCTTTAAAAACAAACAAACAAAAAAGTCAAAGTCAACAACTAACCAAAATAACACACACACAAAAAAAGAATCTGGAGATCTTTGACCCATCTTAGTCTGAGGGAATTAACTAACGTATGTATTAACCTTTCTGTCCTCTAATTTTTGTTTAATTGAAGACCCAGCCACGAAATAGAAGGATTAATAGAAGCTTGTGTTACAGGCTTTGTAGCCACTGTGGGCAGAAGAAGTATTACCAGTCTCCCAAGTAAACTGCTGTCATCACACAGCCATGTATTTAGAATCAGGTGTTCCAGAATTTCTACAAAACCATCTGAATTGCCAGATAATTCTTTTCAAGCAAAACTGTGTTTTCTCTTCATTCCTATGAGACGTTTATGTGCCTGTATTTAAGAATCCATTAGCAGGACAAATAAAATAGAAAGATAAGTATTTTGACAGTAAGAAAGAGCTGTGAAAGACATGTACTACTTCTTCATACAGTCAGCAGAAGATCTCTCAAGTGAACAGAAGCCTTACCCTGCAACTCAGGTATATTCAGGAAATAAACCCACTCATGCCTTTCTCTCCAGTGCAGGCCCTCAGATTTTTCTGTGCAGAACTTCTCCCAGATTTCTGCACTACACCAGACCCAGTGGCTCTCATGAGACCCAGCCAAGTCTGCTTTTACACAATACAACCAAACCCTCATTAATAGAGCAGGTTAAAAGAAACACAGAGTACACTCCTCAAATATCTATCTCTTCAAGGCAGTTCTGTTTTAGGAGATTAAATATGCAATCTGCTAGGTGATTATTTTTTTTTTTTTTTAGGAATCAATATTTACTTAAGAGCAACAATAGCTCTTCCAGGCCTTTTAAGTTTATCATACCACTGTGATAATCTCTCTTACTCTCTTAATGAAAATAAATTACTTCCCCTGAAGGATCAATCTTTTGGGCATGATTCTGATTTTATTAACACTACTTTATTCCAGCAGCTGCTACTAATTTACACCTGCTGATTTACATCCACAATCAGAATAAGCTTCTTTCCATTCACAGCAAGAACAGTACACATGACATTGCTGGACTCCAACCGATTTGGAATACAGCTGAGAGTACTCTCAGAGTCTTTCACTTTTTTGAACTTTTATATCACACTGCTTCTGCTCACATAAGACAGAAAATGAAAGCACAGTGTACTTGTGTAGCGTAACTAAGCAACAGGGCACAGCAGGGAGACCCAGTTATCTGGTGCTAATCATACCCCAGGGATGCGAAGCTCACGAATTATGGGCCATTTTAACATTTATCATTTATTTCATTTAAAGGTAAAAATAAATTATTTCTATAAACTGCTTTGATCCCTGGAAAATGCCTTCTGACATTAAATCCACTCCATCTGGCTCTCAGAGATTAGTATACCACATACCTAGCTGCCACTCAAAATGCTCAGTCCAGAGCACTAGGGGGTCCAGATCACCAACTCATTTCAAACATCCTAGTCCAGAGTTACCTCCTCCCAGTCCTGGCCTGTGTTGTAAGGTCTTTGTAAGTCATTTCTGCAAGCCCACGAATCCTGCACTAGCCCCAGAGGGCAGTCAGAGACCTCCCGACACAGTGTAGGACTGATGAGAGGCTGCCTGCATGCCTACAAGGATTCTGAGTTTAAAGGTCCCCAAGCAGTAAATAAAATGACAATATGTAATTCATAACAGTCTGTTAAAAGCTGCATTTCAGCTCTGCTGCAGAAAGGAGCAGCCCCGAATTCCCATAGCATGACACGTATCGGCACATCTCTCCCCACACCCAAGAAGTGCAAAAAAAAACGTGCATGAGGAAGTGCTAAGTGTAGTTCTGAGCTCTTTTGCGCTTAGCTCAAAATGGCACCATCCTATGTTCTCATCACAAGTGCCCAGACCAGAGAGAACTTGGGGAAACGGTGGCCTCACTCATTTGAATGGCACTATCACCAAAGTAGTATCAGACACACAATGGCTGCAGGTGACAGCATCAAGCCCGAAACACTGCAATTAGTGTCATAATTCAAAACTTAGCCATTCTGTGGATGAACATACGAAAACTATTTGGCTTTTTACTTTATCCTGCCTCAAGGCAGGGCCTAAATGAACTAGTTAACTTCTATGTTCATTTACTAGACTTGTTTCTGTGAATATTTTGGTTTATTCAGGCCATTCAAGTCACAGAAAGTCATGCCAGCAAGGTAGTATGAAAAAGCACAGAGGCAACACTGGTGCTGTGTGTAAGATCAGTGACCAAGATTCTTTGGTGAATGGACACTACCTGCAGCAGATGGCAGCTATCTGAAATGGAAGTATTAATCTTTGAGCTCAGTTATTAAGGATAGGAATGCCTTCTGTTGAGCACATGCTTACTCATGCAGCCAAAAGGTTTGTTGCACAGGCAATGCCAGAAGGCAATTATGGCAATTAAGTGGTCTTTCTGACCCATTTTAAATGAACTAATAGCAGGGATTATTATCAGCTTGTATTTTGTTCCAGTGATGATCTGGATCTTCCCGCACTGAGGATTCAGCACAAGCTGTGCAAGCACAGAGATAATTTCTGTCTAATTTGGCATAGTACTAAGCTACAGGAGAGGAACAGGGGACCACAGGGCTGGTAATGATAAAGGCATGATCCCAGGTCCATGGGATCAAGGGACCAAAGCTCACAAACTAATAGCACAGCTATCTGCAAAGGCTGTTTGT
Organism: Elanus axillaris; assembly: GCA_026212715.1. Classification (NCBI taxonomy): domain Eukaryota; kingdom Metazoa; phylum Chordata; class Aves; order Accipitriformes; family Accipitridae; genus Elanus; species Elanus axillaris. The sequence goes on from JANZLQ010000100.1 coordinate 12,516,784, forward strand.
TTTCATGACCATTTAAGTAATGGTAATATCAGCAGTTCATGCTTGCTGCTTCATCTCAGTGACTGATTTCTTGTGACATGTAGAATAAGGCAAGGGAACAGAGCAGTGTATAATTAATTAACCTTCTCAATTAAAACACTGCTCTCCCAGGCAAGAGCTGAATCTTTCTGTTGGAATGTAGGCTTTTTTGTTAGCAGTGGATAGCCTTAAAGTACAGACACCCAGAAGCAGAAGACAGAGCTCGTTTGAGCCTAGAGGAGAAATGACCCGCTCAAGTTAGAATCTGTTAAAAAATGTAAAAGCAGTATTTTTTACATTACTTAAAGCCAAGAGGAAATAAGACTTCCACTTGGAGAATGGCACAGGAAAACAGAATTTAATACTGATGGCAGGGAAAGCAAGTCTAGAGGGTTCACAGGAAGACAGCAGAAGGAAAGTGACTCTTTGACAGGGAGGAGGTTCCTCTCTGATCAAGCACGCATCTGAAGCGAGCACAGGAGGCATGTGCCTCCCACAAATCTCTTGTAATTTCAGCACTGGCAAAGTCATTAATCATGCTGGGAAAAAAAGGCACATACTTTTTTTGATATTTGCTCTGCTCATTCTCAGCAGCTCTGTCACTCAGCTTTCCAGAACACAGAGAATACAAGTACTTCTCACCAGTGGTTATACTAAGAGATCAGTTGGCATTTCAAGAACCTTGCCTTTTTTTTTTTTTTTTTTTTTAATTTGTGAAGCACTTTGGCCTCTTAGCTCCAACTGAAGGATCTATCTTTGCTTCTCAGCAGAAAAATCAGGTTATGCCTACTTAAATGGAGGCTAAACAGCAAGTCATTGAGATGCAAGGTCTCAATTAGTTAGTTGCTGTAGTGGACATGGCAAGACTTTTCACACATGAAAAAGGACCACCAGCCTGACGGTCAGGGCACGCTCCTGAGAAGCTAGAATCCAAGGGCCCAGACTTTGCTCAGCTCTCTGCCCACCTTCCAGAGGCCTGTACTAACACCAGTGTCAGTCCCCAGGGTCCAACGAGAGCACCCAACAGAAAGGAGCAGAAGGAAGACATACCCAAAACAGCTGATCATCTGTTGGACTGGTTACACTGGAAAATGAATGAAAGCATGCAGGAGAACAGCAAACCTTGGGCTACTGAGGTACCTTTTGTGCATTCCTTGTATCCTTCCCAATTAAATATTGAATCAAAACCAGTTCACTACAACAAACAAAGGGCCTGTAAAAGAACTACTGTCTAGCTCTAGAAAAAAACCAGGCATCTACAGATCCTGTCCTTCAGGGATCAGCAGTTTTTCTATTGCAGTGTTCACAGAAACTACTTAGGGTTTTCAAGAAGAAAAATCAGAAAGCTGGTCCATTGCTCTAAGTAGTGATCTGAGAGCAGGGAATTCTTATTAGCATTAAGTCAATGGGTCTGGTCACAACAGGATGTTGTCAACCTTGAGAGGCCAGGCTAAGGCTCCCTGTTGAACAAGACATGGCAGCTCATGCTGCTGCTTCTGCAGTGCTGGCATACTGTGACCACCACGGTGCTGACATGCAGAAGTAGTCACTAGAATTTTGCCAACATGAGGTATGTATGCCCTTGTCCTTGTGTGACTGCTTCCAGCTCTCTCCACAGTACACCATGGCTCCTGCACAGGCTGTTACAGAAAAGATCAATGCTTTCTGGAGTCCTGAGACACAAAGCTCTGCTTGCTCCTCTCCAGAAGGTTCCTCCACCATTGCTGCTCACAGGGCTGTTAGTAGCCATCTCCTTTAGGCTGATGTTACAATGGAGCTTGCTTTACATACTGACTGCCATTAAAACATGCTGAACTGCGTACCTGCGAGTAAATCACAAGGAAGATTTTGGGAGCGCATAGGTATGGTCTTCAGTTTTTCAGATTATGCAGCTCCGCTTTATGGATACACAAATTGCAGAGTGTGAGTCATTAATATCCAATTTGTGGAAGTCACTGGAATGTAACTGCAGCGTAGGCAAATGAAAATATAAAGCTATCAGCAATATATTAATTTTGTAGTGCTCCACATGGAATGAGGAGCAGTAGTTTATAGATACAAAACTTCCTTGCCTAGAGGGGCAGCCTTCCTTTTATCTAGATTAATTCCTAAGAAAACCCTAATACTATCTGGCACTTTTCAGATCAAAGTAATTTGCTTAGTTGGAAGACTGAAGACAGTTTCCTAGTAGTGTCAAGTGAAAAGATAGCCTGAGGTACCAAATCCAACTGCTCCACATGTCACTTTGCATTTCCCTGGAGAACACTGTCACTTAAACCCCACTGTTCACTATCTCAGATACCATTCATATTGTGCAAGGTACGCAAAAGACTTAACAGAAAAAATTCTTCCTGTTGCTCTGCGGGCCATTGTTCTTGAAAACTACTGGTCTTTTTCCAGGGTGGGGGTAGCAAAGATTATGTATTGACTGAGAGAGATCGATCTGATATGAACAAGTATCCCAGTATAGACAGAGAACAACTAGAGATGCCAAGAGGAGCCCTGCTTTCATTACATTTCATGGATCTGCACAAGTGATGGGTCAGGCAATGTCTTACTGAACAGGAAAATTAAGATTCTCCAAGGAAATATGAACTGAAATGCAATTGGGCTTTTTGCTTTTAATATCCTAGTGTTTGCCATCTGTTATTTGATGTTCTGAATTCTTATTTAAACCCTGTTTGACAAACAGAACTTGATAGGAGAAAAATTAGGAGTTCAAAATGAACACATAAGCTTCTGTAGAAGTCACAGCTGTACTTCTTCATCTACACTGATCTTACCTAGTGGAGCACAAACCTGAGGTTGTCATAAAAAGAAACCACCTCATGAAGCACAATATCCCACCTGAAGGGAGGTTTTTGCTTACAAATATTTTCCTGACATTTCAGAATAAATCATTATACTGTTTTACTTCTCATCCTAAAACATTGCAGAGGACAGCTGTTTCCTTCTAAATCTTCACCATGTTGCACTTCAAGGATATTTCAGGAGCGCTTTATGCGGGTTTAAAAGCGTCTTCTAAATATAGAAACCTTCCTCACAGTCTCCAGAAGACATGCATGGTCTTAACATCCCTTGGTTCACCTGGAGAAGTGCTTCCACTCAATAACTCACAGAGAGAAGCCTGATTTTTTTTGTGCTAAGATTTCTTTGGGCCACATTTATTCCTTTCTGTACCGTTTGAGTAAGGTTATTTTCTTATGCAAAAGGTGCCTGGAAATTCTGTCACAATATTGAAAATGAGGCATGATGTCAAGGTGAAGAGTTTAGAGTAGTCTGGGACTACGGGCAGGTATGGGAAAAGATCCCAGGTGAAAGCAGATCATTGGTAATTAGTGTCCACTATTGATCTAAATGTTGTAAGTAGATTTGTACATAATGGATTTCCATTATTTTGTGAGTAAATCAGTTTTCAGGCTAGTCCTACCCATAAAAAGTCTCCATCTGTTTGTTCTCTATAGATCCCATTAGCTCTTCTCCACTAGTAACGGCATCCGCTTTTCAATTACACCAAGTCAATACAGGTTTATTACAGTGGTTCCATACAGTTTGATTACATGGTATCTACTACAAACACATACTTTCCTCCACTAATTCTTTGCCCCTAATGTACATCAAAAGAATAAACCAAAATCCTGTCTGTACTAAAAAAGCAGGCAAACATAACATCTTTCAGTACATACTGGTTTCTGCACGAGCACTGTCTAAACTCAGCTGATATGACACATTTAAAAAGTATTGGCCAGCATACACAGAAGACCAGAAGTTTTCACCGTGGCTTTGCATACACTATAGCTAGAGAGGCTGGTGTTTAAGAATGCATTATTCTGGTCCCTTTAGGTCACCACAAGAAATTATTCTGTTTTAAAAGAGATCCTATCTTTCTTTTTTAAAAGGGATTTAGTAATCATGACCATCTTCGGCAAAGGGACAGATGCTTCATTCTTGCTATCCCAATGACTTAGTATCTCCATGAAATCCACTGTTTTTAGGGGGAGGGGGGGAAGTTTGTCATGAGCTGCTTGCTCTTCTTTCCCCTGCCAGCTCTTATTCTTCTTTTTCTTCTCATCTTCCTTCCAGTATTTTCTGCAGGCCACCAGGAAGAAAGAGAATTAGCCTTAAGAGAAGTCAGATGGCATGAACAGACTATATATTGGCCTAAGATGTGAAGAATTGTAGTATTTCTTCTTTGATCTTGCTTTTTGAGCTATTTAAGTACTCCTTGCACAACGTTTGGTGCCAGCCTCCCCACCTCCAAGCATGGCAGCACTCAGCCAAGAGAGCCACGGACTGGGATGGGAAAATGTGGGGGGTGGGGTTTTTTTTGTTGTGTTTTTTTTAAGCCAGTCTTAACTCCCTCACTGACTACCACATGGTCATGGCATTTCAGTCAGTTTCATTTGACAGTAGGACAGGTAAGAAGGAAGAGCATCTCTCTCTCTGCATGTGTACACATCTGTGATCTCAGATTGTTCCATTCACCTCCATCGTGGGCAATTCTTCCTGTGCTATGTGGATATATGCAAGCTGAGGATGGACTTAAGTTCAGTTTAAAGGTGTTTTTTAGAGGATAGCTGTGGAGCAGATAACAGAAATTCTTTCCTGTGACTTTTTCTCAGTGCTAGTTGGAAAGAAATACACATCTTTCATGTGCATGCTATTTACACTGCTTAGGTATCTAGTGACCTGTTACTCTAGTTAGACAGTGCATGCTAGTAGAAATTTTCTCTCTAAGTAACTGCCTGACACATTTCTGTGGCACTACAATCCTATGGCTTATGTGAATTATTAATAACTTCTTAAGAATGGAAAAGTTTTTTTAAAAAACACATCAGGTGGCTAAGAACCTACTTTCTTTTGGTTCGTTTCAGGAAAACATAACTCAGATTTCCCTTGAGAGGTTACACTTAAGCAGAGCTTGGCAGCCATCCCAAACACTATTTTTCATGCAGTGATGCAGTGCTATATTTAACCATCGCACAGTAAAAGCGTAAAAAATCCTTGTCTGGCACATGAGAATCCCACTCTGGAGAAGCCCCAGTAACAGCTGTTTAGCAATGGTATTAATGCAACCCTCCCATGTGATTACTTAACTGTGGAGCTGGAAGCCCAAGAGAAGTCAACAATCCTGTATCATGAGATTAATGCTCATTCTGAAGGGAACTGTGCATTTTTCTTACTTCATTTCCATTGTCTGTCTTTTATATTGGCTTAAAAAATAATGTAAAAGCAAAGCAAAGCAAAAACAAAATACGAAACCAAGATATTACTTTTTGTGAGAGTGACATGGAATCTAAGTAACTAGCAAAACCACACACAGGAGATGACCTTGTTTGTCTTACTCATTTCTCCAACTTTGTCTCACTTAAGGAGTATGAAAATCAAATTCTTTTTGCCTGGTAACGAATAACTGACACCAGAAATCCTATGAGGGCTGTGAATGTCAAGGGAAATTGATAACAGACTGCATGAATCTCCCTACTGGAACTCATTCAAATTGTCACCTGAGAGTCCTAAAATTCAGAGCAGTGGCAAACACTCTCAGTCCCCCTCCCCAAGTAAGCTTGTTTGTGAGGAGGTCCTCATTGCCCTTTTATCAACTTTGGGCCGATAGCCCACCAGGGATAATCCAGTTAGTAACAGTAGAGGTCCGTCCATACCTCAGACATCACCCTCAGTTGCGCATGCCCTTCTCATGCCCCTAAATACAAGTCCTGGACTTTACAGTAGGAAATGATATCATTAGGTCTTTTCATTGCTTTCACTAATGCAAAGTTCTATGTGAAAAGGGAGTAAACAAATGGAGTAGGAAAAAAAATTTCTACCAGATAAGCTAAGAGAAAAGTATCTACTTTCTTTTTATCCAGTGCATTCGGCCAAGAGATTGCAAAATGTAACTGAGCAAATCAATCCCAGCGTGGACAAAACTGTTTGCAGATTTAAATACTGTTGAACTCCATGAAACCAGATACTGATTTTAGCAGTATCCTTGTCAGTGAGCTTCACAGGTTCAAATGAGGTCACAAATGAGACCTGCATTTTCCAGAGCTGCCAGGGTTTGAATTAGCAAGGAACATAAACGCCATTGCAATGACTTACATCTCACGGCAAACCAGAGGCAGAGTCTGTGCTCCAGACTGACTCCTCATTCAACCCTCAAAGCCAGTTTCCCTCAAGGACGGCAGAGGCTAGATGTGAGGCCCAGAACCTGTATGAATTGCACACACTGAGCTGTTTGACTTGTTCTGGAGTTGCTGAGCTATGCTGGGAGCAAGTTCCTCAGCCCCATGTCAGGCAGGCTCCATGAGGCACATCTCATTTTCTTTGGTGTAGACTTCCCCCTTCTTCACAGCCCTACGCAAAAGATCAGAGTTTCTGCTTCCTGAGGAACACAGACCTTGTCTCCGTGACCACACCAGTCAGTGATAAAGTAGAACTGGCTGCATTCAATTCTCAGAGGACCATGTGCCTTCAGTGACACAACCAGGATCACAATTTCCATAAAAAGCAGACAACCTCAGACCAGTCAGGGAAGAAAATCTGAACATAAAACTAAGCTTTCTTTTAGGAATAATCTCACTGTATTTGCTCAAATCCCTGGAAAAGTTCACCCTGCTGCTTTCGTTTCCTATATGCTTACTGTACATGCCTGCCATAGCCAAGAAAACACACTCACTACTTTATTTACTGCTTGCAGTACAGGATCAAGAGTTACATTTTCCATGTACCTATTTATGTATTCAAGCAGCTTTTTAATTTTTCTCAGCTGTTCCTGTGCACTATGAACTTGGTGAAACTTTCAGTAGTGCTCCCAGCCCAAAATAAGCACCTAGATCATAAAAAGACATTAGTGTGTTTTGAAAGTCAGTCTCTTAGAGTAATACCTCAACCATAATAAGGGTTTCTTTGCTTTTCAGTTTTCTGCCACAATGACTTTAATAGTCCTTTGATGCTATGACTGAATATATATTTGCCAAAGTGTTGGCATCAGGGAAGGGTACAGCCTCCAGTGTAAACTGGGAGGAGGAAGAAGAGCCTGTGTATGCAGACACACAGGCTGCAAAGCATGTCAAGCAATGTTGGACAAATGCACCTGCTGCTACACTGGGGAGGTCTAAACCTCCTTTACACCCTCTCCTGCTCTTCTGGCGCTTCAAGTTATAGCCTTCTGATGAGCTCTGAGGGTAGTGTTAGAGCACTGCAAACTAATACTCTGGGCTATTTCTGCAGTCCTTGCAATAAACGGTGGATGAACAGGTACCCCAGGAAAACCCAATACAAAGGATTCAGCAGCTATATACGAGAATACCAAAGTTCTGGTTTATCTTTCCTTTCACCTCTAAAGGCAGATGCAAGTAACAGTGCAGAAGGCAGCTAGATGTCTTCATGCTGATTACTATGAGATTCCCAATGCTGTACCTCAGGAACAGCATAATGCACATGCACAGCATCTAATTATAGTTGCACTTCTCGTTAATACTTTCAGACCCTGTATGTTATTTTCCCTGGGATACTGCTTACAAATTCCCTTCCTCCTCAGCAGTGTCCTCTTATGCTGACAAGAGCTGAGAAAAGCTCCTGCTGTGTTCAGAATGCTAATAATTGCCTAAGTTATCAATCAAAAGAGATGCAGACAAAAGTAATCAGCATCATCAGAACAACACTATGGTGCAGCAATGGTGCAGTATTTTGAGCTCTGCACAAAGGAATGGGCCAAAATAAGAGTTAGCTAGTGGCTGAGAATTACACTACTGTGATGTGACATTTGCTTAAAGCCAAGTCCTTCTGTTAACAAGTTTCAGAGTTCTCACAGCAAAGTCACAGCTACTGTTTAAGACTCAGAAAAACTGCATATGGCAGGTCAGAATAATAGCAAAAGTAAAAAAACCTAGTGAAATGCCAAGGAAAAGGAAATCAGAGCAAGAGAAGTATAACTTTCTAGGGTTTTGTATTCAAAAAGTCAAGAGCAGTGTGTCTCTGCAAACATATCTCAAGCTGACTCAGTCACTCATCTGTCCCCATGCTTTACTGCTTAGCTTGATCAGGCAGTGCTTTGCACGTTACAGCAATTCGTTTCTGTATGCAGTAGAGGAGGCTCATATCCTCCAACAAGTCATTTAAACAAGCTGTCTTTTAACAGGAGCCATCAGCCATTTAGAGAGCATCACATCAATTAGGGCAGTGCAAAGATCTTCAGGAGTCAGCTCTCTGAGACGTCAAGCAAAATGAAAATAAGTTCACTTAACTATTCATTGCCTTCCTTAAACATTCTGTGTTTTGTTGTCTCAGATTATAGCATTTTTGTTTGTCAGAGGCCACTATACAGTACTAGTCTCATCATGTAGTAATTTATCTGTCTTGTCCCAGACATAGTTGCATTCATGTTTATGGTCTACGTTAGCTTAGTTGATTCAGTAGAAGTGGCTCTCAAAAACCACAAGGCATTTCCAGGCTGGCTGTTAAAAAACTTTACCAACCCCTGAGCCCCACTGCTGCCTCTCCCTGGTGGCCACACTGGCCATGGCTGGCTGGACCACTCTTCCCCCAGTCTGTGCATCTTCTCAGCCTTCAGCCTGAGTGTCTCCTATGATGTCAGGAGCAAGTGAGGAAAGACTAGAAAGAATCCTTGCTTGTCTCGGTCCCCCTATTGCCATCACAAAGTTCTTTGTCTTACCTCAGTATCATTTAAGATTAGTTTGACAGCTCTTTTCTTGTTAAACATGTAAAATGGATTTTAAAGGCATTTTTATGATTAACCCCTCCAACTTTAATGGAAACTTATAACTAGCAACAGGACTCTTACACATTTGGTTGCTGCATCTCTTGGAGATCTTGAGGATTTAGCTAGACACTGTATCCAAAATCCTCTTCCCTTTGCATTGTTTATAATAGCTCCTAGTAAGCATGTAACGGAAATTTTCTTTTTCATTTCAGACTGCATTCTTTCCCTATGTAAGTAAGATCACTCACAACAGTAAGTTTACCTATTGCGGTAACCATCTCTTCAGCCATGATATCCTATTTTAAGCTTCTTTACCCTCTCCAAATTACTTTGTTAGTGCAAGACCACTCTCACCAGTATAATGACACCATAGAAAAAAGAAAAAAAGGGTAATTTAATGTGTGTGTTTGCAAGTGTACATATACACACAAATAAAAGCAAAGAAACGCTACCAAAAAATAAGCATAGAATTTAGATACAGATTCAAAGAGTGGAAAAAAATTTACACTGGACCTGCTAACCCTAAGTGGCCTGCTTTAGTTATGACTTATAGGTAACAAAAGCCAGTAAGAGTACTTTGGTCTTACTGTAAAGTCACCGGTTGTTGGTTTTTTTACATATGATACTCCAGGTGGCTGGAGATTCAGAACCTAGCAGCTGAATTGATATGGAATATGAAACAGAGGTATAATATGTCAAGCCCCTGATGACAAATATATGAAATTTAAAGAAAAGCAAAGTCATACATTTTATAAAAGCTATGTGCAGCTCTATCTAGTGTCACATGAAAGTGTACATTTCCATTTTCCCTTTTGCAGATATCCTTGCTTCTGCACTCATTTAGTGGATACGAACAGCGCATGACATGTCCAGACTGCAACAACCAGGTCTGTAGATTTTCCCAGGCTTCTGTGGAAACCTGGAACTATGAAGCAAAAGTCAAGCAAAGGCAAAAGAATCTGAGAAAGCAATGCAAGGCTAAGCAAGCTGTTTAATGTGCAGTTTCCAAATCCCTGCTCTGCCCATTGGAAAGGGTCCAGCAGCCATGCCCCCCACCAGCAATGTTGGCTGCCTTGCAGGACATGACAGATGACTCCATTTTGCAAGGCAATACTGAGGAAATGTCTTAATGGGCCCTGAAGCACCTTAAACACTAGGGCTTGCCTTCAGCCAAGCAAGCGAAGCTCCTACTAATTATGCATAACTCCATTTAGTCTCCTCACCTGTAATGAAAGAGTGACTGGGAAATGCCCTATCACTTTAAAGGAACATTTGCTCTTTATATCATGTGGAATAAAAACTAATTCATTTAGGTAGTTATTCACACAGCACTTAGAAGACATAAAGATATAAGAACTTAAGGAGGTTTGTCATTATAACGTGTAATATAAAGTTGACACCAGTTGCATTCAGTTTACTATTTGCCAAATACTTCTGCCTTAAACAGGTAGTAGAGGCATATGTGCTGTCCCATTTGTCCAGCCCAAATGGAAGAGTGACCTACAGTCATGCTACTGCATATGTTCATGTAAATTGCTCCATTTAATATCTGACCTGACTGGGTGGGGGCAACAGGTCCAAAAGGAACTGCAACCTTGTGTTTTGTGTCTAAGGCCATAAACTATGCTGTGCAGAAGAGGCCTGAGGAAGATCTTCCTGAATCGTCCTTGACAGTGAAGAAGCCTGTCATTGCTTTCACAGTTTCTTAGGCAACTCAAGGATTTGTGGTGGTCACCAAAGGCACTTGTGGAAAATGGACAATGTTAACTGAACCAATGAAAACATGCATAACCCTCACAGAAACCGCAGCCCCTTAAAACACTACAGGTCTCCTTTAAGAATAAAACAGATTTTGTTTTTGCTGTAATTGAAGTAAATTGTAATTGTAAGTGAAATGGTAACGAAACATCTTTTTGTGTCTTAGTTTCTCAGTTTCTCTTTCAGACATTTAAGCATTTTTAGTACCCAAACCGTGAATTTTAATATTTCCAAGTATGTGTGTAAATTTTTGGTGATTTTAAGTCTAAACTATTAGACTTACACTGTTTAAACTATAAATCTCAGATTTGACTATCAAGTACAATCACCAAAGTGCTATTCACGCATCTCATTCAGTGGATAGTTTAAAAAATAACTTGCATTAAGCTTCCAAGAGCTTCAAATTACTTGGGCAATTTCTGGACCAACAGGAAAAAGGCAAAACTTGTCAGATAAATGACTCATTGTGAATACTTCCCCTTGTTCTGCTAGAAATACAGTGGCAAAAAACCCCGCCTCGTGCAAGACACACAAAAAAAAAAGCTTAGGTGCTGCCCAGGTTGTACTCTAATATGCAACACTGTGTGATACTTTTCATGGGCACTAAATGACTTTAGAAGTAAAAAAGAAAAGAGAAAGGAGGTGACATCTGACAAGTTTTAGAAGTTAAAAAAGAGAGAAAAATAGCTCTCTACTATGTGTAAAAGAATATCTGTTACTTCAAAATTACCAACCCCAAAACAGAGTAAAAATAAAAATATTTTCCTGTGATATTCTGAATATGAGAAGTAATAATCCATGACATTCTTGATTCACATTGTATTCCCACTTTACCATCACAATTACTGTCAGAAAATAAATTACGTACAGATAAAATGTACATAGCTAAAAATATCCAAGGGTAAGGAGGTATTATTTATTGCAGCCATCAGGCAGGCTGTGGATGCAATCCAATGATATTGCATAGAAGCCCCAGTTAGTGAGCAAAATCACAAATGCCACCTTGCCGTTTCTGTAACTGGAATGACCAGTCTGGACATTTTTAGGTAGGTGTCAACCTGCTCTCCCCTGCCAAGACTGAAAAGCAGAACTTTAAGAGCTCCTGCATCTTTTAATCAGCTGCAGTTAAGCAAAGCATGCCATGATCCTGACTGCTGATGCAGGCACATATATCTCTAAAAAAGTCACCCTTTCAGTACATGACCTGAAGTGATGTACCTGAATTGATGTCTCTACAGTACAGACCTTCTTCCTCCCCTGCCAAGAACACCCCATGTTCAGTTTGTCCTTCTCCAGGCAACTCTTGTTTTTATAGCTGCTACTTGTCTTCTCCAGCAGTCAGCTCTTAGAGGGCCTGAGTTGTATTTTTGCCTCGTTGGTACTTCCCACATAAAGACTTGACCTACAGCACAGTCTTGTGCTAGACAAAAACAGGAGAAACAAAACTTGCTCTAATTTTGTATGGTATTTATATGGGGATATACAGGAGAAAGATAGTCTACAGCAGCTTCTTTATTCAGTGCTATGCTGTCAGACCATCACAGTGTGTAGCCCCAGTGATGTGACATTAAAATTAACCTGAATTTTCACAGGTGCTTCTGAAAGCCTAATCTAACCAGAGCTCAGCTGGCCCCACCGCCTGCACCTGCAAATCACCTCTCCTGCCTCTCAAAATGGAAAACCAAAAGCACAAACAACTCCTTTCCAATTACCTTGAAAGAAGCGGCTCCTCAGATAGCACAGAGCCCATTCTAGCCACTGGCAAGCTTCCACATCAGCACTCTGCCTTCTCAGGGTCCATCTGTTCTGAAAATCAGGAATTCCTGCCTTGAAAAAAACCACCTCCACATGCTGAAATTTTAAGAACATATGCATTCATCCTATTCTCCTTCATATATATAATTGCCCCACTAGGCTAGAAAAACAGACAACGTTGAATGAGATGTGTTCATTGAGGTGTTCTACAGCACAAGCCACAGGATTTGTTCACATAGATCTTCTCAGGTTTTGCTTCTAAGAAACATGCACTCGGGTTTGTGTAAATGGGAAAGCACGTCCACAAGTCACATGAAACATGCCAGTAACTGACTTTCCTGGATGGTTAAACCACTATTAACATTCGTAGCTCCCATAACACAAGATGATAACCACGCTATAACTATTGAAGCAGTCTAGGAACCAGAAAACATCATTAAAGCAGAACAATCATTAAATTCCCTGATTTTCTGCTTTTAGTTATAAGATGTTACTTTCCTTCAAAGTTGAAAAGTGAGGTAGCTCTTTGAAGTCCTGACGGTCATTCTTCTTAAAAAAATTCTCTGCTCCCTTTTCTAATTGCTTTTTTATTCATGAAAGTCAATTAAAACCCCACAGATTGCATTACCAGCATTTCTAGCTTATCTGGCCAGTACAGGGAAACTGTTTGCATATTGTGTCACTCTCTTTTATTATTAGCCTGCCATGTATTGTTCAAAAAATAAAGTCCATTAAGCCCAACAATTCAAGAGAGCAACAACAGAGGTTCTCAATCTTTCTGTCCTCATCTTCCTTAGGTTTTATGTATCATTAAATCTTCCATGCCTTTAACGTGTAGGCGCACTATTACAAAGTACAGCATAACAGTAATGATTCTGAAATAAAAGCATTACAGCAGCTATTCCTACCAAATTCTTGTCTTTTTTCTAACAAAGCTGAAAATTTTTGAGAACAGAATTTTCACCTCAATAGTTTCTGATAGTCAAAACAGTGTAATTTTGTTAAATGTTTTTGTGTAAAATACTGAAACATTCATCAGCGTCTGCATGAATAAGCAACAGAAGAATGCAAAACTAGATGCTTAATAAATCCTATCATTTTTTTTATTCCTGAATTTTCTTCTGGGAGATGGGTAGTGATGAAAAAAATAACATCCTAAAATATTTTTTTAAATCTTGATTTTGTGCATAGATAGAATAATTAATTTCATGACTGTTAATTGCCAAAGAACATGTTTTCGATGAAGATGTTCCTTCCAGGTACTTATGAGCACATAAAGGAAGATGGTAAAACCCTTCTGTGGGTTTGCTTCCCATTTTAATTGGAGCAACCAACTTGATGCAGATGCCAAAATGAAACTGATCTCTGCCCAAAGGAGTTCATGATCTATGGCTCCATCTACTAAGAAACATTACCTAAAAAGTTTCAAGACAGAAGGACTAATAAAATAGATCCTCTGAACATTTCATTGGTGAAAAAAATACATTGAACACTGCTAGCAAAATGTACCAAACACAAGAAAAGATATTCTGAAAATGAAGCATAGCAATTGTTTTATTCTAAGTTCTTTAAAATTTGTATCAATTTCAATTTGAAATAAAAATAAACACCATTAAAAGCACACCAAATAAAAAATACTATATGTTTCAGAGTGAATGAAATTTGGCTTTTTGTTTCAATGAAAAATATAGAAACAATTTTACATGCAAAAGGTTTGAAAACATTCTTTGATGTTTTCTGAAAGAGTGTCTATTATTTAGGCACATGTACAATGAATTTTCTCAGATTTAGGTACCCTCAAGTGAGCTTATTAAACACTCCCAGAGCACAAGTTAGCAAATGAGGACACCATGACTGAACGGAGGAGCTGAGCAATTCTTTTTCCAGCAAAAACCCCAAAGTTTACTCGAAAAGATTTTTACGATATGGGAGGCAAATAGGACTACCTCTGCTTTTAGACATGATTAAGTAAATCATTTCCAGTAGTGGAGAAAGGGGAGAAGAAATTTCCTTAACCTGTTTAAAATTATTTCTTTGAAAACTAGGGTTTACCTGTTCCTTGCCATTTTAAAAGTGATCTGTTTCAGGAAAAGAGAAAAAAAAATAGCTCTACTACACACTAGCTTTCATACTTTTCACAGGGCCAAAGCAACTTTGTACCTTTTTGGGAAGACAGATGCTGATTGTGTTGGCTTCACGTTGAGAAGGGCTTTTCCACAGAGGCCTCTCAGGATGAAAGTGTTACACGCCACAAAGGACAGCCTAAAGTCCCACTGCTGACTGTTTCAGTCTTTCAAGTATGAGTTTCTGCCAGGAGTCAGATTTTGCTGCAGGTGAAAGCCTTTGAAGAATACCAGGCTTCCCAGGGTGTTCTCTGACCCCTATCACACCTGAGGATCTGTAATTAAAACCAGGACAATTACAATGCCCTCTTATGATGTGGCCTAATTCCTCCTGCACTGAGAGCTGCTGCAATGGCCTGGGCATCTGCTATCTCCCAGCTGCTCTGTAATGCTGATGTCAAAACCAAAATCGTGGCCTGAAGAAGGAAAAATGTGATAATCATTTCCAATTACTGTCTAAAGCTTGTTATTTTGACTCCAGTCTTGCAGAGAAATCCACGTAGTCAGCGTTCATACCTTAAGGAGAGATCCTTGCAAGAGGGCCGAATTAATTCCTGCCATTCTCTGTTCTCTGAAGCCCAGTGAGTAACATCTTTCCCTTTATTCATGTCTCCAGAGACTCTTTTTTGCCAACTCGCTTCAACAATACATTTTAAGACATCCAAACAAGTATCCACTCTTTCTTCCCGTCCCATTTGAAGCCAGATGCTACTTATAAACTCCCGTTAATCTGTTTGTTGTGCATGGAGGTGTTTGCGAACTTCTTCTCTTCTGCAGCACGGCCGCAGCCCCTCAGCGTGGCGCTGCGAGGAGCAGACCACGGCACCGCAGCGCAGCACCGCAGCGCAGCACCGCAGCACAGCACCGCAGCGCCTGCCTGAGAGGCTCAGGCAGCTGTGCCAGGTTTGCAGAGCAGCATGCAGCAAACGAACGGAGACACAGCTTTCTTTTCAGCTGGGGGTTGCTATACTGCGGCAAGAACCTATATTTGTAGCTCAGAATATGCTCTATGTATTTTGTATTTTATTACCTTTTGTTGTTGCTTTTTTACTGCCACAAACAATCTGGAAAATAATGGGGGGATTTCCTCCAGCCTCTGCTATATTTAGGGCTCACATGTGCTGGCGCCATCAGCTTTTATTTTGTGCTACATCATAACCTTACAGCAGGGCAATGGGATCCGGTCAGAATTCCTTGTAGCACTCTTACAAATTTCATTTGGTTGTAAATTTAGGAAAGCAGCAGATGTACTAGATGCCAAACTGCTCTGCACCATTGTGTATCTGCTGTACAATCAGCAGCAGAGGTGTCCATTTCTGCCTCTGCAAGCTCAGTTAAAAAAGAGAAATCAATTGCGGTTTTGCCATTATCTCCCCCAACTCACCCCCAGTCATTAAACAAATGTGACTTTTAGCCACAAAATAGACAAAAACTAGTGGTGCAGCAGTTCTGCAGTTTCTAAAAAAGCAGTTTGCAGCTGTGCTTTGCTTGTGAGCATGGCAGAGTAAATAAGCCAGCTGTTTTGATGATGATTTTTAGTTCCCTACAAAACCCCATTTGCTGGGCTGGAAAAATCCATGTCACCTGTCTCTGATGTCCTTTTTCCATTTGTGTAAGGGCACTTGAACCTTCCTCACCTTCAGCTGTGTTAACACCAACACCTGCCTACAGTCTGAAGAACAAAGTGGGTGTTTTCTGCTCCCAAGCCAAGGCATGGGTAGGAGAAAGCAGAGGTTTTTGCCCTGAGGTGCTAGGCATGCTCCCTCCATTGCCGGGTGAGCAGGTGCTGTAGCAAGCACTCCCCTGCAGCTCTGTGTCCTGAACAGGCTATTTACACCACACAGAGCAGGTGGCAGGGATGCCAGGCTTCCCACAAGCTCCTGGAAAACAGGGCTGCTTTTTTTAGGGCAACAAAATAAATACCCTAACTAGCTACAGCTAGCCTTACCTCTTAGAGGAAAGTAGCACTCACACACACAGACATATATATCCCGGTGCTGGCCTGGGCTACCAGTTTGATGCTTTCAGAGGTGGGATCTTCCTTTCTCCCCATCTCAAAGCCTTGTGGCACTGTGCAGAACTGTCTGCTCCCTATGAAAGGATGTAGCAGAGGCAGTGCTTTGCCACACCAAGAGATGTAATGTCCCAGCTCTCACTTAGCCCAGACCTCAGTGACAACTAAGAGTTTCAACAGCTGTCTTTGAGAGACATAGGACACACTGCTTTTGCATAACTGAGGCACCAAGAGACAGGAGGAGTTGGGAGCAAGAAGTTTCCTCCAACCCACATTTCATAACTTTTTTCCTCCAATCTTGTTCCTTTGTGCAGGGATGAACAGCCCTCACACTTATTTTACCCAAGGAGGAATTCTGACTTTATAAAAGTTTTTAGAAACCAGTTCTATTGGTGTCCTAGGGACGTTAAATCCTATGCATTTCTGCTACATTAGGACCCTCACAGAAGCAACTTACGCTTCTTAGTGTTCGCTGTGCCTTCAGCTTCCCCATTGCCAAGTAGGAGGCCAATTAGCACAGCTTTTTTGTCACTTTCCAAAATTCATAGATCACAGCAGTTTATTCTATTGGATATCAGTAGTCTAACCTTTCCATTACAGCCTAAAGGCTTTATGCAGTCACAATAAAGATATATGACAGCTATATTAGTTACTGCAGTTGACATTTGGAGAAGAACTTCCTTCGTTACAAAATGGCATCAACAGAAGAACTGCAATAAACCAGATGTGTACTTGAAGACAGATGCAGATATAGGTAAAGATATATTCATATCAAAGACATCCTCTGATGAAGTCAGTAGGGATTGTATCAGTCACAGAAGAACTTGTGCTTTTGTGCTGAAGAGATGACTAAGGAATTCATAGATCAGGCAAATGACGAATGAATAACAATTACTCCAGCTGTGAGCCACAAAGAGCTATCCTTGTGGAAATGGTCTCTTTGTGGATCTCTCAGTCAAAGTCATAAGAACCTGTGCTTTTCGTTCCCTGGGCTTAAGAAACACATCACTGACCACTCCCTTGCAAGCAGGAACAGCTACAAAACCTAAAGCAAAATGGTGGGAGAAGAGCAAAGAAGAACCAGGAGTGAAGGTTCAGCAAACAGCAGGAAGCACTAAGCAAAAAGCCACAGGTGGTGTGCGCTGTCCTTAGAAAAGATCAGGTGGCTAACAGAGAAAAGTGTTTGGGGGTGGGCTGTGCAGTCACAGCACTGTGTCATACTCCCCATAAGAAGTGCCAGGCCAGCCTTCCTGGAGAAAGAAAATCGCTTCTTTCTGCAGAGACAATAATAATTTCTGTGCAATTCTCAAATCTTAAAATTCTGACCCAGGCCTAGACATGCCTGGAAAGTTCAGAGTCTCCAAGTCTTTTTAAACCCTGGCTATTCTATGAAACGATGATCTGTCTTTATAGGTGCCACAACCAACTGTGGCCTGTGTGATACAACCATTTTTCCAACAGGAGATGAAGTATGTAATTCATGTCAGCTAACGAACACCTGCAAAATTATGTCTGTTATGGTGTTGGCACTACTCTAAGCTGGTTTTTAAACTGGTGACCTTTGGGTGAAAAGCTCTGCATTCCTGTTCTCTGAGCTATCCATTTGCTCATATTCAATATTTTATGTTCCCCATGGTCTTGGTGTTCATGCAATATTTAATGGATGTATACACTCCTTTGTGGATCAGAGTGTATCATCTATTTCTGCTGAAATAATATAAACCATGACCACAAGAAAGACATAATGCCATGCTTCTAAAATGCATGCTTTTACTGCATGTAAACATGAACCCTATGTAATTTGTTATAAGCCCACATGTCTTACTGCAGACAGCCTAAGAGTGCTGCAACCACTCTGCATTTTGTGATGTTTAAATCTATCCGAGCATTGTGGAGTCATCACCCCCAAACTGGTAGGTCATTGCTTGACATCTTGTTTAAATCTTACATAGCAAGAAAGGACTCATAATGAGTAACAACAACATCCATTTCTACCTCACAAGAAAGGGGGACACAAGTACAGTTGCATTACAGTTACATTTTTACCACAAATCAAGTAGGGTTTCAGGCCCATTCAAATTAATAGGAATTCAGTCACGGACTTGAACTAGAAGGAGAATCAGGAAACAGATTTTTTAGGAGAAAACAAAATGTCTGCAAAAGCAGTTTTAAGATGCTGTGATTATTCCTTCATGTTCTTATTCCCTTTGTGATTATGATCATCACTAGTTCAGGGCAACTGAAACAGGATTTGTTGAACATCTTCTGTTGCAACCATCTTTGGAGAAAAGACAGGACTTTGAGTAATTTTTTTTATTTTGTTGTACTGAAAAGAGTGTGCTTTCATAGAAAGTTTGGATTTCCAGTGAAAGCTATTTTACGCAAATCAAATTTTTTCAGGCAGACACCTTCAAATTTTTGTTGTTACTGTTTCGGTTGGGTCTGACCAAAGTAAGGTAGCAGATTTATTGAGTGAAATTAAAGTACAAAATTCTGTTAGTATGTGCAAAAGGATCCTCTGAAAATATCCTGATTTTTGTTTGGGTTTTGTTACTATATAGACACCTCCCCATATACATCCTGGATGCATTTAATTCCTTTCTGTGGGGCACTGTATCACAACATAGTGCTACTGCTGATACACCTTTTACCTGTCTCTATGTTTGTGCTTGGTTCCGTGTTTTACTGTTTGTAATCAGCCATAAAAATTACACATTTTTGTAGCAAGAAAAATTTGGTCATAGCTTCCATGAAAGACACCCAATTACTATCATCACTAAATAAAGAAAAAGCGAATTCATAAGTAGTTTTAGTACCTGCGTAATGAAAATGTGCAGCTCCGTGGCGGAGGCATGCCATTACGTAGCATCACAGAGACAGGATACAAAGGTTTGTGTTAACTGGCATGGATCTGTCGCCTGTGAGGGATGCCTCGGTAATGATGACAAGAGGTGGCACACCGCTGCTTTCTTCTAGCAGGATTTAGCCGTTTACGGGTAAAATTTTGCTCTCTGCAGTCCCTGCAGTGAAAAAATGAAGGAACATTAATTTCCCCTGCTGCTTTATCTATGGGGAGACTCAATTTTCAAAGCGCAAATCAGCACACAAAAATAAAAACAGGGAGCATCAAACTCCTTGGAATTAGCAAAGAATATGGTGGCAGAAAGAAAGGACATCCCATTTTGAGTGGTTGCTGGGAAAAAACCTCACTGAACAAAAACCACTGGCTTGATACAGTCACAAAAAGAAATGGACACAGCATGCTTGCTATAACAAACCCAATTTTTAAACAGTACAGGAATGTTAATAATACACCTACTTAAAATGTATACATTGCATTTTGCCACAGTATTTTCTGCTGTACATGACAGTGTACTAATCTACCTGTTGTAACAGTGCATGCTAAACACAGAACAAGATTTTTGTCAAGCAAAGTCACTGCAATAGCTAATAACACAGCAGAAGTATAAATACTGATGCAAATCTTAACTGCCAAAAGCTATTTGCAATCTGAATAATGAACTAAAGAATGATATATAGCAAAGTCAAGACGCCTTGAAAATCTGGCACTAACCAATCTTCCCACATGTATACCCAAAACAAACACTGCCTGGCCCAACAACATCTGTAACACACAAATTAGCGCAGGAAAGAACTGGATAATGTTAAATAAGAGATAGGGTCACATGGCCAGTAGTCATTCATCAGAAGAGCCACAGGAAACTCAGCTGCATGAAATGAAGGTAGTGATTTGTGCTATGCAAAGCAGTGGAACATGAGGACTATAACTAGAGCAAAGAATTTTTTATAACATGTGTAATGGAACAGGAACTTTAGCTGTGGATATAAAATGAGCACAAAAGCACCCTGTCCATTACTTTAGGTCTTTAACAAATGAATTGTCAGGTAACACTGACAACCAGCCTACACAGCAACAAGGTGGAGGTTGTGACTAAATTATCTGGAGGAAGGGAGGACATAGCAATGGGCAGAGGGAGATAACCAACAGGATGTTAGAGAGGCCAAAGGAGAGAAATTCTTCAAGCCTCATGTCTCAAGACCACTTCAATACTGGCTAAATGCTAAGAACACACACTGGCCCCCAAAGCTCTTGTGTCTCTCTGAACACTTCTCCTCTGTTGGAGAATTACTTACTTGCATCCAATAGTTTCTTTCCTCTTTTCTAACATCAGAAATCTGACAGTAAAACCTCTTTCCCTTTTCTGGAAGGCTCTTTCTGTGTCTGACTATCAGAAGTGACTGTACATGGAATGAAACCTTTGGGAGTGGGGGAAGTACAAAAATTCTGTTATTGGTGATCATCAGGAACAATTTACATGGGAACTTAGAGCAGTGCTGCTCAAACTCAGGCTCCTATTGCTATTAAAAAGAATTACTGTTTACTGAGCATCTGTTTCCATTAATGGTATGAGATTAAGGCTGCTTGCCACCTGGTGAATACTAGTAGACAATCTTTAAGCAAATGAGGTCCTCTTTCTCTTAATTTTAATATATTTTTTTATTTTGTTAAGCAGAAGCTTCACTGCAGAGTCCTTGCTTCAGCAGTTGAAAGCATTTAGATTAATTTGGTACCCTTTCCCCTTAAGATTTTCTTTGGAGGAAATTTTTTTATGATAAAAGAATGAACAGAAACATTACAGTAAAATAATTAACTGCTCAGAAAGCTCCTTTCAATATAAATATTCCTGACAGAGAACCACAGAAATGAGTCTAGGTCAAAGCAAACATGAGGCAGACAGGTGAAGCTTGATGGTGTGGCCATATGTACAAGCTACTGTGAGAAAAGCTGGAGGGAAGATTTGCAGCAAATTAACCATGGGATCTGCTTGCGCACATCGCTCCTCTGGAGGTAAATGTGCAACCTGCCCCAAGGTGAAAATGTATCTTGTCATTTTCTTATATATACAGAGAATCACTAGGTTGAAAGAGGTACCTGAAGGCAAATTATGAGATAGATCAGCAGAAGCTTATGAGGGATTCCTCCCAAGGCCTGTTGATGACAGGAGGTATGAACATAGTTGTTTGGAAATCTAAAATGGGCACTGAGTCACTTGTGATTGGCCTGAAGAGCGAATTGGACTCTAAGCACTGGATGGATGCAGAGAGGATCTCTGAAAGCTATGTATGAATTACAGGGTAGGGAACATGGAACCAGGATGCAAAGAGGAATACAATATAGCCAATGGATGGATTGGACAAAAAAATCTGCGCTGCAGTACCTTGTTCAGAAAACAGTGTTGCTGCAAGCAAAGATACAAAGACAGTGACAGAAACCATTTCAGTTGTTAGGATGCACACAGTGGGCCATATCTTAAAGATCTTAGAAAATAAATACCTGCAGGCTATAGAAATGTCCAGTATAAAATTATGTCTAAGTAAGTTTTAAATAGAAGGCAGGATATCAGTATTTTTCACAGTAAAATAGGGTAATAAGGAAGGTTTAAAAGAACAAGATTAATTGCTCTGTGTTAGCCATCATCAGCCAGACCTGATGGACAAGACACCCACAAGGCATCGTAGTTTTAATCTGGATTGAATGAATCATACACATCATGGTGGTCAGTCTCACTTATCTGCACTGTAACTGAATTTATATTTGTGGCGGGGGGGGCAGGAGTGAATCAAAGTCAGAACCTGATGAAATCTGTGGAAATTTGGATGGGTTTAGCAGCTCTTCCATATTGTGCAAAACTCTAACAAAAACGGCAATCATCTCTTACAACCCTGAGCTAAAATGCCATTTTAGAAGTCAGAAGTTGTGTGACCACAGTAAATTAATTGGTATGACATAAAACATATTATGAGATTTCTTTTTTAATTTTGAGTGTAATTACAGTCTCCTTTTAACCTTCCTCATAGTTGCAGTATGTATTTGTATTATTCTAAACTCAAAATATAATAATAAATTATAATCAATTAAAGCACTTAGAGGTTTTTCTTTCAAATGCACATATTCCAGAAACAATTGTATTTTGCTTTAAAAGCAAGAACTCTCAGGTCTCTGCTTATTATTGGTGCTGAGAACACAACAATCATATTTTATTCAGGATACTTACTGTCCCAGATAGGTGCCTGGCAAATTGCTCTGAGTATTTTCCAGTGCAATTATAGACAGATTGCTTAGAGCTTGAGTCCAATAAATGGAATGACATTGTGACATGGTTTGTGCTTATTTATCAGAAACTATAAGCAACTTTAACCCTCCTATTTAATGGTGTGCAAAGTCCTTAGACTGTGTAGTGGTTATGAACAGATAGTTATATTTTTCTGAATACTTTTTCTACTAAAGCTAAAAGGAACAAGCCAAGAATGTGTGACTAGAGAACAATGACAATTACTGACATTTTAAACTGTAGAGCACTGGTTGGTAAGTTACAGCCTTTTAAATTACAGATGTGGTTTTTCTTGTTTAATTCTACTCAGTATTAATTCCTTGATCTAGCTGACCACTAAACTGCATCTGCTGTCAGGTAGAAGAGGCTGTACGTAGTGGGAAAGAGCAGGGGGAAAGGAGACAGATTTTTTTTTTCTTTGTACAAATGCAAGCTTTAAAGCCTTAAAAATACTGCACATGAAGTTCAGGAGCTTTCTCTCCTCCTCACGTTAGAGAAGCCATGAGATCCAATAGAGCAACAGGACATGGATTTTGCTGGTTTGTTTATTTCAGCTTGGCTTGTGACCATAAGCTTTTCTTCTCCTTCTATATTGCATAGGGCCAACCACCACCATTTAGAAGAATCACTGCACTAGGCTTTAATGGATCCTTTCTAATTTTTGAATAGGATCCTATTGATTCAATTACAGCTCCAGTGCAAAATGTAATAAAAGACTTGTATGATTTTTCTTTGTAATACACTTAGTTAAGACATTTTTGCACACTGCCGATCCTTTAATGTTTACAAATAAGTCAAAGACAAACTTTCCCCTCAAATTCCACATGTGCTCTGACATGGAAGGCTGTTCAGGTGGTAGTCTGAATGTCTGCCTTAAGTTTTAAAAGGAAATACACTTGCACAGACATAAGTTGTCAGATCCTTGCCCTATTCCCTTCAAGTTTAACTGGAAACTACAGTAGCTGTCATTATATAGGCACACAAATTAGAAAAAGTGGGATGATAATTCAGTTTTACAGTAGCATACATAACAATCAGACAAACCATTTAAGAGGAAAAGGCAGGAAAGACTGTAACACTGGTTATTCTACATTAAGGAATTAATGTAATTAATGAACCAGTAAACATGTACAGTGCAATGAGACCCTGCCTCATTTTCACTTACAGTGTCTTTCAGAATCCAAACACACACCCACAGAACCTGAGAGACTCCAACACAAAGTTACTCTGACAATTTGCTTGGCCCTACAATTTTGTATTTTGTCTGAAGCTTCAGCCCTACCCGTTTTGCTCTGTGTTTCAGAAGTCCATCAGAATTTTTGCAAGCAAAACTTTACAACAGCATTCAAAGCATCCCTTAATTTCCAGAGCTGATCAGGAGGGAAGCTGGCCCTGCAGGTATTAACTGGCAATTTAGATTAAAAAGCCTCATTTAAAGAAATTACTCCATGGATGAATGGTTACCTTGCAGGAAGACAAAAATAAACTGAAAACCATAGAGCTGGCATATGTTTGTGACCTGCAATACAAGATCCATGGGAATAGTTGCAAAAAAAACCCTACTTTGCAAAAGCAGCAGGATGAACAACAGGCATATCCCTGCTTTAATTCTAAGATAGATTTGGCACAGAGTCTTTCCTCCTTACTGGAGAGAGCTGTAAGAATCTGTGTTTTTATTTTAAATGCTTAGGCGTCAGGACGAGGGCTGGAGACCAATTTAACATGAAAATTAAAAGTGCAGCAAAGAAAGCACAACATTCAGAGGGTATGATTTTCCTTATTCTTCTACAGTTTCCCCTTTTCACTATAGATGACAGAGTGACAAAGGCCAGACTGTTTAGAAGGATGGTTAATTCAGGAACTAAGACATTTTGTGATTTGTTCAGAGGGAGCCTGTGCATTAGAGCAGGAAAATACTCTAGCAATCTTATGCTCATCCTCTGTTTCTAAATGATTAATAATATAATCCTCTTAAAAAAAATAAATATTGCTTTTCAAGAGCACCTGCAAAATATCCTGGCTTCCACCTACATTTTTAACACACGATAGTGAAAGAACAATGAAATCCTATACCAGGAAGGGCTGGTGGGAGTAAGTACAGAGCTACCTTCTAGGTATCTTTTCTTAGACTTGTCAGATCTTGCAGGGGTCAAGCGTTAAAGCCCCATAGTGGCATTTGAGACCTGCATCTTACATGAGCTCTGCTCCCTGAAAGTAACTTCTAAACATGTGTGCCTAGCCTTACCCTGGTGCAATAAGTGTTACAGGAAGTTCTGCAACTTTAAAAAAAAAGATTCTTCTGAAATCAGTAACTTGGCTGTAGTCACATACCTCTCTTACCATCATTTAAAAAAAAAAAAAAGAAGAGAAAGACACCCTGTTTTTAACATCAATCTATTTTAAACTACAATGTCCTGTACCTGTTGGAAAGGCACCTACTAGCTCATTTGGAAGATCTAACCAGGTACAGTACGTGGAAAAAAATTCCCAGGTTTCCCAACACAACTAATCCCTACTGAATCTTCCTGATTAGCTTGTTTTTGTCAGGTAATTAGGATCTTTAGCAAATACTCACATGCTGAGGTTATTAATATTATTTATTTCCTAATTCCTTTTTCAAAACTACCAAATAGTACTAAAAAGGTGCCACAGCAGTGGCTGGATGACAAGGAGATAGTGGAACAGCAAAAGTCTGAGAGCTTCTCAAGGGAAAGTGCAGAGGGTTGAGTGGTACAGACAGGAAACTGTGGAGAGAGAACCACAAAAAGAAAGAACAGATAAAGAGAGGGATACCGTGCAGGAAACTGGACACTAGACAGAAAACATGCCCTGGAAAGAGAGTAAAAATAATAACACAATAACATTATTTCTAGTAGCTCTGCCCATACTAGCCAAAACCCCATGTTGCTTCAAGCTCTGCAACTTCACATTATTCATGCCTGTAACAGTCATGCCCATTTTTAAAGAGAAGGCCACATTTCCCTTATTCCCACCGTCACTTATACTTCTCCACTAGAAGTTCTGCTTCTCCAGGCTGGAACTGCCTCCTTGTAGTACTCACATATGCCTCAATCTCAGTGCCTCTGAATGCTACTTGGAGACAAATTATAGTAAGTATGGCAGACAGAAAAGAGAGAACTCCTAGTCCCATGGCTTTTTCACATCCATGTATCACTAAGCATATTTGCATCCTAGAAGATTCCAAAGCAGGCTTGTCCTCAGCTGCAGCTCAATGCTTACAGCCAGATTTTGCACTTCACCAAGCCTTGGGCTAGTCTATGCAAAGCCCTGTGTGACAAAAAATATGGCATATAATCTAAGTCAATGGTGTTTGCCTGGAGTTCCTAAGCCACCACACTCTCTGGTGGTCCAAGCTTGGCCTGCTATGGTGGCAGTGAGGAACTTGCTGCAATTATCTCCATGCTTCCCAAGGGCTGCAACGCCTCTCTGTGGAATGAAAGGACACATTCATTTTAATAGGCAGGAACTTGAGTCCTGTGTATGATGCTTCTTGTGTGTCTCATTCTTAAGCTTCCCACTGTAAATCAGAGCCTCTATTTTGAGACATTTTTCTCTGAAAAAAGTAAACAAAAAAAATCATGATGTCTAATATAGTTTGGAAAGATAGACTGTGCCACTCCAAGCTTATTTAATTGCCTTTATTTTTTCCCTCAGAAAAGAGATCAGAGATGTACTGCAAAAAATGGAAATCCAATGTGGCAGATTAGCAACATTCTCTGCTGCCCGGGCAGCAGGCTCACATTTTGCTCCAGAACAGACTTGTGGGGTCTTTGCTCATCTGCTGTCCCAGTCAACAAGAAAAAAAATAATCTTATATGCCACTGGAGCCAGGACATAAGTAACAGGCCTCCATTATCATTGCAGCATGTATTTTGAAAGGCAGCCTGAAGCCAGCACATTTTTCTGACTTAAAAAAATGTTGACTTGCATCTTGAGGGCAGAAGGAACACACAGTAAACACCAAAAAATGAATTATTAATTGCTGAAGTAAAAGAAGGAGGGCAATTCAATCTTGAATTCCACCAGGATTCCCAGTTCTCTGTCTAAGATATTGGTAACATGGACATCATAATTTGGAGCACTAATATATTTGCAAAGTTAACCAAAGTGAAATTGCAAAGACAAATTGCATGTCACCAGATGCAAACATTTCTAATTATTTTACTGCCTACATGAAAGCAGTGCTTCTGATACAAAACAATCAGGAATAGCATTTTAGTCAACCAGAAATGAGGGAACTGTCAGCAAAACTTAATCCAAGAGAAATGGAGAAAGACATTCCATTTTGTCACTGTCAGAGAAACCTTGAGGTTTTCTTCTCCCTCTTTGATTTACTCCCCTGTACACAATCAATGTGTACATCTCCAGTTTTAGCTGCCTTGGAGACAAAGTCACACAACCAAGAAATAGTATATTGCCTAAGAAAGGTAGTGCATCAGGAAAGGTAACATATCATCTAGTACCCTGCTTAATATATTGACTCTAGGCTAAAGTTTACCGGTGGATCCTGCCCATGATGTATTCTCTTCTATTTCCCTAGATCCAATCCACAGCTTTAGTGCTGCAGTTCTGTGCATGCAGCTGAAAAGAGAAATCTGATCTTTCTCTCATTCTCTTCCTCACAAATTAAAACCACCACAATTTACTTCCTCCTTGCTGGGGTGAGCTTGCTAAAGTTTTTTCAGCTTGGTGTTGACCTTTGGTAAGTGCTATGCAAGCTTAAAGGTGATTTGTACATTGTCAAGGAAAGAAGCAACACATACTCTGCAAATCTGTGGTAGTTCTCCCCGCTTCATGGAAACATAGAACATTTCAGGATCTTCTGTGTTAGCTTCCAGCATACGCTGTCTGCAATAAAATATGGCAGAAAAGAAAAACTAACCATTGACAAACCAACTGAAGAAGATACAGCATTTTTATTCAGCACCAGGTGAAATACATTTTGAAGCAAGATTCCTTGTTCACCATTAGAAGACAATAACCTGTCCCCATTTCTTGTCACAGAGCTGGGGCCTGTTAGGCAATGACTGAATTAGCATGCTATCAAAATAGCTTCCATGTTCCAACATTAACTTTTTTTCATTAATACAACACAAAACTGTAATCAAAACCAATAGGTAGTTTGTAATAGCTGGTTTGCAATTGGCCAACGGTGATCAAAAGACTAAGTATGTCTCGAGACCAGTTCCTGGTGATCACTGGATTAGCTACCCCGATCACCTCAAGCTACTTCACAGCAATTCAGTTTGCAACTATACCAGGTTCAAGATCTTGTTTTGTGAATACAGGTTACTGCTCTGTATATTGCCAGTACCTGATAGCAACAGCTACGTGGAAGGAAGGGAATATTAAGAAAAAATCAAAAGACTTTATCCATAAATGATCAAGAGAAACATGAGAGATTTTGCCTCTAGACCCAAAAGAATTTTTGAGAAGAGGTAAAACACCACAGAAGAATTCCCAAGAGGGTAAAAGGAACCGAAGCAGGCAGATGGGATTATAAATAATCTCACTGACATATTTCTAGAAGAGAGGTGAAATTCAGCTACTAGTCACACACAGAAAACCCCAGTCCACAGACCTTTCCTGCTCTGTCCCAGAATCCAGAAGGATGAGGTGCAAACAAGATCAATAAGTAAGAAAAGGAGAGGGGAAACTTTGTATGAAAAGGATTTGCTCTGTGTCTAGACTAGCACAATCAGAATCACATCTCATGACAGCAGAAGTAGTAAGAGAGAAAAGATTTTGCCATAGAGCAAAAATGAGGAGGCCTCTCTATCACCCCTGGCTCAGTGGGAGAAGTCAAATCTTTCACCTAGCAGTGAAATTCAACTCAATTAAAGAAGAACCGTAGGCACCAGCAATGTCTGTATTCTGGAAGTTGTCATCACAGAATTACTGGGTTTTGAAGTGCCCTTTGCTTATTTTGCAGAATTAGACCATTTGCATGCTCTTCCGTGTATGTCTAGGATTTACTAAGCAATTACAATTATTAACATGATCCAATACATTGCTTCAGCAATCCAGTTGCTTAGCTTACAAAGGCTTTTCCGGCTCCTCGTGAACTGCCATAAAGTGAAGCAATATTCCAAGATGACACACAGGACACTTGGTGTGACTCTTGTATCTTACGGAAATGTCTTAAGACAGACTGCTAATCTGCGAAAAGGAAAAGAACTTCTCACTTAATAAAACCTTTGGTTTTTTCTCTTCCTCTGCAGTACAGGCATCTCGCTGCTGGTAACAGTCAGCTGGGAAGAATTCTGGATCTTGGTTCCTAATGACATCTCTTGGGCACAGGCGGTGTGGCAACTACTGAAATGTGTTAAATGTTAAGAAGTAGAAAGGTTCCAGAAAACCATCAGTGTTTTCTTAGAGGTTTAGGAAAGAAGAACTGCCACCTTGCCAGCATAGAACTTTCAAAGACATACAGCTCTTCCTCCGTTAAAAAAAAATGTAGTAAGACCTCATATATTTTTACTTGCAAAGAGAAAATTTGTCATAGCATACTTTTAGGACTCCTAGCATTATAAGACAGCCCTAAGCAAAACCTGCAAGTGGTGTTACAACTTATTAACTGATGAGGCCTCTCTCATATGCCAGATGGATACGTCTGACCTTAATGAGACATTCTGTAAGTCTTCTGGCCATTTTGACCAGACAACTTTACCACCTGTTATGAAAGCTTCTATCAAACTGTCCATTTGCATAATCCTAGCAAACACTTACCTACATCTTTTAAAATATAGCATAGAAAAAAAAGGTATGAGTTACAGTCAAATAGCAGTTGTAAAGGATAAAGTTAGTTTACAACTCTCACTATGAGAGTGATAAACCGTTATTGCTTGATGCTTCTTCCCAGGAAAAAAATAACTTCTTCTCACATTATCTTGAGCACTTCATTTAAAAAACCAAGTAACCTAAAGTGGATTCATCTGCTGTTACAGTTGCCAAACACCCCATATATAAATGATGAATCTCAATACAGCAAGGACACAGGCAAGTTTATAATGACCTGATGATGTCAGAGGAATAATGATAATAAATAATCATAAAACAACTGCCACCAATATTAAGATGTAGCCTGTGCTACATTGCCACTTTCCTGATCTTCATTCTTTTCTGACATTAGTCCACTATTCATCAATGGGAATTTTGGCCAAATGGAATTTTGACTTGGTAAAAATGGAAAAGGACTCATCTTTCAGAAGAGGAATGAAGAAGACCAAAATAAAATTGAGAGTCTATTTTTTAAGAATTAAAATTGTATCAGTAATAAGTTGAAATAACAAATGTTCGTGTCACTCTAGCATAGATTCAGTAATTTACCTCCTTGTCGTGTGGTTTGTTTTAAAGTTATTGGACCTGGAGAGACTCAGGCAAGCATTGAAACTACTACCCTCATTTCTGTTGTTCCCACAAACAAATTTCAGAGTTTGAATTAAATCCAAAAATGCCTCCTTAGTGTTGGTAGGGTAAAAATTAACTTTAGTATGTGAGATGCAGCACCAGTGCTGTTGACAAAACCAAACCAAACCCACTTATATAAACAGATGAGAAATGCAGCATGACAGAATTGCTGTAGTACTATGTGGGAGGCATTAAAAGTAAGGACACTTCCATAACAGCCATATTCACTCGTGACCATAAACTGAACAGAAAATACCACGTAACCTTCCTAAAATGAAAGCACTTTACCCACCACCCTCAATACAGACTGGAGCTACTGCATGGCGTGAATTGCATTACATCAGTTCATCTCTGAAAGCACAGAAATATCTCCCAGACATTACCATTGGGGAAGATGTTAAACTGCCAACCACATTTTGGCACAGTTTGTTATGAAAAAAACAAAAGGTTTCCTTTTTACAGTGCATATTTTGTCACTGTGATTTGGCCTCAAATTCCTGGGAAGGGCGGAAGGAATTTTGCCCTTTTATTAGCTCCAGATCAGTCGCTTGTTATGGTGACAGCCACACTACAACCAATGTTATGTCTGCTGAAAAGAGCTGTGACTCCATCCCTCCTTCTCTCTGCCTCCCCAGCCGTAATTTTCAGTGCAGGGGAATGAAGAGACATTTTTATAGATTGTAGTTATGCCAAAGCAAGGAAACATCCAACTGCAGTTAAAGAATGGCAGAACTTTGGGAGGAAGCTTTAACAATTCTTCTACCTAGTCCCTGCATTGCAGTCTACCTTTCCAGAGTAGGATTTAAAAAAAAAAAATATTCTTGAACTATTTGAAGACTCCTTACCTCCCAGGTAATGTATTTGTTCCTACTAGAGCTAAAATGGAACATAACAAACAAAGCTTTCATTTTTTCATTTTCTTGGAGCAAGGCCCGCATTTTGGAAGATAGTAAGCACAGCGGTAACATCGCAAATTACTCTAAATTGAATACCTAGCTGTAATTTTAATTCTTTCCTGATAGATATTAGCTTGAATTTGATTACATTTTATGTGTACTAAAGTGGACTTAACAGAGACTGCCTGAAGGAAGTACGCAACAGTTAGGATAAGGAATGGGTAATTGAGGTTGGATATATCCATGAGCTAAGAGCACACCAGGAAAGTAACAAATGACTCACGGTTTCTGACTGTACCATTGATTCCCTATATGACTTCTAAAAAGTAATTTACAATGTGGGTTTTTGCTAAGAATTTCAGTGCGTGCACATTTGAAGGTCCCCAAAGTGTGGACATCAGTGCAACTTAGCTTGTCATTACTAGAACTGGCAGCTAACTTAGGAGATACAGACATTGATTACAGACAACCAAAAAGACGTCAAATTTAGCACATCATTGCCATTAAAGTGCAGTCCTTTTCAGAACAGACCTTCTCAGAGATGACCCTTGTTCATCTGGTTTTAGTGTTCCAGCATGCAGAAGATTACTAATATCTCCTCTGTGGATAAAAAGCAGGAGCAGCAAGTTACTGCGTCAGGTTCCAGCAGTCCTCAGTGCTGGGAAAAAACAAGGGTATAGCCAAAAATTGCTGCCGACCTGCAGCTCTGACCTGATAGAGCAGCCCCCACTAGTCCAAGGCAGTCAAGTGAGCATAAAATTATCTTTGCAATTAGCCATGCATTTTACAATTCCAGAATTTAGGTAATAGGTTGGAATATACTAAGTGGTATCATCTACCTAAGTAATTCTAAACCATCTCAGATGCTTTTTTATTGTAACAAACTTCTATTATTTCTAACTGAAATCTATGGCCTGCTACAAATATCTTGTGTGTTTTCCCTACTGAAGAAGCAGCAAAACTACATATTAATGGTCTGAGCAATAGAAAACATGGCCTGCAAAATTTCAACCTAAGCAATCCAGCACAATGAATAGTCAAAATATCTGTTGTGATGCTTCTGTTGACCAGGGACCACATCTTTTTCATGATAGCTCACCTGCGTTTGAGTATCCTACCTGAGGAGGGTACCCAGACATCCCATTTAGGTGATTCAGCATTAGAAAGAAGAATCCCTGCCATCTCTGCTTGAAATAGGGTAAGACCCATTTAAGGAGATATAATGTGAAGTGAAAGAAAAGAAGTGAAAGGAAATACATATTAGAGTAGCAGGTGGATCACCTTTCCGTTGACACAGTCCCTGATTGGTTTTAAAGAATTCTCTTGGTTTGCTTTATTAGCAAAGAGCTTGGTCACCACTGCAGTGAATGGCAACCTTCCAAAAATTTCTCAGTCTTATATTCCTTTCACCACCCATTATCCCAGTCCAAAGTCTTTGTAATTTTCCAATTGATCTTGGTTCCCATGTTGTTACTACTCATCATCATCTTACCTCATCGATTCTTCTTTTGCTCCATCCGGTGAGATTTGAAGTTCGTCTTGGATCAGTCATCTTCTCATCCCCTTTACTTTGAAGTCTTGTACCTACACTTTTCTGAAAAAAACCTGTCTGGTTGTTCCATTAACTATTTCACATTTATCTTAGTTAGGTCTACATATTTTAATCACTCCCCAGCTACACAGTTGTATCTTGCTGATTTTTCCTCTTTTGTTTGATCTGTCTCCACTGATTAGTTTGACTGGTTTTTAATCTGGTCCTGGATTGGGGCTATATGGGGGGCAGGCTGAGAATGCTGTTTATGGCCTGTTGAACAGCTCTGTTATCATTAATAACCTTAACCCATTCTATATTAATTTCTAACGTTCTTATAGTCCTAAATTTTCTAGAATCTTCTACAATCAGTTCTTGAACTCCACTGCTCCACTTTCAGGATGTAGTTCAGTTGTGCTCTCATCTTTAGAGCCTGGCTGCTTCTCCATTGTGAGGTAAAACACTATGCAGTACACAGAAAGAACTGTATGCAAGATAAAAAAATCAACAGTCCAAGTTCTGCATTTAACCATGACCATGTTTATTCATAAGCTGACAAAGGTGAGCACAATCTGGATCAAATTTTTCTTTAATTCATACTCCAGGCTTAGTTTTTAGCCTGCACACACATCCCTGCCTGCATATAATTTTCTAGTGTATTTCATCTGGCAGTGAGGCTTTTGTTCACACTTTTGTGCTACACACTGTTAAACACCTGCTACAGCCCTTTCTTGGGGGTTGACTGCATTTCTGTGGTGGGTGAAGTGATTCCCCTATCTAGGGTAATCTGTAATCAGCAGTTCCTCTTTGGGAATGAAAGGTGGTATAAAAATGTACATATTAAAGTGCCTGCCTTTCACTTATTCTTGCAACATGGGAAAACATGTTTTCTTACTATACATTCCATCTACGGAAAAAGCACTTTCCAAGACATCTTTTACCTTGCTGCTGACACATATTAGTATCTAAAGTAGAAAAGCCCCCTGTTATTAATTTTTAAATAATAAAACCACTATTCCTTTTCAAACCTGTCACCTGCTATAGATCTTAATATGTTTCAGTCCATTATGGCAATGCCTGCTGCAATGAAACTGGATTTGGAAAGAATTTGTCACCCAGGGAAAAATTATTTTCTTTTCAGTGGGATCCACAGCATTAAAAAAAATTATAGCAGCATATGCTCTCTGATATATTTTATTAAATACTAAATGTTAGAAATATACATAAACTGAATTCTGGATAGTTTTTGCCTTCCCATTGGAAGCATTACTAGGGCATGCTGCCAGATACAAAGAGAGTCGATACACTGTTAGGAAGCACACAATTTTTTATGTCTTTTGCCTTTACAAAGCGGTTGCAGTGAAATGATGTGTAGCTGCTGGCACTTAAACAAGCAATGACACAGATACTAGGGAAGTTTCTTTTTGCTCTAAATCATCTTGCCCTCTCTCCTTCTCTACTTAGCAATGAACAGTGTCATGGCAGATACACCTCTGAGAGTCCCGACTTTGGTTTCATTTGTGGATGATTTTCCCCCTTTTAAATTTTTTGATCATTTCAAAAACACCCCACAGAAGACCACCCTGTAGCAAATCAGGTATCTGCATGGATGTTGATTGCTTTGCTGGAAGTTCAGGTATCTGCATGGATGTTGGTTGCTTTGCTGGAAGTTCCCTGTGATGTTCATGGGTAGTCTTCACCCATCTTCCTCACTCAGCTCACTGTCTTGCAATTGACACTGTACAAAATTTTTTGCAAATCTGAAACCCAACCACACTTTCCCAAGAGAGACAGATGCTTTCTTCTCCTCCCATCTGTTAATTTTTATAATTTTTTTTTTATTAACCATTTTAAAAAGATCTTAAAGTACCGACAACTGCTACCCCCAGCCCTCTGAAGAAGAACGGCCAGACACATGCTGGTATGCAACAGCATGACCCTCTCAGGCACCAGGAGTCTGCTAATGAACAGAACCAGGCAGCAACTTCTGCCTCTCTAGATCCAGAAACAAAAGGTAAAAATCTGTTGCTGAAGAATTCTTTGTTACAGATAGCAAAGCAGTACCTCCTTCCTCCTGTCAGACACTTAGCTGACCAAGAGGGGCAGCACCCATTACACAGGCTGATTTCAGGACTTCAAAAGCAGCCACATAAGAGGAACAAGGAGCAGAAGGCCTACTCTGCTTATGGCACTGCTGGCTCTGTTTCTGCCATTGCTCCAGTGAGCTAAATGCCTTCTCCATTTCCCCCAGTCCCCTGCAAAAGCTTCTCTCCCCTAGTAAGCTCCTTCTTTTTTCTTCCCAGCACATAGCCTTGCTCAGCCAAGCAATGCCCTGCAACAACTGCTGTTCTCACTGCTGCCAACCAGATGGCTTTGTATTAGCATGAACACCTTTGCTGCCATTACTGCAGTTCTCTAACCTCACATTTCTCCTTGACAGGGTGGTAGCAGAGCTAGTGCCTCCTCTTTGCTGGAAGTACACGCTCAGCACTTCAGTAGCTGTTAGCACATTCTGAGGAATTTCCAGCCCTATGAGCACTTCTGTCTCCAGAGTACCCCATGTTCAGAGCATAGTCTGTGAGCAAAGCATTTCCAGTCAAGCTACTTCTCTGTTGCAGATGCATCTCTATGGCCATCTTTGCTCTTCTCTCATCCTCACTACTGCATCTATCACAGTGTATTTCCTTCAAGGGAGATAATAGCTTAACAGCCTTCAAGCAAAGGGAGATATACGAGTCTATATCTGCTGAAAATATGGCCCTTTTTCAGGGAAAGTGAATTATCACAAATTCTTCCTCACCTCCAAATACCGCTTCTCACATGATGCAAGTTGTAAGCAGCAATATAGCATAGGTTTTTCCCTAGCAGCTAAAATTATAACAAAGCTTAATTTCTTTTCCTAGTTGCCCTTATTGTTTGTGACTCATTACTAATCACACTGTTTGGAAATAAAGTAGTCCTTAAAACTTATATGCAATACATAGCCATGACAAAACTATAAATGCACAATCACTTAAAATATAGTCATCTATCTGTAAATCACAGGAGTAATACTGATCCCTAGGAAATTGTACAAATACATATTGCAGCTCTAGAGATTGCATATGGCTCCAAATTCAGGCCCCAACAATAGTTACACTCACAAATGGACTTTTGCTAAGAATCAGGGTAGATTGTCTATTTTGTACTAGAGGGTATGTCTATGAAGGAAGCTCAAATTTTCTTGCTTTCTACCTCCCCAAAATTCTGAGCCACACTATGTTATTAGTAATCTAGTTCCATTTATTAGTAAAATGGTAAAAATAAAGAAAAAAAGCAAAAAATGTGTGATCCAGGAGAGAGGACCTGGTTTCATTTATCATCTCCCCTCTATTTCCCAGCTCCTTTGCTTGTCTTCTTGTAGCTTTTTTACATGTCATTTTATATACCTTTTATATATCGCTCGTACTGTACACTGGTATGAGTTTCACACCAGTAAGACTGAATGCACTAAAAACTCCTTACAGGATGAGTTACACCAGCATCAGATTCTTATCCTCAATTTATGTCCTGCAAAAGGTTACAAAGATGCAGACAAATACATACTGCAATCTTCTGTGCTGATGGTAATATAGAAGAAAAACAATTTTTTTTATAAGTGGTGGAAATGTGTCCTAAAGGATAGCTTTGCATTGGTGCTTCACTGTTCTTTTAGGAGCTCTTTACCAATAACTTACATTCCCTCTACTGCTCAGTCAGGTTCTATCAAAAAATAAATATCTAGGTACGGCAGAGTGTGTTTTTTGTATTTAACAATACTGGATTTTAATTAGCTTTTCATCTATTCCCCTTAATTTTAACTATCTTATTGTTTATCTTGATAAATTAACTGTTCTTTTCTCCACTTACATATTATCTCTTCAGCTAATCATTATTATGCACTACTTTCTACTTGTACTAAAGCTACCTTTTTGACTTCCCCTGTTACTAATTACTTCTAAATTCTCTCCTGCTGAACATTCCTCCTCCAATACAATTCAGCTTAACACTCTATGTAAGCAACTGGGTACCATAACTAAGATGAGCCTCAGAGAGACAAAATACCTTCCCAAATTTCTGGTCTGACCTTTAAAAGAAAGTTTGCTGGAAAATAAAGGCATGGGCTATGAATTACACACAAATTTATACACGAGATGACTTGCCTCATTTGTATGATATGGCTTCCCAGTTGGTTTGGCAGCAGCTTGAAAATGAAAAAACAAGAACAGCATCTGGATATCTTTTTAGTATCATCAGTAAAAGCACTTCTCTGCAGATTGAGGGCTCAGGGGCTCCATCTCAGCAGGGCTGACCTCGCTCAGCAACTAAGAGCTAGTTCATCCCACAGAAATGAATTTTACTTCCTGTGGTTTGAAGAAGTGTGACAGTGAATTGCTCCTGTTCCCAGCCATGCTCCTTCTTTGCCCAAAGCCACCATGAGCCACCCCTACAAAGTTCAAAGGAATGGACTGCCATTGTCCCTCCTTTTAATAATGGCTTTGGGTAACTTCGATGTGTTTTCAGCTTCTCTGTGCTTAAAGTTTCCCAATAGAGTAGTGAAGCGTAGCATTTCCTCTGTTGAGCTCTTCTGAAATAAAGAAAAATATCAGTGACCCTGCCTTCTTTATAGGCTAATTCCTCCATGTGCATTTGCATATATTACCGCTGACCACGGGCATGCCTAGCCTTTAATTCTTTTGCTCTTTTCTACCTGAGTAAACATCTCAGAGTCTCCACTTCCCATCTGTACTTTGCTACAGTCCCTAGTAAGCCCACTGCACTCCTGTAAAATGTAAATGAGACTATTAACCTTTCTATTTCTTGACCAAGCAAGTCTGGATACTGTTCACAATTAGTGCCAGGGACATTCCTGAGGAAAGTGCAAACTTAAGTGGAGCAAAAGGCAAGCACATACTATATATACTTTCCCAAGGTGATGAGAAGTATGATATTGTAGTCTTGGAATAATGGTGATTGTGTGTACTTGAAGCAACTGCTGTAGATGAACACTAAATTTTGCCAGCTTGGAAAGAGACTACAGGAAACAAGCAGAACATTACATTGTGGTTTCATGGGTGGTGACTGTCACAGGTGGGTCTGGAAAGATGGCGGACAAAATTATTTGAGATTAGCTTACAGAGAAAAAACAATTACCCTCATATTAGAGAGGGTTCACTGCTTGAATCAGACTTGACTCTGCAGAGGCTAGAGCCACTGATAGTCAACTGAGTCAGCAATGGCAGAAGTGAAAATGGTACGTCAGGGTACAGCAAGCACTGTTCAAGCTGTGCAGCCGTTCCAGATGGGGGTTTAAAGTGCAGCCTATGGAAAATTACAATACTGCAGACACATGCTCAGCAAGCTCCAAATACACAGGGAAAACTCTGCTACCACTGTGTCTCCACACAGTATATTGGAAGTGATGGTGGTTGTCCTGCAAGAGAAATCCAGTGCAAATACTGCATGAAATTGGACATTTTGTGTGAGTATGTCCTAGTGCTCCAAATGAGCAGTACATATGTGAAATTACTTGTGCCAGAGATTCCTGTTATGACTATTGATAGAAATAGCCCTAGATTCACTGTGCACATAGCTACATGTACTGTTAATGTTGCTGCTGTATCAGGAGAGCCACAAGCCATTGAACTGATACCAGTCGTGAGCTCCTTATTTGCAAAAACATTGGCATTTTGCCAGTTACGGATGTGAGATTATGTTGAGTGAGCTAGCTATGGCATTGAGCTCTTGTGCTTTGTTACCTGCTTGTAAATATGACTTCAGGTTCTGCAGCTGTTGAACACACTGCTGTATTTAGCAGCAGTGCTAATGGCAGACAGCTTTCCTTACTGAATATGTAAATAATAAATAGGTATATTACTTCAGCACCAAATATTAGTACACCACAGGCTCCAGTTTTACCTATTTTTATTCTGAGTACTGAGAAAGTATCGTGGAAAATATTTGTTTCCAGAACTTGAAAAAAAACATCAGAATGACTTTATCAAAGAAAGCAGAACTTCTGACTGGTGCTCATCAATAGTGGTGAAAAGGAAGAATACTGGAGAGTTATCTTTGCATGGATTTGAGAGCTAATCTAGGTTATAATGCTTGATAGTCATCACCTGAACACTGAGAAGCTCTGTTTGCAGAACTTAGTGGTATAAAGGGCCTCTCTACCCTTGATCTACAGTATGGATGAACAGCACTACAGGAGGAGAACAGAGACTTTACAATAGTTAATACATGCTGGATTTTACCCCCATTTTATACATGTGCATTAATATGCATGTATCAACACCCATTACTTGTCACAGAATGATGCCCATGATTCTCATCTATCAGCTTTGCAGTTATAGTGGACTGGAAGAGCAGAAGCTGAGTTTTAACAAAATCGCCTTCAGCAGACAGGGAATGTCTTTGTCTGTTCCTGGGAACATCACCTTTCACCACTGAGACTGAAATCTGACCTAGACAATGCCTTTCTCCTTAAGGATGTCCCACCACCACAAGCTCCACATTTCTAACTCTTGCATCATTGTACCTTGACTATCCTTTCTTAATATAAGCATTACAAGCACTAATTTGCAGAATCTCATGCTTGTTTTTGAAAATGCTGCATTAATAGTTTCAAGATGCCTTGCAGAGGGTTCTAGATAGATTGGAGCATTGGGCGATGATTAATGGGATGAAATGTAACAGGTCAAAATGCCAGATTCTGCATCTAGGATGGAGTAATGCCAGGCTCAAATAAAAACTGGGAGAGGAGTGGCTGGAAAGCAGCTCTGCAGAAAGGGATCTGGGGGTGCTGGTTGACAGCAGGCTCAGTATGAGTCAGAGGTGTACCCTGGCAGCCAAGAGGGCAAACCACATCCTGGGGTGCATCAAACACAGCATAACCAGCCAGTCAAAAGAGGTGATTATCCTGCTGTATTTACTGTTGGTGTGGCCTCACCTTGAGTACTGTGTGCAGTTCTGGGCCCCACAATTTAAGAAGGATGTTCAGGTCCTTGAATGTGTCCAGAGGAAGGCACCAAAACTGGTGAAAGGTCTGGAAGGCATGTCTTATGAGGAGTGGCTAAGGACTTTGGGCTTGTCTATTTTGGAGAAAAGGGGACTGAGAGGAGACCTCATTGCTCCCTACAGCTTCTCAAGGAGGGGAAGTGGAGAGAGAGGTGCTGACCGCTTTTCCCTGGTATGCAGTGATAGGATGTGTGTATGAATGGTTCAAATCTGCACCAGGGGAGGCTTAGGCTCAACATTAGGAAGCATTTCTTTACTGAGAGGGTGGTCAAACACTGGAACAGTCTTCCTAGAGAGGTGGTCAATGCCCTAAGCTTGTCAGTGTTTAAGAGGGATTTGGACAGTGCCCTTAACAATATGCTTTAACTTTTGGTCAGCCTAGATGGTCTTTGTAGGTGTCCTCCAACTGAAATTTCTGTTCTATTCTGTTCTATGCTATTCCACTCCACATGAAAGCCAGTTTTGAAAATGTAATGAAAGTGCTTGTGTTACCTATGGTTGTGAATACAAATACTGCAGGGTTATGGAACTGATATATTGTCTACTCCTGTCTCAAAAGCAGACAGCACTGTATTTGCATTCTTAGATAACCTGCACATTTCAATACTTACCTAATGTTACAGAATGCATGTACTACAGAAAAACGCACCAGTAATGTTTGGGACCTTAAATTCAAATACCTTACAGTTGACCGCTCTTTGATCAATCAGAAATGACTCGGGTAGTTGGGGATGTGAATTGTCTGATGGTCAGCAAACGAACCTGTACAGAAAGAACTGAAAATATGATTACTTTCCTTGCTTGCCCTACTGGTCACTAAAGGCCTGGAGAGATGATGACTTGGTATCATCAGTTGCACAATTAGCTATACACTACCACAGCTGCAGGAGAGTGATTTAAAGGTGTTTGCTTAGTGGATAAGATAAAAAAAAACCCAGCTTACTTTATGTCCTTTGGCAATCCTGACTGATACTGCTCCTAAGGGTGCTACCACAACACTTTAGAATTCAGAATAAAATTTCCTTATAATATGTGATTTAAAGTGATTGACTTACCATACCTAAATGCTTAAGCAGTAAATCTCTTAAAGCCAGTACTAACAACTATTACCTCTACAGCTCCAGGGCACAAGGATAGAAATGCCCACCACACAAAAGAGTGTCCCCTGCTCTGCATAATACGCACTGGGCTTGTTGTCAGAGTTGATCCTGAGGTATAGGGTCTGTCCCTTCCATGTGCTTCTGAGGGGGCTTGTTGCCCCTGGGGACCAGGGAAGGAGACGGAGTGTTGCCTCTAAGAGTTTTATCTGACTGTCCCCAGACATAACAGTATGCAAGCAGCAATATGCTGCTCTGCTTTTGGGACAGAGCAAAATACACAGCCCCTTTTCTCAAGGCTTTGCAGTAGTGTCAGCTCCAGATGACATTCTGGTCAGAGGGGGCAGTGCAGCCCCAAACCTCCCTCAGGACTAAGTCAGGACTCTTCACAGGAACAGCAGGAGCAAGAGACTCTTAGAGAAGCAGCATTTTGACAAGTGCTATAGTATGGCACAAGGTCAGTCATTTGTGTTATCATGTAAATCAAAGAGAAATTTTTAATCATCTGCTTGTATGAGCTGTTGCCTGGGAAATTTAACAAAGACGCAGAGCAGTTCAATTAACTGAGGAAAGAAAATAAGGAGAGCTTAGTTGCATTTAAATGAAATCTTAGTTGTATTTCAAAACATAATCCTGGTCCAGAGCAACTGGCTGACTTCCTCCAGATGTTACTGAGGTTTTGCTCCAGCAGGTGTCCCTGTGATACAGGGTACCCCCGCAAAGAACCTGGCCTCAGGTGTTAGGTGGCATTTTCCTGTGTCAGCCCCAGCTGTGACCTAGACAAAGGCATTACAGAGTAGCTGGGAGCAGACAGTGTTTTTCACCTTATAAATTCTACTTTCAGTAACTACCTCCAGGCTTGGAGCAACAAGGTCTCTTCACGCTGCTCTCTCTGTAAAGCCTAATAATAATTAAAAAAAAAAATTCTTTAATTATCTGCCTGCAAAATATGTGCCATAACATGTTTAATGGAAATGATAGTGCCTGCAGGATGCTTATGGCCAGTAGGGCACCCCACATGTCAGCTAGGGTAAGATCCCATCCCCTGTTTGGGAAGGAGGGCTGCTTGGGGAGGACCAGGCTACTCGGGTCCAGGGAGCTGTTCTGTGCAGTCCTTCTGTGCCTTAATCAACAGCAGAGAGATTACAAGATCCTGAATCTACTGAATTCTCTCAAGCCCTCCAACTGCACTCCATCTAAATAAGGCAAAACTGTAGTTGCTTAATCCATAACTTCTACATGTACACTAGTGTGTACGTGCCTCCTTCTTTTCTGGAACATCTGCCTCATTTTTGGCTGTGCTAGTCACTAAATGGATTTCATCAGCAAAGCAGCAGAAAATAGAGCTCGTAAAGTTGGGTATATATCCATGGTTAGGCTGCAAACAGGATCAGGCAGGCTAGGTGGCTCTTCTTGGCCTCTGTTTCCTGATATGTCAATTAAGAACAGCAAGACCTGCCTTCCTACAGGTTGGAAGGTTTGATTTGGGCAGAGACAGTGCATAATGCAGGCTGAGACTGATGCTGTCTTTGTAGCTGCTTGCTGCCAGCACTGACTGGGGATGCTGCCTCAGCAAGCGTAAGCAATGGCACGTAAGTCATAACATGCCAAGTTCTGGCAGCATAAAATTTGCTGCGAGTGCCTCAAATATAAGGAACTAAAGAAATGGTAAGCAGTCTGTTCATATTAGATGTGACATGCTCATTTCTTTGGTGTTGAGGAAGTACTCTCACTTAAAGACACTGCAAAGACAACACAGGGAAAAGCAACCATGAAAGTAAGGCTAAACATAAATCAACCCATCCCTACCAAGCTCTTGGGTCTCAGCTGCTGTTATACTCATATGCCTAATGATGTTGATTTATGCCAGCTGGAGTACTGACCCACAGTAGTGAAAACAGCTAGAAATAATGATGAAATAGAGGCATTTAACCTAGTATTTTTTTCAAATAAGGATATGTGTTGAGTTGACCTTGGCTGGATGCGAGGTGCCCATCAAAGCTCGTCTATCACTCCCCCACCCTCAGCTGTACAGGGGAAAGAAAATATAACAAAAAGTTCATGGGTCAAGATAAGGACAGGGAGAGATCACTGAACCAATTACTGTCATGGGCAAAACAGACTTGACTTGGGGAAATTAGCTTCATTTGTTACCAATCAAATCAGAGTAGAGCAATGAGAAATAAAACCAAATCTCAAAACACCTTCCCTCTACCTCTCCCTTCTTCCCAGGCACAACTTCTAATTTTCTCTACCTCCTCCCCCTGCAGTAGCGCAGGGGGACGGGGAATGGGGTTTACGGTTAGTTCATCACAGGTTGTCTCTGCTGCTTCATCCTCTTCAGGGACAGGACTCCTCACACTCTTCCTCTGCTCCAGCATGGGTCCCCCACGGGGTCACAAGTCCTGCCAGAAAACCTGCTCCAGCCTGGGCTCCTCTCTCCACA
>JANZLQ010000100.1:12560078-12582766 GCA_026212715.1 Elanus axillaris
AGGGGAATCTCTGCTCTGGTGCCTGGAGCATGTCCTCCCCCTCCTTCTGCACTGACCTGGGGGTCTGCAGGGCTGGTACTCTCTTCTCTCTTTGGCTGCAGTCTCTGTTATGCAGGTTCCCCCCACCCCCAGCGTTCTTAAATGTGTTATCCTGGAGGCACTACCACGGTTGCTGATGGGCTCAGCCTTGGCCAGCGGCAGGTCTGACTTGGAGCCAGCTGACATTGGCTCTGTCAGACATGGAGAAGCTTCTAGCAGCTTCTCACAGAAGCCACCACTGTAGCCCCCGCTACTGAAACCTTGCCACACAATACAGATTTAATCTAACCACAGCTGGATGTTTGCCCAATTTTAACATGCAGATTTTACACAGATAGACCATTTTTGAGAACTGGTTATACTCAAGGGATTCCCCCTTGCCCTGCCTCCCCTTCTTACTTTGGGTTGA
The DNA here is from genome assembly GCA_026212715.1 of Elanus axillaris. Lineage (NCBI taxonomy): Eukaryota > Metazoa > Chordata > Aves > Accipitriformes > Accipitridae > Elanus > Elanus axillaris. The sequence continues at coordinate 12,560,527 of JANZLQ010000100.1, forward strand.
TAACAGAAATTTTAACTTACTTATTTGAGAAGAACCATTTTAAGGTTCCAGGATATTCTGCTGTCATTAGAGGTGTTCCTATGTTTGCCACGAGGCCTGGTGCCACATGACCCAATAGCATGAGGAAATTGTTTACTTGTCTGAGCTACCATGCAGTATTCTCTATGCACTGTGATACACACACCAAAGAAGTAAAATGGAAGGTTTTGCTTCCTATCTCAGGCACTTCACAGCCACTGGCAAACTGCAGCAATCACCAGCTCCTGCTCAGTTGGTATTCAGGACCTGTCACCATTCCCCCAGCATCTGATGCTGGATACAATCTGCCATTTAGCCACCACACTGGAGCATGTTTCTCAAGCCATTACAGCAACCTCTCAAGGCAAAAGGGAAGTTGGCTCATGAACACTAACATAACTCTGTCATATTGACCTGTCTGTGTTCCTGTAACCCAAGAAAATAAAACCCCTTATCCTCAAGCCATCTATTCACCATGTCACGTTTTCTTTTTGAAAGCTTTTCAAGGTAAGACATCCAATTTACTGCCATTTCTTTCTCTGCAACCTGATAAGAACTGATAAAATTACCAGGCACAAAGACTCTCATGAAATATTCCTATTTCTCAGCACACACAGGAGTTATGCAAGGACAAACAATTCTTAGCAAAAGTATCACATCTTGGGGGACACCATGGTGCTTTGGGAGGCTATGAAAAAAGGAAAGCTGTATTTGATAAAACAACCATACCTCATGCAATAAAGGACTCTACAGGAATCTGGGCAAAGCCACCTGCACCTGATTCACAACATTCTGTCAGTCTAAATTTAGGCAGATACATACAGTATTTTTTTTTCTTCAAAGACATCAAAGCAATTGGTAAAGCACTAGCTGTCACAATAGTCCTAGGAAAAATGCATTATCTCCACCTTAACACAGGGGAGAACTGTGGTAATGAAAGGTTCAAGCAATCAAATAGTGAGTGTGTAAGGCATAAGGCTGGTATCTTGAATTTATCCTATTCTGCCCTCTAAAGTAGTCATTATTTTTTTACTCATTTTTGAACAAAGTAACTCCTTCCATGCCTGGGGACTTGTCAAAGTCCGTTATTACTGTGTCTACTTACTTTTGCTACTGGAAAGCTAGAAACATTGAGTATTCTGCAAAAAAAACAAATTTGGGAGGCAAGGCATTTTCCACTCTCATTTGCAGTGTGCACAAATACTTGTTGAAGGCAGACACATTTTAGACAAATTGTAGGATTTTGGGTTTCTTACCCAAATATTGGGTCAAATTCTGGATACTTTCTTCAAGTTAGTCATCACATTCAAAGGCCTGTGATTCTGAAACCTGGGATATCTGCATTTCCTTCTCATGTGGTCCTCAATGCCCAACGTTGGGGTTCTGTGTTGTGAAGCTGACCCCAGTACTTCAGTGCATGCTCTAAAGTCCAACTGATAGTTGAGTCACTCAGACTACCCTTGAATGTCTCTTCAAAGAAATTACATGATCTCTCCTTTGACTGTGGGGGTGAAGGTTTGTGTCCCCATAGATCAGCGTGCCTATAAAAGGTCACACGTGAAAGCTGACAGAACAGTATAGGTCAGCTTGGCACCTCTGGAGCTGATAATTGGTCTGGATGGAGCTGGTGCTGGTCCAGCCCAGGATCACAGTCCCAGGCTGACTGGAATGTTTATAAAACCTTATGAGCTTTCTACTAACCCAGACCCTTATAGCTCTGGTTTAATTATAATATTGTACTCATTAGATATTAGATACCTGAATTCCTAAGGCCTTTTTACTGCAGGTGATATTATTTATATGATTTTGCTGCTGAAGTTGCAGGGAAGGCATGCGTGAAAATTAAATGCGTTGGCAATGTTAATAAAACGATTCATTTTGGTTTTCCCACAACAGGTCAAGATTTGATATTAGTTTTCCTGCAGACATGTAACATACCTTATTTTATGCACACTGCTTTAAATTAGCTTGATTAAGGTGAAGTTGGGTGAGCCCAACTTCATATACAGCTTCTGGTGAAATCTGCTTACTCTAGTTATATAGGTTGACCCAGGTTTGAACACTCCTGAGCGGTTTGATCGGCACTACAAGAAAAAAGAGCAGTTATGAAATCTGAATGCTAGCTCATTTCTTCAAAATTTGGATGTGGGAGCCTTATTCAGGACCATCTCTAATTCGTGGATACCACATGATATATCCTCACACTGAAATATATGGCAAAGGCTAAATGAATTTCAGAACTCATTAAAGTCTTTATAAAAAACAGTGAGAAAATCCATGTTTTTAAAGGGACAGGATAGGTTGTGCAAGAGGTTACTCTCCTGAGCCAGCCTGGTGTGGTTTTCCAAAGGCTTCCTCCTGTTTCCAAGCAACCAGGGCTGTGCTCCTGCCTCTTTAATTGTAACCGTTGTTGCACTTTGCTTATTAATTCTTCAGTAAATGGAGGAAAGTTTCCATTCCCTTTGACGGCTAATGTACTTTATGGTTCAGGAAACAGCCCTAGGTTTGGTAGTTTCTATTTTGAAGAAGCTCAGATGTAAATGAAAAGGAGACTGAGCCACCCAGGACTTGGAGGTCATAGGAGGATAACAAAGTTTTGACTGCTTCAACTAAGTGAGCTGGGAACACATTTTCAGATATTTTTTTTTCCTATGGAGAAAAATACATGAGCAGGTATCTATACTGACTGAAACACTTTGCTAATGTTTGATCAGATTGTTTCTGAAAGAAACTCTTCTGGAAGAAAACACTTCAAAATGAAGACATTTGGTTTGATGCCTCTAAAATGAGAGGTTTAATTCTTTTTCTATTTTAAAGCATGTCATGCTTTGGAGGTAACAAATTTTAGTTTAAACTTGGCAATTATTTCATTTGAAGAAAATATTTAACTCATTCTGAAATGTTTATGTATATATTATTTAATATTAATTTAAAGCCAGTAAAAGGAGAGTGCCAGTTTGGTTCTTACACAAATCCCTATCAATTCACCATTTGTGAAACACTCTTCTACTTCTATTTTAAGCAATTAACTTTTGCTTTCTTCTCATAACACCACCATTGCCCTGTACAAAATAAGGTAATCTGAATAAAGAAGTACAACTGTTTTGCAGGAGGTGAGGAAGGGGACCAACTGCATTTGGAATAGATGCCCAGATGCTGCATGTAGATGATCTATTAATGTATTTTCAGTTTTGCAATAGAGCAGCTGAGAGCTAAGTGATTTCATTACAGGCCAGCATTATGAGTAACTGGAATAGGGACCCAGTCTCTTGAGCACTCTTCTGGTGCCTTATGGAGTGTTCTGCACAAAACTTACTTACCTTACATATCACCTGTTCTTATTTATCATGATGCACAAAGACTTCAATTTTTATTGCAATTTGGGAGTAATGCTGCATGGTTTAGATTCAAAAGCAAGTCACATGGTTGGGTCTAGTTTCTTATAATCACAGCTTCTTTGTCTTTCATATCATTACCTAAACCAGGATTTTCTGGGATAGTAATGGGGTGCAAATCATACTGTGCACAGAGAGACCTTCTGGTGTTTTTCTAACCATGAAATGTTTGAGAGCCACGGAAAGAAGTGGGGAGGAACGTAAGGCAGGCAAATAAATACATTTAAGTTCTGTATCTCAGTTGTCTCCACCCCTTGCTCACAAGCTATAAAGATTTCAACGATGACAAGGAGAAGTAGCAGTTCAGGACAGCACTAAGACTACTGCTTGCTGTTACCATTTTTCAAAAGGCTTTAAATCCACGGAGAAATGTAAATGGGCTAACAAATAATAAATGTAGAACCAGTTCATCATCTGCTGTAAATCAGAGTATTCCTACTGAAGTAGATGTACATACATGGCTTATGACCTGCAAAATATCTAAAGTGGAAACACAGCCTCAGAAAAGGAGCTACAAGTCCTGAGACAGTGATTGTTTGCTGAAGAGATTTACAGCAGGAAAAGACATTCTGTTTTAATCTACTACAAAGATCCAGTTAAGTAATTTTTCAGTGACAATTCAGCTTGATAATTATAGTGTTGTGCTTTGTACATGCCTACATGAAAAATAAAATAAAAGCTAATTTTAGAGTCCTCAATCAAGCCCACCGTTAGTCCTAAATCTTGATGAGCCGCTCCAGTTATTATCTTCTATTTTTAAAATATTTTGATTGATTTTCCTATTCTAAAGAACTAAACTGTAAATCATTTCTGCTGGTTTCAAAGCTTTTTTCTTTTCATAATTATAAAAAAAAAATGAGCTGTGACACAAAGACAGAGAGAAAAAAAGTCACCAAATAAAACCACGTTCTCCCTGTTACTGGAATTTTCTGTCTGGAGAAAGCACTCCCCATTGTCAGATTGCTCAATATGAATCTTTTTCTGAAATAATGTTACTTCCCCACTGCTGTTCATTCATATTCTTTTCGGCTAGCATATCTGTCACAGTAAAAGCTAACAGCCTTGGTCAACAAGGCATACAGAGCAGGTCCTAAAGCATATTTATACATGCATGAGGCCTCTCGTGGCCAATGAATGGGCATAAGCCTGTGAACCAGAGAACAGTCCCCTGTGGTACCGAGCATCCTGGTAGAATTGGTCTTGTCCACTGCTGTAGTTACGTGACTGCTGTACACTACTGAGAATATACACAATGAACACTGACCTCATTCACAGGCAAGAAAAACACAGCAGGAAATGGTTTTCTGCTCATTACTGAAGTCTGCATTTGGTATTACAGCTCCTCTGTGAAAACCATGGAATGAAGAAGGTGTTCAGAGTCTTAGAGAGCTTGGCCACGGGCATGGTGGGAGATGCACATGTCCTCAGTACAAAACAGGTGGGTGCTCCCCAGCTGGGCAAGCAGAGGGATGCTCACCTCAGCCTGCTGTTGTCTCTCCTCACCCCACCCATTTTTAAGGGACAACAAGGGTGGAAGGAACACAAGCACTCCCAGGAAGGAGCTCGGGCAGAAGCTGTGTGGGAGCTCATGAGTCCCAACGGGAGCAGTGCTGAGAATATTCCTCTCTCAGTGTCAGTGACATTTCCCTGAAGGCTAGCTCAAGTGGCTGATTTTGTTTTGGATGCCATTGGCAGCTGTTTAACCGTTCCTAAGTTCTGCACAGGCCACACAGGTGGCTATCTGCCAGGTGGAGACTGTTTGCTTCAGCTGGAGTCTCTGTCATCACAGGACAGCTCCTGGCCCTTGCTATTTTGTTATTCTGGCCAATATAACAAAAAGTTCCTTGTAAGAGAAGGGTGAAGGTTACTAAGTCAGGCCATCCTTAATGCTAATGTCTTCATGGACAGTTATGGAAGTTTCGCCTGTCACCCTGCAATCACACACTTACTGGAAGGATGAAGAGGGCTTCAGCCTCTTTCTCTCTCCACTGTGGTACATACTGTCACAGTGCAGTGCAATGCTTCCAGTGATAGGGACCAGAGGAAAAAATACATAAGTCACTGAGCACTCGGCTTTCCCCTGTCCCAAGGGGGCATCTCACCCATCTGCTGTGGCAGGGGCAGTGCCCTAACCACAAACCTGACTCTGTTCCCCTCCCACCTTTCCCGTGGCATGGGGCTTCTGTGGCCATATGATGATAGATGTGGGCTCTGTATTTTATGGGAAGTCCTAAAGGCACAGAAAGGGTAAGTCCTTTCTTAATTTTAACTGCCTATCATCATTAGAAAGCCTAAGTGTCCCTAGAATATTTGGGGCAGGGAGGAAGTAATCACAAAAAACCCCCACAAAACCCAAAAAGCTGAACCACTGAAGCCAGTTCTCTTGTCATCTTGAGATTTTCACTTCGGCTATTTCAATTTGTAAACCTCCAATTTTTAAAAAAGTAACAACTCCACATCCCCTTTTCACTATGTCAGCTGAATACCTGACAGATGTTAAGTGTTACTTGCTTTTTGGCTTTCTACGTTGCCTACTTTATCCCAACCTATGAAACCTCAAGGACATAAAGCATTATAAAAATAAACAGCACCACTAGCAAAACTGTCATTCTCAAGAGAACATTTGCCTCATTAAACTGCAGAATTTCCAAAACCAATGAAATGCATTTTTACAAAGAGGAGGGACTTCTCTGTTAATGAAAAGGGATGTGGAGAACCTTCTCTCCTCGATCATTAATGCCAGTCAATCTGCCAAGTGTTTACATCAGAGACAATGAGGAAAGACATGACCTCTTCTCAGGAAAAATGTGATCAGTGCAAGAACACAGTTCTGGGACACTCACACCTCCTGCAGCAAACCAGCTTAGGCACTGTGGGAATTTCAAACTGCGTGACCAGCATGGTCACAGCAAGGGTGACAGAGTTTTGCAGGACTGATCACAGGATTAGAGGTATATTAAAGTTTCCATATTTTGGACCGTTACTTGCTCTTGGTCTCAGCAAACGGGGGTATAGGAGTAATGTGAACAAGGCAGCTAGACAAAACTAGTAGGAGAAAAGAAGGTAGACTTGCCTTCTTGGGTTAAACTGTACAGCTGGGAACTGATAATGAAGTCCTTAAGATGAAAGAGCAGATGGATCTGATCCTGGAACAATCCCTGTACCCAGCAACACACCATCACCTTGCCTTCATGTAGGAGGAAGACCAAAAAGTCTATACAGATCTTGGGATGAAATGGAAGGGGGAAGAGCTGGCTGGCTTACATCAACGGATGGAGAGCCATCTGAGGGAACAGCTTCTTTTCCTTGGAGATCTGTGTGGCTTCACAATCTGTTAGCACACCTGCATGTGCCAAAATGCTCCGGTTAATGTTACTTCAAGCAGGATACACATTGCCTGAAATATTAAGCCTCATGCAAGATCACAGTCTTACATGCTTATGCTAGAGCCAGAGAGGAAGAAACAATGCTCTTCAGGCAGCAGCATCCAAAATGAAGTTGTCGGGCTCACTGTGACAAATAAACATGCCTATCAAGGATTGGCTCCTGCCATTAAAATTTCAGGCGTGTTCTGGGTTCATCCTTAACTGCTTGCTGCTTCCTGATGATTCCTTGTACGAGACAAGCTCCAATCTGTGTTGCAGCATGAATCATAATACACTGTGCAGTTTATCCTCTGAGGCTTGTTTTTTTTTAATTCCACACATCGTTGTTTCTATCCTCTTCTAGTGGTTTAAGGGCTTTTGATTCTCTAGGGTTAAAAATGAATGTTTGGATTCCCAAACTCATTGAAGACATTATTACTACAACAGTAAGAAATATAGCTTATTTTACCTATTCAGAGATTTAAATTCATTCTGCTTCCTTCATAAGATTAGCTGATCAAAGGACCAAGCATTGGTCATTGAAAAAAACCTTAATATGTGATAATGTGAAAAATGTAATGAGCTGTAGAAGCTGTGCCTTGAAGTTCCCTGGGAACAGGACCATATGGCATTTTTGTCCCTCTCAAAATGCTGAATAGTGATGTCTACTCAAAGCAGGCTGAGGAACCATGTATTTTTCCCCATGTACAACAGATCACCTTCTCATTCCTTCTGGAATCAGAAAGTGACTTGAGAAACCACCGTCAATTAACAGTTCTATCCAAGAGTGTCAGATCCTCAACTTGAGGCAGCAAATAACATAAAGATGACACCTTTGTGTCAAGATTCCCTCATGATAACACAGGGACAGCCTGCATGTATTTTATCTTTCTCTTGAGGAGTAGGGCACCAGCCCCAGCTGAATTTGCTGATGTTCCTACATGTTGCAGACTCACTAAAGAAAGATTAGGTTTCAGCTCCTACTGCCTGCACAATCTGTTCCTGTCCCTGCTGGCTCTGTTTCCACCTCCTTTCTCCCTCCTAACTGCAACCTCTTGCACTCTGACACCACAGACTCTGCTTTCTCACTTACTGCTGGGTTTTCCCCCACTCCCTTTTCTAGACACTAGGAGCGTGATGTTGAACCATGCTGCCCTTCAGCTCTGAAGCAAGAATTATCCCATTTAGTGGCTTATAATGACTCTTTGACCTTGTTTGGGACTGGTAGTCTGACTCCCATGTGAATTTTCACTTGTTATCTTTTGCAGCTTTCCTGTCCCCTCAATGTGCTGTGTGGGAAACCCAGAAGAGGTACTTCTACCTGTGGGCAATCATGTAGATTTCATGGCAAGACTGAGGACACCACAAGTCTATGAAAAATCATGAGCTAAATTCTGAGGGCCTGCATTTTTCAGAACGTGCGGACTTTCCCTCTTGGTTCTTCACCATCCCCCCATTTGCCACATCCTGAGGCAGAGGATTCCCTCTAACTCAAAGGTACCCATGTGACACTTATGTGGCTGTGTATTGGGTTTATCTGTGGCATGGTTTTGGTAGCGGGGTGGGTGTTACAGGGGTGGCTTCTGTGAGAAGCTGCTGGAAGCTTCCCCTGTGTCCAACAGAGCCAATGCCAGCCAGGTCTAAGATGGACCCACCACCAGCCAAGGCTGAGCCAATCAGCGATAGTGGTAACACCTCTGGGATAACATTTTTAAGAAGGGAAAAAGTTGGGGAACAGGGAGAAATGGCAGGCGGGGAGTGAGAACATGTAAGAGAAACAACTCCTCAGACACCAACGTCAGTGCAGAAGGAGGGGGAGGACATGCTCCAGGCACCGGAGCAGAGATTCCCCTGCAGCCCGTGGGGAAGACAGACCATGGTGAGGCAGGTTGTCCCCCTGCAGTCCATGGAGGTCCATGGTGGAGCAGATCTCCACCTGCAGCCCGTGGAGGACCCCATGGGGGAACCCACGCTGGAGCAGTGTGCTCCTGAAGGACTGCATGCCATGGAAGGGACCCATGCTGGAGCAGTTCATGAAGAAATGTAGCCCGTGTGAGGGACCCCATGCTGGAGCAAGGGAAGAGTATGATGAGTTCTGCCCATGAGGAGGATGAAGCAGCAGACAACCTGTGATGAACTGATCGTAAACCCCATTCCCCGTCCCCCTGCTCTGCTGGGGGTGTAGGTAGAGAATCCAGGATTGAAGCTGTGCCTGGGAAGAAGGGAGGGGTGGAGGGAAGGTGTTTTGAGATTTGGTTTTATTTCTCATTACCCTACTCTGGTTGATTTGTAATAAATTGAGTTAATTTTCCCCAAGCTGAGTCTCTTTTGCCTGTGAGGGTGATTAGTGAATGATCTCTCCTGTTCTTATCTCGACCCACAAGCCCTTTGTTATATTTTTTTCTCTCCCCTGTCCAGCAAAGGAGGGGGGAAGTGATAGAATGGCTTTGGTGGGCACCTGGCATTCAGCCATGGTCAACCCACCACAGGCTGCCCCGTCCTTCCTCTTACTCAGTGACAGTGATGCAGCCATGGTCACCTTGCCTCCTTTATATGGCAACATCCCCCTGCTGACTCCTTCTCCCCACTCATCTTCTAACAGCATCTCTCACCAAAACCACACACAGCCCTGCAGACTCAAACCAGGGCTTGCAACCCAGATGGCTGTTTTGCTCCAAGCTTCAGGTAAGTGCCAAACCCATATTTGACTTAGCCCTGTAGATTTACATTGAACAACTCCAAATAGGAACACGGTTAATGGGGAAAAAAGAAATACAGCCAAAAAAGCCAACTGAGAGTGCAAATGAGAACAAGCACAGAACATGAGAAGGAGAGGTAGACTAGGGCAGAAAGAAATGGATAGGAAGGAGGTAACAGCCAATATGCCTGAACAGAGTACCAAGAGGCATAGGAAGGATGGCATCTGCTAACTGGGTAAAAGCAGCACTTCCAGTTCTCATAAGCAGAAGGTGTAGCTGGAATTCACATTCAGGTGGTTGAGGAGCTCACCTGCACAAATTTCTTTCTTCTGCTGCAGCTCTGTTCCAATTTTCAAGTGAGTGCAGGGCTCTTTGTTACCTGCACACTGGTAATACTGCCACATATCCTTCCTTGCCCAATGTCTGCTTAGCCTCACCACCTCTAGGCCACAATCTATCAGCTTGATGCAGAGTCAGGTCTTATAGTACTCTGCAACTGATGAGCCCCATTCAGCTGCACAAACTGAGCTCAGGATTTGGCCTTTGTATGTGTACATATTCCAGCAAACCAATTCCCTGTTCAAGTTTGAGGATTAGAGTTCATATGGTCGACATCTGGGACTATATGGAGCAGAAGGAAACCCATCACCAGCTGCAAGAAGTAGTGAGAAAAAGTGCTAAACCATGATCAAGGGTCTGAAAGAAGGGCAGAATATACCTGCTAGTAGAAGAATAGTTACAGAAGATATTAGGTTCCTGCTCTGACCATTTTACATTTTGTATAGTTGGTGAAAATCCTGCCTTTCAAGGGACAATACAATTTCACCTGAGTATCCTCAAATTTGGCTATTATTGTACACTGATCTGTAGTGTATTTGATGATAGTTCCCATCTATGGCAATAAACCCTAAAATCTCTTATTAAGTATTATAGTGAAGTGAATAGAAGGGTGGTAATAAATTTGATATACCTATGGGGAGTAAAAGCAGAAACCAGGAAAAGCAATGGGAGGGAAAACAGTTCCAAAGACTTCAGTTTTGAAAGCTTCCTTTCTCCATCTCTGCCTCCGAGATGCTGGGATTTGTTTGGATACTCCTCCGTGTTGTGCCAAGCTCAGCTAAAGTAGATCCCATATGTTTCTGTCCATATGTTACTCTTGATCCCTAGACAGTTTTTCAGCAAGCCACACAGTTCACTAACAAACTTGATACTACCAGGGCATTTGCAAACCTATCCACAGCTGTATAACAAATAGCTATTCTGCATCCAGAAAGGCCAAACAAGCCTGTGATTGCAATTGTTATGCAATTACTGTGATTGCTGCTTTGCTGGACACTTTGCTGAAATGTCTCTGATAATCAGTGAGGAACAGAACTGACTTTTCACAAGTGCCAATAACATCCATTTAGGACTTACAGTCTTGTCTTTATCAACAAGGCAGGTAACATTCTGTGCTCATATTCTGCCACCTGCGGTATTTATTCATTCCCAGTCTGAACCAGAAAGACAAATCTGTACCAGCAATGCTGTAGAGCAACCAAATCTTTAAGGAAAAAATAGCCTGGCTGTAGGCCAGACACTTCTAATTAGCCTTTACAGAGCACACACTAAAAAAGTCACCTAATTAGGCAAATGGCCAAACTAAAGCTCACACCGCTCAACACCACAAGAGAACTCCATCTTTCTCTGCTTACACTCAGCACATTCACATAAGACGCAAAGCACATTCAATTTCAAAATACAAGTGGAAAATCTCTGTGAAGGAGAGTAGATATTTGAAAGATGTGTGTAAAATGAGAGAGCGATGGGTTTGTCACACCCTTGGGAGGCTCTCTTTAGCAAGCACTTTGCAAAATGTCTCTGCAGTGTTTGGCTGCTGTTGTACTGGGGTGGGGAGAAAACATAGAGGCTTCCCCAGTGGTCCACCTGCTTCTTTTTAGGTACTGCTGCTTAGGGCCCTGGGTTAGCTAATTACTTCACACAGTCAGAGCCAGTTGTTGACTGTTTCATGGTTTTCTCCTTGATGACTGGTGATTTGTACCTGTCAACAAAATGGCATCAGCAGGTGCAGCCATGTTGGGTGCCAAACTGGACCTGGAACTGTGACAATGATTCCAGCAGCTTATTTCAGGGACTCTATGGTCTCATTTTTTCTCAATGCTCTGAAAATGTGCCCTGTTCCCAACCTGAACAAATCTCTGCCATTGTGAAAGTTCTTACGCACTGAGTTTGAGAAACACATTTCTTCCTAATCATCAATAACCTTGCTATTTTGGTTCTATGGTCCTCAGCTGAGGAAGAACTACACAATTACATCAACTGTTGTGATGGATAATTCCATCAGTGAAGACTTTAGGATTAAAGATTAAGTATTTACTAATTTTCATTTGAAATTCAAGCCAAGATGGGCATTGAGGTTTCAAATGCTTAAAGGACAGTGGTCAAATGCACCACTCTAGTGCTTCTTACCATCACAATACACAACTGAAAAGTCTCACTGCACTGCGGATGTCCATCTGGTCTTAAAGACATGATGTAGGAAAGAGAAATATAGTAGCATTCATTTATAGTTCTCAAATATCTATTGAAATATCTATTATGAAAAGTCATGTAATGAATTTTCTCATTTTCACAAAAGCTCATGATCTGAATATTTGACTCTTTTTCTTCTTCTATTTTATTCTTGTTTGAGCCTTTAAATAATTTTTTTAAACTGTTTCACTGCCACCTTGTCATTAGAACCTTGAAAAAACACAGAACAAAGCAAGCTGAAATTCCAAATTAGTAACCTGACTGCAAGAGATATGTCTTTCAGTGAACACCTTGCTGGACAGTATAATTGCTCAAGGTTTTACGGTTACATACCGCAGAGAACCCCTATGAAAGACTGAAATTGTCCTAAATCTTGTAGCCATCTATCAGCTTCATTCAGTCAGTCCCCTAACTGTCCTTTCTTTTCCAGATGTCACTGTGCAATGAGGCCAGAGTCATCCTCTCCACTGCTCTTCCAATGTTCTATTTTTTCTAATAGGAGGAGAAAGGAGCTCTGTCTGGCCCTGCCTCATCAGTAGGGACATTAGACCAACAAAGAACTCCCTGAGTTGGGAAGTCCGAGAACTACAGCCAGTCTTAAGTGCTCTGAAGGAAACTGGTGATGGTTAACACCACTAGTGCTCTCTCTACTACTTGTCAGCTTCCCCTCTTTAGATACTTTGACACCTTTCAAGCCCAGCCTGCTAGTTTGCAAGAGCTGTTCCTTTTCACAAAATCCACCCCTTCACAGAACAGGTATCTGCCACTACACAGAAACCATCATGTCTCAGGCAGAATATTCTGCCACATCCTTCTAGTCTATTTCTTAGTGCCATTGTTCCTCATAGCACTAAAAATCTGGCATCCGTGAGAAGTGATGCAAATGCTTCTTGCAAAGGGATGAATTTCACTCAAGCTAAGGAAAATCTGTATGCAGTAACTACTTGAATTACTATTTTCATAAGGTTTGAGATCAGAAGAGGCATTGAGAGCAATGCAAACCAAGGGCCTTGAGGTTTCTTACTTCTCTAGCATCAGCAGCATGCCACAGTGATACAACAAAGTTCACAATACTAAAGAAAATGCTAACTACAAAAAAGCTCTGGCTTTATTAAGCTCTTAAGCACCCTGACTTTGTCTACTCCTATTTCTTTATTATTGCACTTTAATATTTGCCTCTGCTCATACTCTAAAGCCTCTTGGAAACACAGACTCTATTTATTTACTTATTTTAACACACTGTCAAGCTCCAAGGTAGCTGTGAAGAAGTAAATTTAGCTTCTGCCAAATGAGATGGAATTGTTTCAAAATCTGAAGGTTGGGGTTTTTTTTCCCTTGAAAGACTTAATAATATAGCTAGTAGTGACATCCAGGATGACAAGCTAAAAAATACAACAGCAGCAACCTCATTTTGTAGGTTAGAGGATTTGAGACAAGCATTTCAGAGCATTAAGAGATTACTGCTCACAGAAAGGGAGACCTGTCCTGCACTCTGCTCTGTTTTACCTGATTCCTTCTCAGGTGAAGTGTTCCAAGATGGGGGATCTGATAGGGCACTAGCTCTGTGACTCAAGAAATTACTACCAAAAATCTCTACAGCAATAGATGATGTGCTTGGACCACATTGAATTGTAACCATAAACTTAAAATTATTTGTTTGCAGGTTTAAACAGCTGGATAGTTTATTCTCTAACCCTTTCTGCAATTTCATGTGTAGGCTTCCAGTTTGGGACTCAAACACATAAACACTGTGACTATTTTTCAAGCACCAACAACTGGAATCTCATGAAACCCTTGCCCTTATTCTCAGGATGTTTCTGAAGCACACTGCTACAAGAAAATTCCACTGTCTCACAGACTTGCTGCTCAACAAATTATTTACCTATTGGCAGGGTTGGGAGGGCAGCTATTTTCTTAGATAGGACATAGACATATGGCACCCCTTTGGAAGAAGATACCATCAGAGTACAATCATGATTACCTTCCTTGTAATAGTGTGTATTTTTAGCTGGTATAAAGCAACAGGGTAGCTTCAAGATTCATCACAAGCTTTTTTAAAATGCATTTTCATTGAACTCCGATTCTTTTTCAAGAGGCTCCCCTATGAATGCATGAAACCTGAAAGACAAGGCTGATACAGCTCCTTTTTTCCTTTTTCTCTGCCTAGCACGGAATTTCTAATCACATTTTTATACATCTGTGGGTGAGCTTAGTGTAGCTAAAAAAGCAATGGTAATGAAAACAGCCAATAGCAAAAAGTGTGTGGGATATGTCTGTGTAAGGTTCTGTTGCACTCAGCCTTATCCAATGTACTCATTGCAATTCTTGATTTCTGCTGCCTACTCAGATTCAATGGCTTGTGTTTCCAAAGTTCTTAAGACAACCATACTGAAGGATATTGTCCTACTGTTGATTATCCTTTGGCTGTTGGTATACAACTACTCTATGTGAACTTTAAGCATTTGTTGTTTGAAGTCAGATCAGGGCTATTTATTTTGGGCTTTGAGTTTGTTGGTTGTGCTTTCTGCATTTGCTCATCTTCTGTCACAGGTGTGTTTTAGTCCCTGACTTACACTCTATGGTACAATCACTGTAATCAGTAGATACAAACAACTTCTCATGTCCTTAAGCCACTGCCACCCTGAAGACACAGTAGTAGAGAAATTCAAAGGTCTTGCCCCATGTCCTATTTAATGTCATTAAAATGCAAATGTTTCTGTCTCCTGTAGTTCAGCATTCCAACCTCTGCTCATTAGATCTATATGTATAAGAGCTTCTTAATTTCAAATTATCTTAATTCAGCTGCACTCTCAATCTGCTTCTGTGTTTCATCTAGATACCCTCCAAGTGAACTGTTTCTTTACATGACACTCTGAGGGCTGGGACGCAAACAGAGACAGCTCTAGAATATCACTATGTGACAGAAAGGATACAACTAGCAGTGGCAAAATAAAAAGGGAAAAGAAATACTCAACATTCAACCTCAGAATGCATTACAACCTACATTCCTGTCGCTGCCTTGACGCATTTGCTTATACATTTGTACCTTCTCATGCACTGCTTTCTTGCAGTTGAGGAAGATAAACTTTTAGAAGAATAGGTCTTTTAGAATAGGTCACTTCCATATGCTTGGAAGACCGTAAGGCCATGACGGTTGCTATGGCATTTTAAAATTAATAAACCTAAATATATTTGGCTGAGTTAAGGCAGCTATGCAACTTTGTATACAATTTTTTTTTAAAAAAAAACTTTCTTTGTGTGATGGATCTGCAAATATCATAGCTGTAGACCTCAAAGCTGAAAATTAAATAATGAGCTGATGGGGTGTCAATTGTTGCACTTTTTCCAAGCTAGAACATTAAGCTGAAAACAGAAAGGGTAATCTGAGTTTTAGAAAAGATCCTCAGTGGCACGGCTTTCTCTTCAAATGAGTTCTCTCAAGGACAGTGTAACAGCCAGCCTCGCTTGTGAGGTTTTCTCTACATTAGTAGAGTGGTCGGAAATGTTGCTACAGATGCTAGGCAGAGGCAGTTAATTTATAAAATGTCCATGCTGCTAGGAAATCTAAATTTAGGCGTTTAAGAGAAAATCATTTAGAGCAAAGAGGGTGGGATGCAAACAGAAAGGAGAAAATCTAAAATATACTTAACACCGTGTCTTTTTCCCCCCAAATAATTATGCCTAGTGAATTTCTGAGGATCTTTATAATACCACATATGGTACGTACTTAATTGGAGGCAGCTAAACTGACAAGAAGAATAATATTCCAAAGTTGCTGGGTATACTGAATGTGAAGTTGTCACCAAAATCCAGACTAAAACTCCTTAACATCAGTTTGAAGTTAAGAAGTAGGCACTTCATTTATTGCAGCACTGGGGCCACGGGGGATCACTCCACCAAAGGCATGTCCAACTTGGTATCAAAATCCATCAGTTTTTATAGACTTTTTCTGTCAGGTCATTGTTACATAAGCTCTTTACATCAAAATTCATACTATGCTCACTTTTAAATTTAACCTTTATAATGATTGGTCCTTTGATTATATAACCTTATCAATATTCTTATTTAAAACCAATCACTGGTCAATTTCACTTGGCTCTACTGATTGGAGTCTTCAATACTCAAATTGAGATGGGAAGGATAAGGGGTTTTCAAGCAGCATAACTGGTGTCCATAATGGTATCCTTAGTCTCTCAAAACAAAACATAGAAACCCCAGTAACTTCCTGGTGAGGTTTCTATGGTTAGCTATTTCGAACTTCAACAGTATTAAGGTTCCTATAGTCACACATAACACAGTTCCTGAAGTTTCTATGGCTACGTTTCAAACTTAACAATCCTATACATTATGCTTCACAATTTTACTTCTTAATCAAACCCAACTCTTCTATGTGTTTAAATTTTTATTTCAGAGTATTTGCAACAAAATCAGTAGATGATTTTTGTCTCATTTAATAGATAATTCTTATTTCTTTCTATGTTATATTTTTGCTCCTATTTATTCTACTTTTAATTTTTCTATCTAGCAATGGTCCTGCCATTTTTTTTAAGCAGCAGGCCAGCTGATTCCTTTTGCAATATGCCATGCTCTACAGCAGCTAATCCTGTACAGCATTCACTTACCTGCACCTTGAAAAATGACAACAAATCTGAAAAATTGTAGCCTCCTTTTACTAGGCTGCTGAATTACAGGTATATCACTCATCATACACCTCTAAGATATGGAAAGCAGAGAATTAGATCAGGAATTTGAGACAGAAGTTGCCCTAGCTCTAGAGGAGAAAAGCCTGTTTCCCTGGCTGTATGCTGCTAAGTCTTTGCTTCTCATTTTTGAGATGCATAAACTTTTGTTTGACAAATGCTATCTGATTTATTTTCCTCCACCCTTTCTTCTATTATTGTTAAGAGTGCAATGTGCAGCCAAAATTAAACTTCAGTACTCAGAAATTAGAGGTCTCTCTCAATATGCCATCTTTTTCACTTCTCAGCTTTTCACACTGCACTATTACAATTGCATGCTTGACAGCTTTTTCATTTTCATTTCATTTTAGTGGATGTGTTCTTAAAAGAAAAATAATTATTTTACATCAAATATAATTGGAAGAGGGAAGGTGTCCAACAATATCCCCCCCCTCAAGTATGGAAATAAGTTATTTATAAAGATGCCTTTAACTACCTTTCCCAGAGAAAATACTATTCTTTAATTCTCCAATGCGTGATGACAAAGTACTCCGTGAGCCCTTTCCCTGTGACTTTTATCTGACTACATAGTTAGCTGGCTAAATCTTTACTGCACTTCAACGGGGGTACGTGCAAGTCGTTGCAAATAGTACCAGCCAGCATTATTTTAATCTCATGATTTAGAAATGGCCTCTCAGTTCCCTGAGGTGAGATGATTTTGAGGCGTTAACATTCTGGAGGACTTCTCATGCTTCCTATGGTGGCAGTGGTAACTGGGATATAGAAGTTGCTTAAAATAGTTTAAAAATAATTATAGGATTGTTTAACTTATATTAAGGTCAATTCCAATTCACTCACTGCAGATTTTATATGCCAACACCTCTCCTCCCATATGAACTGACAAACAGATGAACATAACTGGAATAGAAATACAGGAAGACTTCAGATGTGTTGATCTGTTGATGCTGTATGTTACGTTCCCTCTGCATCACCAGTCTGATATACAACGACTCTGCTCTGTTTCATACTTGCTACATACTTTTTACTTGTAGCCCTTGTAGCTTTAAACCCAGTGTATTGAAAAACTCATTTTTCTGGACAAACTTACAGATATAAAAAAATTTAGGTTGAAATCTGAAATGTTTTCGCCCAGAATAATTTTTTTTTTGTTTGAAAAAGTTGCATCTGAGAAACTGCACACATCCCAGAGACTTTCTATCCACCAGAATGGCTGGTCTCCCTCCTTGCATCACACACTTGGAATACACAGAAACCATCCTTGCTTATGGGATTAAGTGATGTACTGTGTGTGACAACTCCTACCCATGGGACATAATGAAAGCTAGATTTTAGGTTGAAGGAAAACAGAAGCAGAGAGCTGCCCCCCCCTTGTTTCTCCTTTAAAAAATATTTATAAAAAATATTTATAAAATTTATAAATTTATTTTAGAAAGGGGTTTTTTTTCCTGTGGGAGGCAAGAAAATACATTGTGAAAAAATGTTTCATTGGAAGACTTTCCCCATTGTCCTGCCTCCCTGCCCAGTCCTGATTAAATTGGCACGTTCAAAGTAGCACTCTTCATATTATCAGGTGTTTCTATGAGCCATTTTTATTCCTTTCATCTTCTTCCTACTTTTCCTCAGGAGCAGAGACTGTTGAACTGCTATTAAACATTATTTCTGGCTGGAAAATAGGAAGAAAGGTTGA
The DNA here is from genome assembly GCA_026212715.1 of Elanus axillaris. Taxonomy (NCBI): domain Eukaryota; kingdom Metazoa; phylum Chordata; class Aves; order Accipitriformes; family Accipitridae; genus Elanus; species Elanus axillaris. Next base: position 12,578,923 of record JANZLQ010000100.1, read on the forward strand.
TTTTCATTCCAGCTGGGCAAAATCTTTTAATTTGCAGAACCTCCCAAGCCACTCTAATCAATTAGAGAATACATTTATATTTTGTTTTGATCATCAATCAGTTTAGATTCTTCCAGTTTGTTGATTAAGCTCTGATTAAGTATTTGCCTGTGACAACAGCCAGCCTTTAAGTGGTATCATATTGTGAAGAATCCATTCAAAATACTTATATTTCTAACTTTACGTGACACTGATTTTGAAAACAATAGTATAAAGAACAGTAAAGGACAAGAATGACCAACAGCTAGCAAACAAATCCTTTTCATAACCAAAAGCTTATTTACATGTATTGTGAGTATTTCTATAAAGAATAAACTCAAAGCTACAAGTATTTCTCTATGGTAAATCTGAGGGTCCAGCTGAGCGATTAGCAAATGGAGAACGAAGCAACTGCCTGGCATACCAATGGGCAAAAGCTCCACAGAAAATCTTCACAGGGAACTGTACATTTTCTGTACTACAGACCAAAACAGATTTCTTCAAACAATGGCAATGTTAAGAAGATGCTCACTAAACTAGCGCTTTAGTTAGCCCTATTTTCATCAAAGAACATTCTGATTAAGCAAGCTTAAAATACAGCCCTTTTATAGAGATAAAGCAAGACAAATTACTTTGGATAACGCAAGGACTGATCCATGCCTTGCCCTATACCAGGCATGACACATTAAGTGCTCTAGTTTCTTCTTTTTTTTCTCCCCTCTACCTTAATCCCATCTTCCTTTAATTGCACCCCTGCTTTAAGACCTCCTTTTTGCCTTCATTCTCTGCATTTCTCTTTTCTGACCAGAAAAGGAATAGGAAGAAAGAGAACATGAGAGATGTCTGATGGATAGATGCAGAAGAACTGACACAGAAGCTCTGGACTCAGCAGGGCCCCAGCTGGCACCCTGCTGCCCATGATATGTAGAAGACCAGCAGGACCAGACCCAGGGATCCCACAGCAAGCACTCCCTCCTCCTCACTCCTGAGCTGGAAGTGAATGCTCATATTCTGCAAGATGTTGAAGGCAAGAAACGTTACACCAGAGTGCAGAACTGGGGTGAACAGATCTGGTCTTTTAGCAAAGTGGAATAGATACTGGAGGGCCATGGGGGCAGGGGATTAGGTCCTAGTTTGGAGTATAGTCACACACATATAAATACAGGTCTGAGCTCTTAAAAGGATTTCTTGGTAAGTGTCAAAAGGACTGGCAGACACACATTGTACAGGACAGCAATATGCTGCTGCCAGGCTGTTAAGTCACAGCTGTACTGAATTTCTAGATGAGGAGGAAAAAAAGGTAGGGTAGGGGTATCTTGGAAAATGCAAATGTACCATAGATTTAGAGGAATGCTGGTCCCAAATAGCAGGGACACCCTAGCAAGGAAATCTGGAAATGCCTCAGGAAGAAGGGTTGAGGACTATCAAAATCATCAGACTCCAAAGAGTTCTTGGTACACTGTTTGATCACAGGGATATATATATATATATATCTATATATATATATCTATCACCCAGTCACCAGCACACACCAATACAGTTTTCAGGTTTTTTATTTCTTCTTTAACTATAGCTGTCAATTGATTCACATTCAAAGACAGGTCATACCTACAGCTACATGGAACATAATCATGCTGCTGGGTGGAAGCAGTTTTGCCTTTTTGTCTTTCCTTAACACTTTCCAGCAACTGAGAAAATCAACTTTCTAACAACTAATAAAACCAATGGTCTTCATGTAACAATCATGATGACAAGAAAATGTTCTAGACCTCATTTAACTAAAGGGCATTGTCCTTATTTTTTAAAATGACAAATAAATCTCTACTTAAAAATAGTTATTGGGTGGATGACATACCATGCTGTGAATCTTTCTGTTGAAACCACTCATCAGAATAAATATAACTCATGCATGAAAAAGTGACAGTATTCTATAGACATGTAAACAAAATTGTGAGGTAACTTAAGAACAGTCATAACCAAGGCAGACTATTTCTACTACAGATATAAATCTCAACAATACCTTCCTAGGGATGGTTGTTCCCTAAGCTTTCATAATAATGTGATTCTATTTTGCTTAAGCTAACCGTAATTTCTCATGATATTCATGCTAACCAAGTTGACAGGACAAACTGTTGGTGCCAATGGGCAATGCTGCTGGAACTACAATGGAAACTGTAAATCATATGAAGAAATAATTTTTACCAAGAATAGTGCTGAGCACTCTAGGCTCCATGGTTTGTCACAATGTGCAAATTAGATGCAGACATGAACAAACTTTCAACTTTAGCAGATCACCACAGCTTCCTCAATGCCAGAACAGGGTTGGATCCCCAGGGATAACAGAGGGCAGAGTTTTTATTTTATGCAACACAGGTCAGAATGAACCACGTAACTGGAACAAACACTGTATTCCACACAGTCATCCCTCTATTTGCTAGAATTGAGAGAAATTTTACCTCTTACTAATGGAAAAAAAAGATCATATAATAAATTATTTTGCAGTTTACAGGGCAACAGTGTCTTAGAGCCATGCCTTTCTCAAACTACACAACACACTCAACTTGGATCAGGAAATTTTCACTCATTTCCATTCTTCCATGCTTGAAGGTAACACCCCACACTCTGATTCTGGCTTACTCCTGAGCCATTAGGCCCTGATCATTATGGCAAATTGAATAGGATTGTCCACTAAAGGAAGTGCAGGACTTCTTTTACCAGAGAAAGCTACAGAACAGCTGATGTTAAGGGGAGACAGGTATTTTTGTGTAGGGTACAGATAAACTTATTCTTTGTTGAGGTGAAATCAGGCCTTTGAACACTTCTGATTAGCTGCACCTTCCCATTGTACAATAGAAATATTAAAAAACAGCAATGCAAACTAAAGTCACCTGAGGTCATGGGAGCAGTCTGACATACCTGATGTATGCGTATCTCCTCCACATAGCAAATTCCTAAGGACCATCTCTTTGGTCTCTTGTTTTCCCCATAATCCATCATTTGTGAAGAAATTCAAGCCCAACCTATTTAAAGCATCCACTGTTCTGAGCTGGCAATACGACACTTGAATTTACCACTCTCTCTCTCTCTCTGCTGTGCTTATTGACATTCTAAGTTGCTTCACAATTAACAACTACTGCAGGCAATTTGCTGGGAAGCAGAAAAATGTGAAAAAGTATTAGTTTTATAAATAGCAAGATAAAATAGAAATAGCAACAGGTTATGATTTTGTCATATTAACAGAAAGTGAAAAAAATTCTTGTCTCAAGGTTTTCTGATTTTTTTTTTCCTAAAAAATCTCACACAGACGTGCAAAATATTTACATTTGTCCCTACAAATAGTCTGCCAAGAGAAAACCATGATTCTTCTCTGGTTCTATGGTCTGGAGGACAGGTCTGGTCTGCTAAACAAGTGATCTTGCTTGAAGTACTATTGATGATGTATTGACCAAGGCAAGCTTTAACAAGTCCATCCATATTACATGCAACCAAAATTCCCATCTACGCGGGCAGTGAGCAAAAAACCCACACATACGGTCTCAGAGATGATGCCTCCCTGGTATTGTGACATTAAAATGCATTATTCATTGTATGCTGTAGATGCTGCCATGATAAGTTCAGTCATGCCCACCTAATAGAGCTCTACATACATATGCTTCTTACTGATGTTAATATTTGTATTGGGTTACTGTGGCATGGTTTTGGTAGCAGTGGGGGTTACAGGGGTGGCTTCTGTGAGAAGCTGCTGGAAGCTTCCCCTGTGTCCAACAGAGCCAATACCAGCCGGTTCTAAGATGGACCCGCCGCCAGCCAAGGCTGAGCCAATCAG
>JANZLQ010000100.1:12605113-12624187 GCA_026212715.1 Elanus axillaris
CCCATCCCACCTGGGGGGGGGGAAGGGGTGAGCGGCTGCGTGGTGTTAGTTGCTCGCCGGCCCTAAACCACGACAGTGCTTGGGAAACACATAGCACCATGAACATTACCAAAATTTAAGTAACTAACCATCACCAACGTCATCATCAAGAATTTTATCTAGAATAATTATTTTTCTTTGCTCTCATTTCTCCTTCTCTTCACTGACACACTCAGAATTTTTAAGCCGTATCACTTCTTCATTCTCCTCTGTGTGTCCCTCCTTTTTTTAACATATGCAACTAAGACAGTTGCATTTTAATAACTCTTAATTTTTATAAGTAATTTCATAACTGTGATCTTTCCCACAGTACTTTACTGTTCCTAAACTCCTTCCATTTTGGTGTTCATATCTTTCTTATAAAGCAATATCCTGAAAAAATTGCAATTTTCCAGACACTGCCATACTGGAGCCAACTCAACATAAAAGATTAATTCCTATTCCATAATACATGCATCAACATTACCGCTCAAAAATCTTCCTAGCCAATTGTGCTGCTTTCTTTCAACCTTCAGTCTACCCTCCCTTATCTAATAACTCTCCACCTGCACAACTGGGTTACTGGTTTCTCCAGTGTGACTGTTGATTATTTGGATTATTTCTCTTTACACTGTTTTGCCTCATTTTTCTGAGTTGAAAATCACTCCCTTGCATCCTAAACTCTCTATCACCTCTCTAATATCTTTAACCGTATGTTCTAAAAATCAAAAGGAGCCTTTCAGTAAGCTCTACAGGCCTTGTGTCTGGTTTACTTCCATTTGCACCTTTTCCTCATGCAACTACACACAATCAATAGCACCAGTCAATTGTACGATCACTAATTATATCTAGTGTGGAACTGTCATGTCAATAATTGTTCTCCAGCCCAGTGGTCTCCAAACTGTCTTCAACTGCACACTGCTATCAGTAAAACATTTTTGAGTATGCACCCCCTATATATATCTCTTTATTTATAAATGATATCCATGTACTACTGCACTATTATTTACATTATAAAAACATACACAAAATGAAAATGAAAAGTGAATGGGATAAAGATTAAATAAGCACTATTGAAAAAATTATGTTATTAGTGGTACAAAAATACTTTCTTCCCACATCCCAATGGATAGTCATGCATGGACCTCACTTTGGAGAACACTGCTCTAGCCCTTGTCCAGCATACATTTCCATGTATCTCTCCTGAGAACTAAGAAAACCATGCTCAAAATCTCCTCTGTTTAAACAACACTAAGAGTTTGTGACAAACTGAGGAAAAAAAGACCATTGCTCAATCTAGCCTCATTTACCTAGTAATAATGCAGGATTGCCATTTCTTTTTTTATCCTTACATTCTTCCTCTTTCTACACAGTTGAAAATAAGTCTTTTTCTATATTTTGTCATGTTTTCTTGAATTAATTGGGATGCCAAACTTGACATTCTTCTTGTTCTTTTCAGCACATGTTAACCTTGATTATTTATAAATGAAGAAACAATGGTTTAGGTGAAGATGAATCATCATTGTTAATAGAAGAAATGAGGTGCTGTGTTCAAGAAACTTCTCTTATCATCATGTTTACTTCCAATAAACCCATAATAATTCAAACTCCAACATATGAGACACTTTGGTATATTTCATTTTTTATAGCAGCTCCCATTTCAGAGAGGCTCTTTTTTTAAAGATTTGTTCTGTTCATTATTTTTTTTGTCTGACATAGGCTGGGACTGTTAAAGAAGGATGATAACAAAATAACCTCTCACAGTAAACATGATCAATGCTGTATCTAAAAACATCATGAACTGCTGTGGCACTGATTCCAGACTTTCCAACAGCTTAAGCATTAACATACTCGGATCATAGACTGTATTTTATTTTCAGAGTCAATGCTAAATTTGAATGAAATGCTGTTCATGGATGACCACTGATATCATACCAGAACTTAGACCAAAGTCACTGATGCTTTTTAGTTCATCCCTAACACTCTCAATCCATGGCATTTGGTAGGAAATACACTTTATAGCTACCAGACACAGTTGGCTTCCAGAAAGAGGATAGCTTCCCTGCTTAGTGTATTTACTGAATACCATTACACATTTATATCCCATTTTGGTTTTACTGTTGATTTTTGATTGTTACAACTAATGTACAGCTAAATTCACACTGGTCTATCTTCTATAGAGAAAAAAAACCCAACCACACAAAACCAAAACAAAAAAAAAACCCCAAACAAAACTACCAACAATAAACCAAAAAAGGTATCCTGGAAACTCAAACAATAGACAAATGCAGTCCAAATTGTGAAATAAAGAAAAATGGTAGTGTTTTAATTAAACAAGTATTAAAAGTATTTTGTGGCCTATTTCCTTATAAAGAAAACACCTGTCAGGTATCCGTACATTTTTCCGTGCTTTTCAATACTAAAAGGAAAGTAGGTACAAAGTATGTTTTGTTCACCTGTTCTTCATGAGACTTTATTTTTTTCTTTTGATAGATCAAAAGCCTTACTTGGACTGTTTGTCTTTCTCAGTTTGGCTGCCATTGCAAATGCCCTTCTGTGCTCCTGATAGCCTTCAACTCATTTCTCTGGGTTAGATAAATATTGCTCTTGAAGCTGTCTCATAAAGCTCTATGCTTTTTTGTGTGTCTCCCTGTATATACCTTTTATTACCTATTGTGCCTATCATACTAAGGAACTCATTCCAGTGGGCTCACTCCAGGATATAAATCCAGAGAAGACCATGAAATTACATTTGGGGCTATTGTCTGTACAGGCAGGTCTACATCCAGGACAGGAGACATTTTCTAAAAAATGGAGGAGCGATTCAGCTCAAGGCTTGACTGATATAAATAAACAGTGATAATGATGGCCCTGTAAAGCTAAAGTTTTGGTAAATTCACTGACTTGCAACCCCTTGTTGAGATACTTACCCTCTAATATCAGCATGAAACCATGCAGGTAAATCAGTTCCTTTTCAACTTAGACAAGCTTCAAATCTATTTTTTAAGTGGGTGAAGTGGGTGTATGTCTCTAATTGGTGCTGGTAGTGGTGATGAACAAACCTTGAGCCTATTCTAGTTTGAACATTAATGGAAATACGATGCTAGCACAGACAGACCCCAAAATATTTATAGGTATTTATGCCTGAGCTGGTACAAGTCCCTTGACCTGGCAAATTCTGCGCTGAATTTGCAGGACCTACAAATATCCCATTTGTAGTATACAAGCAGAGCGGACCTGGTATTTATTGAGGGACTATAAATACAGGGTGCCATTTTTAGATAGTCACTGTTCAGAGCAACTTCACTGTCTAAGCAATAGAGGAAAATGGAGGAAAAAAAAAATTTCGCAGTGAAGCTTTGTGTCAGGTTTTGACAAATGCTGACTCTTCCGTGCCACTGCCACATTTCAGCCAGAATCCTGCTATATCAACATCATATTAACACATAACAAAACTTTATTCCATTAACAGTGACACTAGCCCAAATACAGCTTAGTGGCCAGCGCACTTGAATCCTCAGCAAAGGCACATTCCTTGACTGATCTTTGGTAAACAGTGATAAAGTGCCATGGAAAGTTCACAGCCTAAGAAAATTTCCATGTTGCACAACAATATATTTTTTTAAAAAACATACTCTGTTTTATTTGGACCATTAACTCCATTCTAGAGTGCAGAAGATAACTTCTTCCTGTTATACCTAAGTCCAGAACAATTCTGCTTATAATCACATAAAGGGTATTTCATCATACTTGATTGTGTTTCTCTAGTCAAAATGAATAACAATGTTCCAGAGACATTTTCTAAGCAAACAAGAATGAACTGTAGCATAGTTTCTACCTCATAGTGGAAAATACATTTTCACCTTGAAATTAATTTAAATTCTTAAAAAGAACTTATTGTAGGACTGTTCTTAAACTTAAGGCATTCCTTGATCAAGACATTTGCAGCAACAAGCAACAAACAATCTCCCATGCACACCTGAGAAAGCTTCCTTAGTTTATTTTTGTTTCAGTCTATGATTTTATAGTTATGACACCACTGCATACGATTTAACATGATATTTCTTAAACATGTTTTACAGAGAATTTAATTTGCATGCTAGAGAAGATTTGTAAAGATCACAGATGCACAAAATACCAGATCAGTGGGGTATTAAGGGCTGATGTGAAGATCAAAAGCCTTCAGTGATCTTTGGGTCAAGCAACCATGACAGTCTTTTCCTCACCTGCAAGCAAAAACATTTTGGGACCTTGATCAGAGTTACTCAGAGTGCCATAGCAAAACTCAAAAGCACAATTATTTAATACCTCCCTCCTGTCTTAGCAATCTTGAAAATAGCTGCTGTAGTCGTCATGAGTGTGTGCACAGCTAAAATATTAGGATAGCCTAAGACAGGATTTTCACACATAAAATACCTAGGCTGGATGTATGAAACAAGGTTACTGCTTTCCAGAGAAATCAATGGGAATTTTGCCACTGACTTCAGCAGAAGCAGGATTTCATCCAAAGCACGTAATTACATGCCTATCAATGTGTAACCTCATGCCTGCTTTTGACTGAGAGTTAGGAGCTTTGGCAGCATGCCAGATGGAACTGCTCTGCTGCCTTCAGTGCTGGTGCCTGGAATCATGTTAGCTGGCTATTCTACTAAGCATATGCAAATGTGCTCAGTTACATGCCCTACAAGTGATTTGTTTATTGCTAGCTGGAGGCAGGCTTTCCCCGTAACATTTTTTAAAAACTACTCCAATTGAGAATAAAAGGTGTTGATAAGATTGCTAATAATTTGTAGCCAATTTCTCAGATAAATCTGCTAACAGAATGTCACTGCGTGCTTGGCAACACACCTCACGACACCTCAAGATCTGCAATAATAAACACAAACCCAAAACTGATGATGGAGAAATAGCAGTGGCCAATCTACAAACTGATCTGTCTACATTCATGCATCAGTCACAACCGTGGTATATATATTCTGAGCGTGAATCTGTCACCACAATTTCTAGATGATTCGTTTCTTTTTGATAGGCTGAACCACAGCTCTGGCATTGAACAGCCCTGAACTTTAGCACATTACAAATTCACATCAATATTTTTATAATATGAGACACTAATTTTTGTTCAGCTGCAAATCTATGCTTTGGGGCATTAGCTATATTCTGAATACCAGCCAATGTCTAATCTCCTTTCTTTCTTCCTCCAAATAAATATTTAGATTGCCCAAAGGTAGCCCTTGGACTGTGACATGCTGCTTTGTTATCTGTTAGTAAAAGAGAGCTCCTCACTACAGAGAACAGTGGAGAAAAGGTTTTCCACTAGGGACAAACACGAGCTTCTGCCAGTAAAAAAAGTTTGCTTATATTGCTTACAAGGTAAAAACCACTTCATTTTTCATAATTCACCTATTATTTGTACAACAATGAGGAGGGGTGGGTGGAAGCTAGTTCTAAATGTAAATGAAAATTTCATATACAAAAAGCATTATTGAAATAAGTCCATATTCTGAAAGTGGACTTAGCTTGGAAATACCTACTAATTATCTCTCCCTTTTTCTGTTAATTGCAATTTTCAGAGGTAAGACTGTCTACCTGCAAAAGCTACAAAAACTTGGAATGTTTTAATCACTGTACCCAGGAAACCAAATAAATACATGTTTTACTAAAAAAGTATATATCAATCCAAATATTTCATCCTTGCCTGAGCAGTGAGTGGGAATCATGAGTTTCTGTGAAACATTTTTTAGTGTGTATAATCAAACATCAAAAAGCAATTATGCTTTTTGGAAAACAAATGAATTACCATCACAGGATAAGAAATGAAAATGAAGAGGTGAAAAAGGGTGTGTGTGTGTCTCAGGTACTACTAGCAAATCCTCTGGCAGTGCAAATCAGATGAGGGACACGGCTTCCAGTGAAACTACGCTTTATAAACTTCCTATAAATGTGTCTATACATACTTCATTCTTCTTTTTGCTTTTAACTCATTTGGCTGTAGGAGCTTACTTACCTCCAGTTTTCTTGGCAGGTAAGTAGACACTTACTGCTGTTTTAAAAGTTGCTCCAGCTACTTTTAAAAAAAGCTTTTCTCTTATTAATTAAGACCTCTTCTTTTATTTAATAACTAAGCTTTCAGATGCAGGTTAAAGGAAAGGGTACAGCTAATGTTGTAAGCATCAGCTGCGTTAATTTGAAAGGATGATCAGTTCTGCTGCTCAGAAACATTGGTTGACCTCTTTCCAGATAGCTAAATTCCAGATTCCCTGCTTGGTATTTAATCTCAGACATCATCAGCAGGAAGGAGGTGTGCAAAGCTAAAAACCTCATGCTTTCTTGGGGAGGAAGATTCCAGCCTTCCACCATGAAGCACAAGACACAGTGAAACTAGCTGGGACTGTGCTTCATTTTTTTAGGTGCACAGAACTCTGACACCAAAGGATCTCCACCATTCTCCACAATATTAACAATGCTCTTTGCACCTGAGATGTACCATTGTTTCATGTTTATGTAAATGTCATGGTTTGCACCTGAGACACTCAGAAATAAAGGAAATTTATGAATGAATTATCCTTCAAATTGAGCTTGGCTTCTCCAGGTTAGGTTCCAGATACGTCTGAGGAAAACTAAGTTGCCTAAACCATATTGCCAAAATCCTTAACCTCACTAGATCCCTTCATTCAAAGTAACAAATGCCTCCTCACGCCCTCCCAATTTATATTTGAATTTTGTAATTACCTCTAGTTTTTAAAAAAGTGCTTCTTACTACAGTGAGTATTAAAAGCTGAATCCTAAAAAAAAGTATATGGGAGGTAATGTATATCGAAGCATTAAAAGAAGCAGTGGTAGGACTGCTCATTACATTTGCTCTGTATCTCGTGAACCTCCCCAACAAGGAAAGTCCAATGCTCTCAGGAGATCTGTAGGTATTTAAGCACATTAGAACTACACCTTCCATTTAATGAACATTTACTTTCTTCTAAATGCCACTCTTGGAGGGAGTAACCAGAAAAAAAATGTCACAGAAGATAACATCCCTCATGGACACAGGGCAATATACCATCATTAGGTGTAAGTGGCAAATCATTAGTCAGAACATCATAGAAGCACTTTACATACTTCTCCTTCTGTGAAAGAGTTGCCAAGAATCCCCAAAGTCAGCAACTGTTCAGTGTGCTATGATGGATTATTTTTTTACATTATTTTTTAAAATTGCTTGCTTGAAAGAAAATGGGGAAAAGTTTGGATAGCCCCCAATTCTGTTTTTTTAATCCCTGGTTCGAGCATGTAATCAGACCATTTAATTTCTTTGCTTCTATTTCCTTACATTTATGAAGAGTTAATTATCCCCAAAAGGCTGGAATTTGAATTATAATAAAGATTACACAGATCAATATTCACTAAAAATGTGAAGCATCACCTGAATGCTCAGTAGCATCCCTAATATTAGACACAGATGAGCTGTACACTACACTTGGTGGCCCTGGTAAGCTGTTAGAAATAGGTATCTAACTTTCTGAAGCAGCTACATTTTGAGTCAGTTTTACCAGGTATTCAGACAGTAGTCTCTGAATTGAAAAGTTCAGCACATCTCAGAATGAGAAATGAAACTAGATTTTTGTGTCTGCTTCCAAGTCTAGTGGTATCCTAATGGGAGGCTTGTCAGAAAAGCTGATGAGGATAAATGCCCATAAATCATAACTAAGCTGGTTGAATTAGCTCTTCCCTGCAGGCTTGTAAAAAGACAGAATTTTATCTGTTTCTCAGAGAGCCAGCCTAGGAGGCATATGATATCAGCATTATAAATCTGTGCTGAAGCACAAGACAGAGTAATGACAGTAGAATAATTATCACCATAAAATTAGAAATGCAACCTCCTCTCCCTCCTCACTGTGAGAGAAATAGCTGACATCTTCTGTTACGTTTGTCAAAGATTTTAAACTGTACACCTGATAACATACTACTCAGCAAGAACGCAACGGATGAGCAGATAAAGGTAACTATGTCTTAAGGAGCAAAAGATTGTTGTGAAATAGGTGTTGCCATTTTGATACATATTTAATTAATCACTGTTACTTGCAGGTTGTAGGTAAGAACGGGAAAAGGCTAGGAGGTATTTAGGATAAGATGCATCCCCAAATGCTAAAGGTGCTGGCTGAGGTCATTACATGGACATATTCAATTATCTTTGAAAGGTCATGGTGATCATGGGAGGCTTGTAAGGATGGGAAGAAATCAAACTTCACTCCTATCTTCAAGAAGGGCAAGGAAGAGATCTAGGGAACTACAGGATGGTCAACCTCACCTCAATCCCTGGGAAGGAGATGGAGTGAATAATCTTGGAAATTATTTCCAAACATATTAAGACCAAGAAAGTGATTTGGAGTAGTCAACATGGATTTCTGAAGGGGAAATCATAGCAGTTGATTAAGGTTAGAGCCTTCTACAATGAGATGATTGGCTCAGTGGCTGATGTTGTCTAACTGGACTTTAGCAAGCCTTTTGTCATGCTCTTCCAAAACATTCTCATCAACACACTGATGAAGTAGAGATTAGATAAATGGGCATGAGTGATAAGCTGGAGAATTGGGCAAACAGGAATGTCATGAAATTCAACAAAGGAAGTGCAGAGTCCTGCACCTACAGTCTTGAGCAACTTGCTGTAGCTGACCTGGCTTTGAGCAGAGGGGTTGGAGTAGGCAAACTCCAGAGGTGCCTTCCATTTCAGCTATTCTGTGATTCTTTATTTAGCAGACAATGGGAGAAATATGAGATATGAAGGATAGATAGGGGGCAGACTCTGTGAATAATTCCACTGTAATCAATGAGGATGCTTGAAATGAGTAGTGCTGCTCAGGGTAAGAGTAGGTCTATTGTTTCAAGAATTATACTCAAGCATCCTTAAGCTTTATAAAGGCAGGAGCAGCAGAAAGTACTTAAAAGATGGGTGTGTACAGATTTCTTCTTTTTTTTTGATTTTTACAACAATGGTACTGTTCAGATCATTCACTTTGCCAAACATGTTATCCCCAAAAGCCACAATATGTTGCAAATCATGGAGCTGAAATTTTATTTCAGATATTAACTCTTGGGCCATGACGCTTAGACTCTAACAATCTCTCTGTCTTCAGAATTAAAGCAACAGATGATGAACGTTTGCTTAACGACTCTCAGAAACATTTTTTTTTTCTCTTGTGCTTTACATGGAATCTGCAGTTTTCCCTAAAGGCAGGCAACATATAAAAAGTCAAAAAGAGAGATCAGACAAATAGCCATCCCTCTGTGTCCATGCCTGAACTGATAACTTAACAAGAAAAGCAAGGTATCCTGTATCTTTCAGGCTGCTGTAGGAATAAAAGGAGAAAAAAGGTAATACTTTTACATCAAATGCAAAGAACCCCAACCTAGCATTAGTTGCAGTAGACAAGCCAAATCTACAGGAAAATATAATTAAATCACTCAACTAAAAGTAGGTGCCTTCAGAGCAATCACAAAGGTGGTACATCAATGACAATATAAACCACAGTAGAGAAGCCTTTTGGGTTTAAGCACGTAATCCAAAATAAAAATAACCTAATTTAATTATTTTTTGTTTTAAACAATATCGCTCACACAGAAGACAGTCACTGATGGCTATAACATTAAATCATCAATGATGATGATACCAGTGAAACTATCCCAGTGCCACAATATGGATGTGAGATAAAATTCCTTCAGTATTTGCCTTTTTCAACAGTATGAATGGAGCAAAAGTCCTCAAAACAATAGCATGGTCTGTTACTCTGTTCTCTGTCTCAAAGAATGTTGTCATCCTTAATAGCCAGTCTTACTCTGGCTGTTAACAAGTATTAACAGGATGAGATTAACAGAAATGAGTGTAACATGGAACTTCCTCCTGTTACACATTGCATCTTTTTTTGGTTGATGTTCTAAAAGCATTATAAGGAGAAGGGAAGGACAAAGGAAGGTTACAAAGTGGTCTTTACTTTGTCAGGCAGAAACCATGATTTGCATGCAGATCATTCTAGGAAGAGAAGTCCTAAAGATGACATTGAAGCACTTTGATATTTGTCAGTAAAAGATTACTCACAGTAATACAGGAATAATTAGAACAGATTCGCATGGATGGATTTGCTAAATCTTTGACTGTTTTTAGTAGCATGAAGCCAGTACTTCCCTCCTGATAGCAAGTACTAATTTTCAAACTGAAACGTATTTTTTATTTGTAGACAGTGACCAAATCACCTGCTAGAAAGCCAAATTCTGGAAGAAGCCAAGAACGTCTTGTGAGGAACTGAGTAACACAATTTGGAAACATTAGGGTCTGAGCAGAGCTACGGGGACTCTATCTACCCCTTTCAAAGTCTGTAGCAAAATTCATGCCTACTTCAGTGGCATGAGGCATTGGTCCACAAGACACAGAAGATAGTGAGGTGTAAGCCATGCAGAAACTTTTAACAAATGATTCCACTAGTAGTAGTTTTTTATTCTTCCATTTGTCCTCATTCAAAGCTTATGGAACCATTATAAACCCAAGGTGTTAAAGAAGCTATAAAAATATAGTATTTGGCAAATTCTGAATCAACAGAAATAAAAGGGTTCTATTAAAAAATATTACCAAGATATTTTCTGAATGTATGTGGTCAAGAATGGAGGTACTATAGGAAGACAGAAAGTGACTCAGAAAATGTAATAGCTTATTAGAAGCTAAAATACAATAAAAGTACGATATTTAATCTTAATTACAGCAGATGTTTTAAATACATTTGCTTCCCATTTGATCAAAAGCATCTATAGAAAAAAAGACTTATGATAAAACCCAAAATAGTCAATTATAACAACTAAGCTGCAGCCATTTTGTTCAGTATCACAGCTTTTTGAAAGCTCTCTTCAGCCTAGCTTAGATTACATTTGAAATGTACAGGTTTTTGATTAAAGTGGGTGATTGTTAACCTCCCACTGCTATACTGCTATCGGTAAGTATTCATCTTATTTTGGATGCCAAAAGAAAGGAAGCTGCTGATGCTTCTCCAAATCTGGGGAAAACTGCACTTTTTTTTTTTTTTTAAGCATAAAATGGTTATGTTTTATTACAAAACCCAGGAGTTCTTGTATTGTTTACTACTTGCATGGTTATTTGTAGCAGAGAAGTCCTTAAATGTCCAAGCTAAAATTAGGGTTCTACTCTTCGTAATGCTCCATGCTTCTCATGACAGACACTCCCTTAATCTGAAAATATTTTTAATATAATTAGATAGGCGAGATAAAGAATATGAGACTGCAGGTACATTTATAAATCACAAGTGAAACAAAAAGAAAAAAAGCTGGATTTTCTATTAGAAAATGTAAGGACTCTCCAGAAAACAGAGGGGTAGGCTTTGTGGTTAACTCTCTTAAGTCTCATTGTAAAACACAGGCTTAACATTTTCCCAGGTTACACAGAAGCCCATGTCCAAACCAAACCCTGCTCAAGGGCAGAGCCAAGACCACTTTAACATTTTCATCACATAAACTTCATCTGTGTACAAATTCTTTGCAACTATTTTCTGCTGGAATGAAGGCTAAAAACAAGAGGTAAGTTATAGGCATATATTCCTTCAGCTTCTCCCCTGCACCAGTGTACCTGTTATCAATAACATGACCAAAATGCTGCTGTAAGAGATGGTACAAAGCACTAGCAAGACCTCAGATTTTTAGCAACATTGTGACTTTTTTTTTTTTTTGAAGAACCACTAACACTGATCACATTTCAGGAAAAGGGAGGTGTAGATCTAGCTCAAAGAGCTGCCTGGTATTACCTTTCTTCTTAAGAGCTTGAACAAATCCTTTCATTCTGTATTGTTTACTTTTCTTTGTCTACTTAATTGATGTTAACCACCATGCCCTTCTCCCAGCCTTCACCTCTCTCCTGTACTTTGTGAGTAATGTCTTTGGGCCAGAAATAGTCTCTAATGATGGAACAGCAGAGTGCAAGCATAGCAGCAACCTAATCTCCTCTGCAGCTTCTAGACACTACTGCAGAAATCATAAAGCGTTTGCACAACCCCTCTCAGCTGTGGAACACCTCCTGAACACTGGAACCTCTTTGCTGGTCAAGGACCGTATTTGTTGTCTTTCACCCTCATACCTTCTATTGAACATGCTGGTTTTGTTGTTCATTGCACAAAACACAGCATAACTGAAGAACAGCACATTAAATTCACATGGATTGAATAATAGGTGGATCCTACAAGACTGTTTAAGAAGCTACAAGAAGTATTCTCTAAACTGATAGCTACATGTTAAGAGAGCTCACGAAACATTTTTGTACATGGATTGCAGTTGAAGCATAAAATGGACAAGCACACACACAGCCATCTGAGCCAAGTTTCTCCTTCGCACTAAAACTGACACTTAGCTATACAGTTAATTAAAAGAGAGAAAAACTTAAAACAGCTCTCTACATCCTAGAAAGAGGACAGCCTTCAGCTGGTTCACAGAAATTTTTTTTCTGCTTTTAAACAGCTAATTCCCAGTGACATCATTGTTGCAGATAGCTTAACTAACTGAGTTCAAAATATCTATTTCCAAGCATGTTTCTTTGTAAAGTACATTTTGGGAAAATGGAGTCTTTGGAAAGAGGAGATAGCAGAATACAACAGTTGACAGAAGCCAGTAGTTTGTTCTTGAAGGAGCGGAGATGGAGCTATTTAATGCCCTTGTACTCTAAAGCAATGACATTCAGCTGCAATTTATGATACATAGATAGGGGTATAATGACATAATGTTGATTATTCATGCTACAAAGTAAAACTGCAGAAGATTAAGGATAATTTGTTACCCCTGATAAATTATTTAGTCCAGGACACCTAAGATTTGCTGGCATGACATAAGATAGCATTTATTTGTGTGAGGTTTTGAGAAACATGAATTTTCAGTGGATATAAAACAGTCTCATGCTTTGTCTTGTTATCTGGTAGAATTTAATTAATTAGACTTGCATATAAGTGATATGCTCTGTATTTACTCCCATTGTAAATGTAACTCACTATCTTATATGTGGACTATGTAAAATGTGCAAAGCTAAACATTTTGGCTCATTCATTAGCTTTTGGCTTTGATAATCTGCTATTGCTCTGTTCCAGGTAAGATTGCTCAGCAGCATACATATTTAGAAACTGAGTGGCATGAAGGGGTCATAAAATCACCTTCATTTGCTCCATGCATATCCTCCTTAGAGCAGGAAATTCCCTCTGTAAATACTTCTATATGGAGCTATGCCCTTATCTCTACTCCACTCTCCTCTCCATATGGGGATGGTACCTGTATGAGGGGTACCAGGCTGGGGAAGCAGCAGAGCTCTTCCTAGAGTAATCTCCTTGTGACAGAAGGCCAGTTAGTAGTACTAAGCCAGCGTTAGAACATAAAGTCATCTGTGCCTTTAGGCCCCTTCACGGAGTAAGCATAGCCATTATTTTTTTGGTCCTGGCTGCATAGCTTGTTCAGATAATCTAGTATTGTCCAAATGCTAAAAAAGTGTAGTAAATTAAATAAGCCAGTCAAGAGTTGAGAACAGTATATAAAATAACAAAACTTGGATACATATCTGTAATTATTTCAAATAAGCATTTAAAGATGGTTACATGAAAAAGTAAGCAAGAAAATGGGATAATTAGGGACGAAATAGATATACACCATTATTCAAAGCAGATTAATTAATCTGAATTAACTTTGGCTACCCAGTGAATATCTCCTATTTTACCTCTCACATTCTGAAAACATCAGGTATGTAGCTGCTATTTGGGTGGACAGATTTTTATACCTTGCTCTCAGGGCAAATCTTACTCTTTACAATGTATATTTGCTACACTACACTCCCTATAAGAAACTCTGCCATTTGCACTAGCGGCTTATTTGTTTTCCTTACAATTTAAACATCGCTTAACTCTATTGTCTGGTATTTCACAAGGGACTGCATTAAGCCAGTATGCTTTATCTCGAAGAATTTCATGCTACACTGGCATATTTCTAGTTGAAGGTGTTAGATATCCATTTAATAAATATTTTAGGAACTCAGAAAGTGTGCCACTGCTGTTTCATAGTCTGATAATTTCCTTTTTTAAGACACTGTTAAGAAACCATAACACTCATTCCTTTCAGCCAGTCTTCTCCAGGCATAGAACAACTCAAATGACACTGAATTTCAATTTTATCAGAGATGGACATGCACCTCAGAGACTAAAAGCTGCTGAGGGTAGCAGAGCAAATTTATCAACAAAAGCACTTTTACCATGTGATGCCAGGCAAACTTTGCATTAGCCACGTGGCTCCTGGAGCAATGTAGCTTGCTTTACTAATAGCACGCATTTAAGAGTCATCATGTCAGCATTTTTTTTATCTCCCCAACCTTCAGGAGACCATTTACATCAATCTGAAAGTGGGGGTTTCTCACTGATGAAAATCTAGCAGTAAATTGTATCAATTTACTCTACTACAGTAGAGCTGGAGAAAAGCTATAGTAGACACTCCTAGTCTGACTTAAAACCCCAGTATGCCATGTCAGCCAAAAAAACCAAGTAGATACAGCACAATAGTAGTGATATTGGCAAGGACTACAGAAGTAACAGCAGCGATGTCCATAAATCCTTCAGGCAATGTCTATATCCCTGCTTGTCCTCAAACAACAGCAGAAAATGTGCTTTTAGTCCCTAAACATGTTATTCACCAAGCTGAGTTTGCCCAGCTGTTTTCATTATTTATTTCTGTTACAAATTATTTGTCATGGTCTCTAAATTGAGTCACTGTCATAGTGGCAAGTTATTGTGAAGCTTATCATCAACTTGATTTAAGTTATACACTAGAACTATGCTTGCATATACTTTGCTAGTTTTCATGTGCGCTTGAAAAACCTTAGGTGAACTTAATCTGTTGCATATGGTTCAGCAAAACAAGCTTAATACACCAATTAGTACTGTAAGAACTACCAGCATTTATGCTAAGATTGGCTGCTTACAGAAATTACTGCCTTCCCTCTTTGAAAACCAGCACCAGCCTCTACAGGAAGCTCTTTTACTAGAGCTGAAGACATTTGGGAACACATGAAGCCTCCCAAACATGACTTTATTCTTTTAGTATTGGTAGTAGCAGAAATCCCTCATGCCCTGTGCAGCTCCCTCTGAGCAGCTCATGATCTGCGACTACAGCTGCCCCAAAGTTCAACACAATTCTGCATATAAAATGTAATCAAACAATTTCTTCCAAAAAACCCTACTCAATACACAGGTGAAATAACTCATCCTGTGTGTCAAGAGACAATTTTCCCCTGTGAGGGAATATATACACAACTTCCAACTCTTTTCATGGAAGACACTCTTTTGCCATAAATCTAGTGTTTAAACTCAGTCTGTATATTGTCCCACTGATCAGTGTAACCAATAGCACATGGAGCTGGATGCACTTACTCAGGTGTCATGGTTTAACTCCAGCCAGCAACTAAGCACCACGCAGCTGCTCACTCCCCCCCCCCCACTTAGTGGGATGGGGGAGACAATCAGAAGGAAAAAGGTAGAACTTGGGCACTGAGATAAGGACAGTTTAATAGAACAGAAAGGAAGAAACTAATAATGGTAATAATAACAATAATAAAATGACAATAATAATAAAAGGATAGGAATACACAAAACAAGTGATACACAATGCAATTGCTTACTACTCACCAAACGATGCCCAGTTAGTTCCCAAGCAGTGATCCGCACCCGCAGGTCAACTGCCCCCAGTTTATATACTGGGTATGCTGTCACACAGTATGGGATATCCCTTTGGCCAGTTTGGAGCAGCTGCCCTGGCTGTGTCCCCTCCCAACTTCTTGTGCCCCTCCAACAACAACTGAAAACATCAGAGTGTTATCAACTCTCTTCTCATACTGAACCCAAAACACAGCGCTATACCAGCTACTAGAAAGAAAACTAACTATTCCAGCTGAAACCAGGACATCACGCCACTGAGCAATTTGACAAGGCTGTAGGGAAATACTTGCAAAGATGGAAAAACATGAAAATACAATATGTTTGTGCTCTGGAACACAAAAAATACATTGTGTGTGTAAATTTTGGCAAGCCTAGCATTTTACTGATCATGGTTGCTTTTATCCTAGAGAAAACACATCAACATTGAAAATGAGGCCCTGATAAGCATAAGCCCAAAGTGTCTCAGTGATTTAAATTTTAAACAACAACTTCTAATTATGCAAAATTGACACAATATTAAAAGCAGAACTATATCACACCTGAAGAAAGACTTTTTTATTTAGGATGAGGGCCATCATTCATGAATATGGACTTGAACTGTCCTTTTTGTTTCATTAACATGTTTAAGAATGCAAGATTTTCATTGCCTATTTCATTGCAATCATAATGTATCAATTTTCTCTTTTCATCTGCTAAAATGCATCTATGGAAGAAACACAAAATTCTAGCTAGGGAACACCAGATGTAGTTATTTGGGAACCATACTTCTACACCAAAACCAGTGATTCTGGGAAAAAGCAACTGAAACTTTCTTAGCTATTAGGATTGCAATGGCCTTCAATAGCACTGGTGTCATGAACCTCTAAACTTTTAAACCTTCCAAATATTGGACTGTACAATGTACCATGACATTGATTCTACTTGGTTGTTCTTCCTCCCAGTTTTTGAATATGTTTCTCATTCTGCTGCTGGCAACAGTAGGTAAAAAAAAAAGAAAAGCCTCAGACTACTTACATAAGCAAAAAATTGACCCAGGAATTTGCAGATGTGCTGAATCCACTACCTTTCATTTATGGTTCAGTATCAAGGAAGGTTACTCAAGCATTATGAATGGTCCTGTTGAAGGCAAAGACAACAATGTAAATGCAGTAGTGACTTCAAAGACAAGAGTGAGTAAATATCCAGTCTAAAGTCTGACCCTGCTCTTTTCTCCATCTCACTATGTTGTGGAGGAAAGAAGGTATTATTTTTTTTCGTTCTCAGATCCTTTGTAGATTGCCCCCCTCCCCCTCTCAGCCCCTCAAATTCTTTTTCGTCTATTTTGTTTTTTTAAGGGGAAGACTAGATCTGAGGGTGCATCTATCAACAATCTCACCCTTTGATTCATCAGGTGAGAAAGACACCTACTGATCACAGGAAAGTAGACTCAACAGAGATGTTGCAAAGATGTCCTGTGACTCCCCTTTGTGAGCATACTTCAAAGTGCAGCAGCAAGCAGTATTCACAATGGAAGAAACACACATTTGTAACCATGTTCTCCAGTGAAAAGCTACCAACACAAAACTAATCCATGAGAACGAATGAGTGCAACTATATGCAGTTTTCATGTACACATTAAACACACACACATCTTTGACCATGGGCTGATTTTAACCTCGATTGTCTTCATTTTTTAGAAAGTCATTACTTTCTTGTGATATCTCTGAGAAAAATACACTCTTGCACATCCTCACTTCTCACCACCAATAAATACTATGCTAGCATGAAGTCTTTACCAAAAGAAATCAGAAACCTGTCCTCATCCTTTACCACAAACAACTGACTTCACATTACTAGTAAAATGACTCTTCCTGGCAAGTCTGTCATTCAGGCAGCTAACTCCC
Source organism: Elanus axillaris (assembly GCA_026212715.1). Classification (NCBI taxonomy): domain Eukaryota; kingdom Metazoa; phylum Chordata; class Aves; order Accipitriformes; family Accipitridae; genus Elanus; species Elanus axillaris. The sequence continues at coordinate 12,622,734 of JANZLQ010000100.1, forward strand.
TAAGCAAAGACTTCTTTGACTCCAGGTAATAATGGTGACATGTAAGTTCGCGTATGTTTTATGATTTTGATAGGTTTTCTTCATGTTTCAACTGCCTCAAAGAAGTGATAAGCAAACACCAGTCATTCACCTACATAACATTCTTTTTCACTGTTACTCTATATAAATTGGGTTTATACCAACCCCTGTATGAACTACCGAGTGGTCATAACAGTCGTAACAGGAGCAAGAGTCTTCCTCTCTTCTCTGTGCAAAAAGAAGCCAGATTACTCCTGTGGTTTACTGAACTGGCTTCTTTAACAAAACATTGTGTTTTGTTTGCTAAGCATATGTTTGTTAGTGCTTATACATTAGTCAGACCTTCATCCACCCTAGTCACAATCCATGTTTTTGCAAACTCCCTCATCACAGACGTTCACAGACCTCAAGGTCTAATAAGTGCCTGGACTACAAAAAAAGATCAGGGACTTCTGTCAGAGATTTACTTCCTGGTTTTCAGTTTCTTAGTTCTAGTTTGAGACCTGGTACACTCTTCAAATTGCTACTAGCATTATGGTTGTAGTTAGGAATGTCCGTTGCTCTATAATCCCATTAAATAGCTAATTTAACAGGGATAAAATGCATGATCAGCCATCTGTCTTCAACTTGAGCAATTTTTATAAGCACAGTTAAGAAAATGGGAGTCTCAAATAGCATGAGACTGATCCATTAGGGTATCAACCCCACACAAACAATTTTCTATTCAGAGTACATACTGAAAACATACTCCTTTATTTCAGAGAACATCACATTGCCATTGGCTAGTTTTAATTTCTGGTTTTTCTTTCAGATAAGTCACTGTACAAATTGTATAGAAGAGGGTCCTTTGCTCCAGAGGTCTTACCGGCCTGGAAAGATCATTGCAAAGTAGGACTTTCATTACAAAATGGTCAATACATTAGGTACTGTTCCCCTAGGAACATTCAAACAAAAACCTCAGCTGCTGTTAACAGCATCACTACATCACTGAAGCAGGCGCTTAAGGTGCTGCACTATCCCTGTATGGCTACCATGGTGCATATTCACACAAAACCAAATTACAGAATGCAAACATCCTTTATGTATTAGCATCACACACTCATCCTACAGAACACTCAAATGTTCTCCTTCCACCAGATAATGCAAGGATATTAGAAGGTACAGCTTCCAAATAAAGCTTATTTGTCAATAAAATTAAGTGGCTAATTACAGAAACTACTAAAAAGCAGCAAGAATCATGGATGCTATATGTGGTGGGAAGCCTTTTCTCCTTTGATAAATTTCTCTCCCACTGGAACAAGGTGTGGTGGGTTGACCATGGCTGGATGCCAGATGCCCACCAAAGCCATTCTATCATTTCCCCCCTCTTCGCTGGACAGGGGAGAGGAAAAAAATATAACAAAGGGCTTGTGGGTCGAGATAAGGACAGGAGAGAT
>JANZLQ010000100.1:12650840-12702832 GCA_026212715.1 Elanus axillaris
CCAGCGTGGGTCCCCCACAGGGTCACAAGTCCTACCAGAAAACCTGCTCCAGCCTGGGCTCCTCTCTCCACAGATCCGCACGTCCTGCCAGGAACCTGCTCCAGTGCAGGCTTCCCATGGGGTCACAGCCTCCTTTGGGGACCCACCTGCTCCAGCATGGGGTCCTCCATGGGCTGCAGGTGGGCATCTGCTCCACCGTGGACCTCCATGGACTGCAGGGGGATAGCCTGCCTCACCATGGTCTTCCCCACGGGCTGCAGGGGAATCTCTGCTCGGGCGCCTGGATCATGTCCTCCCCCTCCTTCTTCACTGACCTTGTTGTCTGTGGAGTTGTTTCTCTTACATGTTCTTACTCCCTGGCTGCCATTTCTCCCCCCTTCCCCAACTTTTTTCCCTTCTTAAAAATGTTATCCCAGAGGTGCTACCACCATTGCTGATGGGCTCAGCCTTGGCCGGCGGCGGGTCTGTCTTACAGCCAGCTGGCATTGGCTCTGTTGGACACAGGGGAAGCTTCCAGCAGCTTCTCACAGAAGCCACCACTGTAACACACCACCCCCCCCATCACCCGCCTCCAAAACCTTGCCACAGAAACCCAATACACATCTTTGCATCTTACCATGAAAATTGTCATACTTGCAATCTATATTCTAGGCTAACTCTGAAAGACACCAGTATGTCTGACATTCATAAATCAAATGAAATTAAAGCTTGGTTAACATTTCTGTAAAATTATCAGAAATTTGTGTTCAATTTCAGAATACCCAGACTAGAATAGGTCAAGATTTTAATAAATGGGTGTTTTACTTGCCATTTTATACTAAAAAAATTACTGTTTCTCGAACTCTGCTAGCTGCAATCGAGATATGTGGACTATGTCAAGAATACCATTCCTCTATGGAGATGATGTGAAATTTCTATTATATTAGTGATTTTTGCATCATATCATGCTAGGGTTGATAGAAGGCAAAAGTTCTGTCATGTTAGTAAACCTTCACTGTACTGTAATTTTGTACTGTACTTCTCTACTACTAACTAAAAAGTTCTTACTGTTCTTGATGCATTTCTCAAATTAAATTCAAGTTTTGAAATGTATCAATGAAATGTAGGGTTTTATACAGATATAGGAAGAGTTAATTTGTTTAGGGAAGACAAAACTCAAAAAATTGAACCGGAATGTGACTTCTTTTTTTTTTAATATGGTTCAATTCCTTCTGGATCTTTTAAGTCCAGAATCACCAATGATACAATCAGATGAAAAGCTTTTGTTTTTTAAGCAGAGTTTAAAAAGAGTCAGTGATTTATAGTGATCCAGAAATAAAATGTTATTATCTATATAGATCAGTATCTTAAAAGAGAAAAGCATATTAATTTTACATAATACACTTGCTTTCTTCCAGGAGTCTATATTCCAAGCATTGAAAGCAAAACTTATTTCCTTTCACATTTCTCCATCTTGTGCTCCTTTGAAATTTTAATGTTAGTATAAGGAAAAAAAAATTTTTTACTATAGTACATAATATATTGGATTATTGCAGGTGGAATTTCAAAGTGATTTTTGAGTCAATGGAACAAGTGCATACTTCCTTTCATCTTTATCGATATGTTTCAGAGGATGTCAAGAGCTGAATCAATAAATGCTTGTTTTTCACAGTATAAGAGTAATCTTATTACTCAACATTATCCTTGAACTCAAATACCCTAAATAAATGTAAAGAGGTGCCAGTATTTTAGCATTGAATAGTTATGAGAGAAGCATTTGTAATCCTATGAGGACTAGTAACAAAACCAGTCTGTTTAGCATTTAGTAGGTTACAGAGAGTAAATTTTTAAGATCACAAGTGACAATCTAAGTCATATAATTTGATCTCCTGTATCATATAGGAGAAAGAATTTCATCCTGAAGTTTCTGTGTCAAAATCTGCAATTTTTTGTTTGAGGTAGAATGTGTATTTTGAAGAATATGTCCAGATCTGCTGTAAAGACTTTAAGCAATGGAGAATTCAGCACCCTGAATAAATTGCCTCAAGTAACTTGCTCATTCTTTAAGGAACAGAGAAATCAGTAGCAGAAAGATACACATTTATAGGTGGGTATCCTCTTCAGAAACATATTGATTTCAGAAGAGAAGATATTTTCATATTTTCTTGCTCACGGGTACTAGAGTATAAATAGTAAACATTTTGCTGGATGATCTACAGAAGAAAAGACAGAGATTTTGTAGTTCTTAAATTTAAAAGCTGATCTCAATAAAGAATGTTCCCTGAAGGATATTTTATCTCTGAAACCGCTTTATCACATTGGAGAGCAATGGTTCTTTCAGAATTTCACAAGCAACTTTCTGAAACACCTGAAATATCACTATTTTTCAACGACAGAAAAAGTGTTATTTAGAAAAGATAATGACAAAAAAATTTTCCATTTGGCTTTGCAGATGTCACATTCAGGATAAAGTTCCTAATAGTAAGATCAAGTAGATAATAGTCTTTGCTGAAAAGGTAGAACACCTTTTTAAGATATAGGAGAATATATTTGAAACACAATATACCACTCTTCATATTTTCATCCTGCTTTATATTGCATAGATGAAAAACTTTTTTTTGTTTGTTTTCTCAGTACATTTAGACAATTATATTCACAACTGGTAAAAACAATGGAAAGGTCATCTCCATTGACTCGTAAATAAATCTAGCACTAGGTGAAAAAAAGCCTACCTGAATGATTTGAGAATACTCCTTATTGGAGATAGAATTCTACTTGTGGTGTTATATACCTTTGCTGTTCTGAGAAACTGTGAGTTTGCCCACATCTCTGCCTTTCCTGAGGCTAAGAGCTTTCCATTAGTTGTTAACTGCTATGGATTGCAGCTTCTATTGGGTTGGGCATGAAAAATTGCTAACTATGTCTAATGCAGAAATATTCACCTAACAGTTTACTCAATTACTTTTTTTTTTAATATTATTTGGGGTTGTATTCTACTATATTGGGTAGTTTTTGCTAAACCATGGATGTTTAAGATTACTAACTCTTTTTTTCTTTTCTTTTTACCTTACCTTGAAACTTGCATAATGTACATAACATTTTCAGATAGGATACAAAACAACATACTATTGCATGCATCACACTTTCTGTTGTATTTTCAAAGTCTCATGTTTAAATAGTGATTCATCATTTTTTCTTCCAAAGTTGGGTATCTTCTTTCTTTTAAAGCTGATTTTTTACAGTGGAATTAGGCTAGCAATGGGAAAAAGATGATGAAGACTCTAGTAGTCAGCACTAGGTTGGAATTCTGGTGTTACCACTGACTTGAGATCTTGAACAAATAGTTCTATCTCTATTTTACTTTATTATAACACAATCTGTAGGCACCCTTTTATCTGTATTATTTAGTTATAACACCTAGTATACTGCAAATCTGCTAGTAGTTGTCAGTCAATTTTCATTAAATTCTTGGAATTGTATATTCTTAGATCTGCCAGGAAAATAGACCAGGCAGTCCAGCATGTTCTGCTTGAAAAAAGATGATTGTTTTCAAGAGTCATCTATTTTTGCATTGTTTGAATAACTAGGTTATTGCGACTTTCTTTAGGAAGTTGTTTCATAGTCATAGTAGACCTCATTATCAGCAAGTTTTCTGTGGCATTTAACTTACTTATTTTCTCAGTTTTATTTCCTTTCTTCTAGTTTTGATTCTTTGTGACAGGATATATAGGACTTGCGACAGACAACAGTGCATCAAGGGATAATACAATCTAAAGTAGTATGACTTTACCATGTCAGCAAATCATACCAGAGTCCTTACAAGGAGAGTAATGACTCTCAGACAACAAGTGGTCCAGGAGGAGAGTTGACCTATGATTTTAACAAAGGGCCAAATCACTCTTATTCTTAAAATCTCCGCATGCTTCTTCAAAAAGGAGATGGACTGGATTATAAATCAGTGTTTTAACAACTGGTGAGTGATGTTTAACTATTGTACTGGCGTGCTCCCTCCGAAAGGAAGAACTCTTCTCCCAGAGGAAGACAGTGTAACATCTGATACTAGTAATTTTATTTCTTTTCTTCTCTTTTTCTTTCTTTACTTTTGCTTTCTCTTATGCTTGGAAGAAAGAACTCCAGAGTAAGGGGAGCAGATGAACTCCCACTCTGTATCCTGTTAGAAAATCTATCTCAACCCTGTCAAGAGAGGGCAGGAATATGGGCTCATCTTTACTAAAGGATACACTGGAGAAAATGTTTACCTACAATAATCCTATACATTATTGGTATTCCCAGATATAAAATTTTGTAGATTGCATCATACTCTCACTGTTCATTGATTCTGTAAGGAATTTGTTTGTGATGATCAATAGCAGTGCATACTTAGCATGAACTTGAATTGATCTTTCCTGTAATCCTGCACTGCAAACTTTTATTTTCTCTGTTATCTATCATTCTCTTTATATCCATTCTGTCATTACTGGTGTTCAAGGTCTGCTCTTTCATCACTTAATCCTTACTGAATGTTGCTTTCTTAATTTTTGCTCTGACACAAATTCTAACAATAATTTTTAACTCTTTATATTATATTAGGATCATAATTCAATACTGAACCAGCCTCATCAGTGTTACTTGATCACTGTCTTTTTTTTGTGATGGTCATTACTAATATAAATTCATGAAATCTAGTACCAGCAAGTTTAAATGAATTCCAGATTTCAACAATTTTATATGGCTAAATACAATCTGAAAAATGCTATCATTTTTCATATCATACATAGTAAAGTCATTGCTGTTCTAGTTCCTTTATAAATGTATCTTTTTTTTCTTTCTCACAATGAATGTAGTTTTATCTAGATTAATTCATCAGTATGTGAATCTAGTATGTCTCTTTGGGATCATGCAGTTTAAATTCTGATTAGGATATTAGTGGAACTACTTTCTTTCCTCCTTCTCATGCCCTTAACAGTCCAATCAGAATTATAAAAAGCTTTACATGCAGGCAGGCATCAGTAAGTAATTAAAGGCACCTTTTTTGTACAGTTTCTTTTTGTGGATTTTCAGAGAGAAAGAGAGGAAGAAAGAGAGATGTCCTCACAGTTTTGCAGTTTGCACTTTCCTCATTTGTTCCCAACTTCTTGGCACAACATAATTTATTTATTCCAAACAATCTATGCAAAGTCAGAATCTGCTGGTAACTCATGGAAAGCTTTGCAGCTTACATTATCAAACAAGACCAATATCAATGACGATGCAGTGAACATGTAATTAAGAGTATGAAGCCAAATTAGTATCTAATTGATGACCTAATGAAGAAAGTATCCGCTTCTCATTGACTATTTCCTGAGCCAACCAGTCTCTTTTGGTGCACTGAATTTTCATTAATACTAATGTGAAGAACAAAGCAAAGAACAGCTGTTATATCATAGGCTGAGACAATTGTATAATAAATTCATACCTTTTAAATATTTTAGATTTATGGAAATAAACAAGTATTCTGAAGCAAAAATGAGACTAGTTTGCCTATATAGGTAAAGGCTGAAATATGTACATGTATATCTTAATAAGTTAATTATAGGGGCAACATTATCTAGCCTTATGTTAATCACTGTGAAGTAATGGGTACTAAGTAATGTCAGCTCTCAAGCTCAGTTATTTTTTAGCTTCTACTCAGTTATAACATTCATAGAAATCAGCTGCTATTGTACCTTAGCAAAGATTTCTGCGTTTGATTTTCTCACTTTCTCTGCATTTCTAGGTATGTGGTCAAGTCAAATATATGCAAACACATCTTGGTTTTATGAGACTTTGATAAAGCACACTTATATGTTTTTTTTCTTGCTGTATTGTCATAAAATATCATATAAAAAAAAAGTTGAATCTAAACTTTTTCCTATTATCCAGCTGTTTCTTATGGAAAAATATGTAGCACAAAAACAAGAAAGTGTGCAATTCATAAGAAAAATTCACCCAGAAGGCCATCAATATTTACTTAAATTTTTTGACTGCAAAAATGAATAATTATGACACAGCAGGGAGGAGGAAATGTATCTTTTCAAAGAGACCTTTTTCTCATTGGAGGGGTGTATTGTAAAAATCTGATTAAGTCTGAAAATCCTGTAGATGGTAACATCTGGGAAAAGGGGAGCTTAAATATTGGTAAAGTTTCTTTGCAAAATACATAGCTTTATTAACTTTTTTGTAAGAAAAGACAGAGATATATGAAAATCCCTTGGTAAGGTATTCCAACTGTCAGAAATAAACAGCAGGCAATACTTTCTGGAAGTATACATAGATTACTAAAATAAGTACTCAAGTGATTGTCCATCTTAAATTTGCACAAAAGTTTAAGAATAAGAAGGTAGGAGGAAGTACTATTTTTAAAGTATGCAGGATAACAATGAATGATCATTTTCCTTTTAAATGAAAGGAAAATTACGTCATTTTCAACAGTGGCACTGGAGTGTTCTGAGTGAATATGTGTGTAAGTTCATGCAACATCAAGTGAAATGGGGATAAAACCCAGCTACTTCGTGAAGAACCCACGATTCAAGGTTCTGTAGCTCCAAGACGGCATACTGTTACCTTTATTTGAATATATACGCTGATGGAATTGGAGGAAGATCTGATATTCCTCTTTTGGTTAGGGGTTGTTGTTGTTGTTGTCGTTTTACCTAGGGAGAGTTACACTAGAGGGCGTCATGTTCTTAGTGATAATGGTTGTTCTGGGAGAGGTGCGAAACTGAAAGTTGCATCAGTTTTGATGCTCTCTGATATACTGAATGTGGCCTTTAAAACCAGAAATTTCTCATGACATAAGTGAAGCTGTCTTCTTCTATATCTTCTTTTGCTGTAAATGGAAGATATAGCTCACAGAAGTAAAATCAAATAAAACTTTTGAAATCAGATTCTCAGCCGGTGCCACACATTAGAGCTTTATGCCGTTGAAGATACAGATGCCTATTCTGTCTATACATCTAAGTATGGACTTTGTGTCGTTTACTGTTTACTTGTGTTCTATATGGAGTCAAAATTTTTCTTTGTGATTCCTTCAGCACCCAGCAAAAGTAAATCTGTGGCATAAGTTAGGTGTGCTCACTGCCTGCAAAAAATACCATCATATATTCTTGAACCACAGGCGTTTGCTCTATTTCTGTGAAATGCTTTACTCTTACCATTAATTCCTTTAGTGACTCTGTTTTATGAAACATGTTTTTCATGATTTTGCCAGTCTTATTGCACTTATAGTAATGCTGCATGCATAATTGCAGTAAATAGTTCATTATTTCATTCAAAAGACTATTAAATTAGCACTAAAGATAGATCACACATATAGATCACACATCAGGATCCAGTAACCATGCAGATATCCTGAAGAACATAAATTTATTCCTCTTTAAAAATGTGAGTAGCCTTCAAAGCTTCTAAGGAATTATATAACAAGGGAAGTAGCTTTAACTGTTTCCCAGAGGAGATGTGGGTGAGTCATTGAATTCAATAAGTTTATTTGATATTATGCTTAATTTGATTAAGTGTGAGAGAATTTCTAAACGAATTAGTGTTCTGCATGACAAAACTGATGTTCTAGCTGAGACATGCACTAAGTTGTTCCAGAGTACTGTGATAAATTACTGAAATAATACTGTACATACTTTTAAAAAGTCAGAGAGAACACTAGCTGATATTCCTGGAATATTAGAGTAAAAATTTTGACATCATTACACATGTAAACTTGCTGAATTGCATTTGATTTACTGTGAACAGAGAATATTGTATTGCCTGCATTCAGGACTCCCATATAAATATCCCAGAATTTCAGTGATGGTGAATCGCTATTTGCATTTGAAAAGAGAATACTTTAATGTAAAATAACAGAATGGTAAAAAAGAGTTCATGGTAAAAATAAAGGCTATCAAGGGAGTTGTCAAATTCACTCAAGATGGAGCACAAATTAAAAAGATGCTTAGAATTGGGCAACTTTGTGTTGAATTTTTGTTACAGGTACGTGCACAAGTCTCTTTTTAGAGTGCAGATAAGGTTTCTGGGGAATTCTAAAAAACTCTGATGTCATTTTGAAAACCCAAATGGTGTGTTAAACTGTGAAGGAAAAAAAAAAATATCCTTGCCAGCAGTGATTTAAAATTCAAAACTATTTTGGTCTGAATGAAATCTGAGATCTATGGAGTGAACTCTTAAACTAGAATCCACCTCAGAGACTTTCTGCCCCCTGCAAAAAATCATTCTTTATTCCTAACAGTGTACCTTTTGTGAGAATTGGAGCAGACATCTAGAAAAAAATCCAAAAATGACCTCGAATGTGTACACTGTTTATTTAATAATCTTCATTAACAAATTAATGAGCCTTACATGAACTTCCATCAATTTATTTCTCATATATTATTTGCCAGAAGACCCCATTTGATCCTACGCCAATACCAGATGGAGCAGCAGGAGAGCTGTTCCAGGGTGACTAATGCGGTGGAAACTGGCAAAGAGCAGCATGAGGATTGATTTACACATTAAAGTGAGATAGAAAGTGAATAAGTTATCTTCTGTCTAAGACAGGGTAATCCCTTTCTTTTATTTTTTATTTCTGCTTGCTTTTGTAAAAGAAGAAAAATACTAATTTCCCTTACCAGCTAGAGTTAAATGCATGCTGTGTGAACTTCTTACTCTTTCTATCTCTGTAGTCACCACAGTACACTATTCAGGAATACTGGACACTGTTACTCTACTGCAAAGTAAGAAGAAAGTTGACATACAACAATACTGTGTGCTGTTTTAATTTTAGGATTAGATTTTAATGTATCTCGAAATTTGACAGCACAATGCAAATTTTTTGTGCGTTCCAGATTTTTAAAATTCATTTTTATGTTAATATCTTATAATCTAGCTGGTATTCATATGCTTATTTTTTATTAGCACACCAGTGTACTCTTTTAACATACAAGTAAGTGAATTGGTGCCATCTCACAGAGAGACATTGAAGGAGATGCAGGGTTGATGAGTTTATTTAACAAAGAAAACACAAACCCATATGCTACTTACATGTATTAGCATTAGAGAAATTTCTTTTGCTTTGAAATTTATGCAGCAAGCCAATATGAGTGAGACTATAGTGAGGAGTATTGTCTATATGCTCATAGCTGTGCAGTCCTACCAAATTCATCCCCTATGGGGTTAATTAGATCCTATGTGGATTATACTGGAATGGACAGAATGGATGAATAACCTAGACACTCTTCTTTGTCTCTATAAACAAATAAAGACCAGGAAGGGGAAGAGAGGGATGAAGTAAATTAAGTGGTATCTCACAGCACACCAGTGCAAAGTACTCAATATTCTTCAGCATCCCATGGAAGGGGAACTCTACTGCAACTGTGCCTCAGAAGACTCCTGAGGCTCCGTACTCTTATATTGTTATCAGAAAGACCTGGACTGAAAGATGAGCAAATGTCTTTATTTTAGCAATGGTAATTTGTTTAGTAGGTAAGTGAATATGGGCTACCTTGTGCATAACAAAAGCAAGGTTCTCTTCCGCACCCCCCCCCCCCCTTCCATCCTTCAGCTAAACTAGTTCAACTTGCATTGTAACTGGTTGATTTAAACTTGCATTACTTTTAGGATGCCAAATTTTGTGCTGGGGAAGGAAATTACTGCAGATACAGACATTTGCAGTGCTAGGTTTTTGCAGATCTTGAGAAACCTGGTGTGGTATGATGGCTTTTCTATTTGTTAATCTATTTGTCCTGAAAAATGTTGATAGACTTGTATGTGCTTTGATCGTTTCATTATTGCCATACTTAGACTCTTGCTTTTCCTGTAAGGATTGGAGTGAACGTGTAAGACAGGATAGTGGGAGGTGAGAATTTCACACATATCCTACCCAATACTCAGAGATGCTTGGGAACTCTGCCATCACACAACTACAAACACTGTACTTCATACATTTTTGGATATGCATCGCATGATTCAGAAATGTGTATTTATAGTTAGCTGCAGCTACTTCTAATTATTGTATCCAAATATTTACTATGTCCAATACCATTACAAAACAGGTAATATATGTACATATATGGAAGCATAACTGCTGTGGCACAATGTATGAATGATATATCTGCTGGGGTGACCTTGCAGGTCAGGCTTCATACTACAATTGGATTTAATTAGAAGCTGTCCTGTTCTCTACATGCATCACAGAGGCAAGCAGAAAATAGAAATTCTGTGCTACCTTTGAAAACCTGAAAGAAAGTAACGGACGAGAGACTCTACAGAACTGAACAAGGAAAGGGCAAGCACATTGAGTTGCAGGACTAAGAAGAAAAAACTTTTGTAAATTTATAATTGCATCATAGTTTAAACTTGCTAGGAGTGGTCAGTAGAATAAAATGTATTTTCATCTGCTGAGATAGAGAGAAGGAAGGATATTTTATAAAGTTTATTATGTTATAATTTTTGCAATGCTTTTTGAAGTCTTTATTTGCATTTGTCCTGTGGGCTTGCAAAGAATGACAGATACCGTTCTCAAGTCTGGGACTGAGGGCTTCTCCTAAGGGTACTAGTTGTGAGTGGTGATTTTCTTTCATATGTGACTCAGCTCCTATTTGATTAAGAATGCCAGTAAGCTCACGAATTCACTGATTACTAATGAGCTAAAAGCAGTTTATTTACTAAGTCACTTTTTGAGAATTGAAGTTTCAGTTGTTTTTTAGCTGCTAAATCCTTCCTATCAACTCTCAGCCATGCAGACCTGCCTTGCCCATTTCTTGGTTATTAAGATTCCCTTCTCATAATGCTGAATACATATCCAGCCCAAAGGCATATCCATATAGTCTCTTACAGATTAGGGAATTCTTTCAGACAATGCCTCACAGCACAGAGGTGCTGGTGTCCAATAAAAAAAATGTGGACACTTAACTGCATAGTTTGGAGGGAGTTTTGATATTATTAGCTCAGGCACTGGTAATAGCAACACAGGACTCAAAGACAAGATTGTTTACTTCTTCCAAAAGCTACTGAGGCAGTATTGTAGACCTAACCCGTGAATCACAGACTCTTACTTCATGTAGAGAAAGTAAAGTGGTGGGAAAATAGTTACAAAGCCAGGAATATGCTTTCACACAGAGATGAAATACTGTATGTTTAGGCAGTATGGAAATGTATATTAAGCCAGGAAAGGGAAGGAAAAAGACCCGAAAATATCACAACATCATGTGGTACTAATCGTATGGTACAGTGTTGATTTTCAGCCTGCCCAGTACTTACAGAGGAATATACATTTCAGAGATGTCAGAGTACACTGACATTATGGCTTTTTTATCTAACAAATTCAGATCTAGACTAAATTAACAGAAATTACCATGAGTGATAGCTATTCCTCAGTGTATATAAAGTAAGCCATTTGAAGCCAGTTGTCCACAATATGATGTTGTCATTTTGCTGTAATGACACCAACTGGCAGTACTGCTGACAATCATATTATGCAAGCCAGTAATTAGATAGGCATAGCAAGTGAATAGCTTCTCAACACTACTAGTGGTATCTCTGTAATTATTGAGTCACACTACTGTGGGTGGTGTGGGGAATCTTACATTTATCTCTGGCAATGCTAAAACTACTCTGTTGAGTAAAGTAATGTAGACATTACATAGTAATGCACTTTTGTAAATATTAAAATACATTTAAAATAATGTATTTTAAACACATGTTTAGGAAATGTGAGTAATATTTAATAAGAATATTTACAAGGTGTTTTACATGGTATATTGCAAAATGGATGCTTGTTTTTTCTGAATACCACAAGTTTCTGTAAACCATTCAAGAAGATGGGGTAGGGGGGAGCATAAAGTGTGTGTCAACTGATCAAAAACAGTGGATCCAGTTACTCAAGTATCTGTTAAGCAAACCCAAATTTTTTACTAAAATAAAGGGAATTTAGGCAAGCCTACAATCTAATCTCATCTTGTTAGGAAATTTAAAGATTAAGAATAGAGCTTGTCAGAAAAAAGGTAAATGTGTGTTCCAGAGAATACCAATATTTCATAAGATTATAGTAAGTCTTGTAAGATACAGAATAGATTTATCCTGTCTCCTCACAAGCTCCTCCTTTTCTAAAACCATTCATCTGTCCACCTATTTGACTTTACTATAAAGTTCATTGATTATCTCTAAACTTGTGTTACCCTGGGTTTGCAACATCTCCTGTGAAATCCTCAGGAATTTGAAAATAGACTGAAAAAAATTCTTCTATTAAGGGATGTAAATTGCAAGAGACGTAATAAATCCTTCCCTGTGAGTCTGATGTATCTTTTATTATACAAATTATTTGGGTTTTTTAATTACATGGATTATATGAAATCTAGCTCTATATTTTTCCTTATCTTATTTTTAGAGAGAGTAGTCAATCATGGGGAATTTTGAATTGCTTTTAAGAATTAACTTAATTCTGTTTCTGTTGTAACTAAGGAAATGTTCAATGGCTGAAAAATTGGCTAAATTAAAATTAATTCTTGAGAAAACGTTATAGTCAAAAGTACCTTACTGCAAATTAGCATGGATTGTACAGCATGAACCATAGCTTCTGTACCTAATATGGTTTATGGAATGTGTTCTTCTAGCAGACATATCAAGTTCCTTCTTCCCATATTGTTCTAGAATTTTGGTAGCGGTCTTGATTTTTTTTCTGCTGTCTTCCAACAGTGCATTATAGTTTGCCTTTATCGTAGGTATTAAACTTGTCATAATATGCTGGTTTATCATCTATGGGGTCTGAATATACAGAGTGTAGATGGATTGTGAGCTCTTCTGGACCAGACTGTGTAAATGCTTCATGATTGCTGGGACTTGATCCAGCTGTCAAATGATCCCTCTCAACTGTGCGTCCCCACAGTCCCTCTAGAACTATGTTATTGTTTCTACTGGGGACCATGTGGAGTGACTGAGCCATGAACTAAATGCATAGGAAGAGGTGCTGGTGCTCACTAGCTGTGAACTTTAGGAAGTCTTTTTGGTACAAATACATTCCTTTGTAACTGCAAGGTCAGACTGATTTCCTTCTGTCTTTTGCTTGTGAACTGTTTGTTTCCCTTTTGAATATTTCTTACTGGCTCAAGTATTCCTTGAACCTGCCTTGTAAGAGAGGAGTCTTTTAGTCTGCAGTGTTGTTGAGTGCTGTGTTATTGGTATCAGCTGCTTTTAAGCTCATGAATGATTGCACAGACAATAAACTTATGAGCCTGCTGTTTCAGAGGTTTCTAGCAGATATACTAAAACCCTCTAAGAGTTACAGCTCATCAGTAATACCCAAAACCAGTCTTTATAAATAAAACTTTGGGTATTCACAAATCTATACCTTTAGTTCACACATTGGGATTTACTTTTACTTAATTGATATATGCATATATAATTTATATATAAAAATATTTACTAAAATTAATGCAACCTCACTTTACAATTATTTACTTCTTAATTCTTGATTTATCCTTTATATATAGCTCTTACTGCCTGATATAATAGAAGGTTTACAAACCTGTTTGTCCCATATTACAATTAACAGTTCACAATAACCCATCCTTCTCTACTTCATCTTATTACGGTATAGACTAGTGGAGAATTGGACTTTCAGAGGTACTAAGGATTACTGCAATGGATGGTTAGTACAGCTCATCTTAAAACATTCTGAGATAGAAGTAGTCATCAGAAACCCGGGCCTCTGTATAGTGCAAAGCACTGAGGGAGTTTATGGCTGACTTGCTGCCTATTTCCTTTCATTAATTTAAGTACCTATTTAAGTACAATAGCTAATGGAAGCATGACAGGAGAAATAATTCCACATCAAGAAGCATTGGAGGTTTAATTTATAATAAAGTAATCCAACTGAAAAATTGAAGGAAGTGCAATATATTAGTAAAACCCATCCATATAGGTAGAATACGTAGGGATTTAGAGCCTTGGCTACTCTGTGCAGGAAGTCCCCTTCAGCTATATGGAACTGTGCATTTCCACTACAGTCATTTGCACATGGAGTAACTTGAAAGAATGACAGAAGGCAAAAAAGTGCAAAAATGTTTAAAGTTACGGAATAAATAAAAAAATTAAGCTGGAATGGAAGTCCATAATCACCTTTGCTTGCAGGGTTAGAGATCAGCAGTTCAAACACTTGACCAAGAGCTCGGGTTTCAAGTCTCATAAACAATTTCAAATGCACGTCTACTTTTTAGGAGAGAAAAAAAACCCCAAACCACCACCAAAAAAAAAGGTTATACATTATTTTGTGGCAGTGTTTACATTTCTGTTGAGCAACCCTGTGACACATGCTAGGAAGAGCACCACAGACCAGGCTCTGACTGTCAGAGCACCCTTCTGCAGAACTGTGCTTCCTCCTGTGGTTTCTCAGAGGTAATACTTCAGCAATTGCCATGGAGAGTGCATTTGCTTACTGAAACTGTCCTGTCAAATTCACTCTGCTTTGGCCGTTCCTCCATGTCATGTTTTAACCCCAGCCGGCAGCTAAACACCACACAGCTGCTCTCTCACTCCTCCCCAGTGGGATGGGGGAGAGAATCAGAAGAGTAAAAGTGAGAAAACTCGTGGGTTGACATAAAGACAGTTTAATAGGTAAAGCAAAAGCTGTGCACACAAGCAAAGCAAAACAAGGAATTCATTCACCACTTCCCATCGGCAAGCAGGTGTTCAGCCGTCTCCAGGAAAGCAGGGTGTTGTGGCTTAACCCCAGCCAACAAGAAAGCATCATGTGGCCGCTCACTCACTCTACCCCCCACCCAGTGGGATGGGGGAGAAAATCAGGAAAAGAAGTAGTACTCATGGGTTGAGATAAGAACGGCTTAATAGAACAGAAAAGAAGAAACTGATAATGATAATGATAATACTAAAAAAATGACAACAGTAATAATAAAAGGATTAGAATGTACAAATGATGTACAGTGCAATTGCTCACCACCCACTGATCAATGCCTAGTTAGTACCCAAGTGGCGATGTCCTCACCCTCACTCTGCCCAGTTTCTATACTAGATGTGACATCCCATGGTATGGAATACCTCGTTGGCCAGTTTGGGTCAGCTGCCCTGGCTGTGTCCTGTGCCAACTTCTTGTGCCCCTCCAGCTTTCTTACTGGCTGGGCATCAGAAGTTCAAAAATCCTTGACTTTAGACTAAATATTACTTAGCAACAACTGAAAACATCAGTGTGTTATCAGCATTCTTCTCATAGCTAATTCAAAAACATAGCATGGTACCAGCTACTACGAAGACAACTCTATCCCAGCTGAAACTAGGCCACAGGGCTCCATCACATGTTAACAGTGACTTGGGAAGACAAACACCATCACTCTGAATGTCCCCCCTTCCTGCTTCTTCCCCCAGCTTTATATGCTGAGCGTGACGTTATACGGTCTGGCGTGTCCCTGTGGTCAGTCGGGGTCAGCTGTCCCGGCTGTGTCCCCTCCCGACGCCTGGTGCCCCCCCAGCCTGCTCGCTGCTGGGGTGGGGTGAGGAGCAGAAAAGGCCTGGGCTCTGGGTAAGCACTGCTCAGCAGTAACTGAAACATCCCTCTGTGTTATCAACGCTGTTTCCAGCACAACTCCAAAACATGGCCCCATACCAAAAAAAAAATTTACCCCAGCCAAAACAAGCATTTTTCAAAGCCTCTGCTTTGATAGATTGGGAGTCTAATACTATGTATATATATCTGCATATACTTTATCTTTTGGACCTTACCTTTACCACTAGGATTGCTAGTTAAAACATGTAAAATTAGTCAGCAGTTTCCAAAACAAACTCTCAGAACTCAAGAGAGAAAAAAAAAAGGGTGACTGCAGTTTGATTTTACACCATTCTTTCCATTCCTCTAAGAATTATGTAGCATATAACATACATCTAGTATAGCATGTGTAAGACATTACCTTCTCTCATTTCCTCGGACCTTCTTTTCAGGCTTCTCTCTCAGCTGGGGCTAATCAGACTTCCATGCAGCAACGTATTTTATACTGGCCAAAGGTCTGGCTTTCAGCTTCTTTCCTACATCTTTCATGCATTGTTTTTCCCCACTGGTGGTTGCTACTCCTGCCACTTTCGATCAAAATTTTTTTAAACCTTTTTTGTCTTTTTGAATAGGTTTTACAACCTGTACCTACATGGACATCTATGCGATCCCACTCCCCTCATGATTGCTTAGCCCAAGGCAACACATAAGTCTGAACAAAACTTACAGCTGCCTAAGGTACCAAGCCACAGGCAGAGCCAGAACAACCAGCATTTTCCTCCACTGCTGAGGGAGAGCACTAGAATATTTGGGACACAAGAGGAGAACTGCTGGGTGTAGAATAACCTTCACCAAACCAGCAATTTCCTCCTCCCCAGGTCCCTGCTCAACAGCATGGGAAAGGTGTCTAAGCCTGAGGCTCTGGAGAACTGGAAGCCCCAAGATGACTTGAGCTCAGCTGCAGCTCCTTGGCCCCTAGCAAGCAATAAAGCAGAAACCCCCAGAGCAGCTCAGTCTCCTCATGCATTGGCAATCTCTGGTTAATGGATGTAAGCAGTAGGGGAAACATGTAAGCACTAAAACCAGCTAATGTGATTCTGACTACCTGCTGGGAACTGGCCTAAGAAAGGACATGACACTCAAGCATAATCACTTTTCACAGAACTAATGGCTGGCTTCCAAACCTCACATCCATAGCACAGCTGCTTCTCGGTTCACTTGCTTTTCTACAGATGTTTCCACAAAAGCATGCTGGAATTAGAATGAAACATTAGTGACCTTTCTTCCTCTTGCTTTTGCTATCATTACCTGTCAATTAATCTGCTTTCATTCCAGTCTTCCTACACATACCTTTCTAGTATCAGGTGCAATGAATGAACTGTGGTTTGTGCACCAACTGCTGAATACACAACTGGTATTTTGTGTTCCTTTCTGTCCTGAGGGTTGTAGTGTCATAATTAAGTTCAGCACAAGGTGATAGGAAAATAGTTTCCATGCAAGTAATCATGTATTTCCTAACTGAAAAGAGGTACAGACACTCTAAATTAATTTCCTTACATCTCTAATTCAAATCAGTTGACAGCTGAATTGTTATCATGTAAAGTAGCCAACTGCATGTTGCCTGGGTAAGATCTTTTTTTCTTCTTTTCCGAAAAGCTAGTGTTAATGTTTCTGCTGTCTCTGCTTAGTAACATACTGGCTGCATCTCAACAACAGAGCTAAGTGGGAATTTCACTAAAATGCACCCTGACTTATTCTGATCCCAAGACTTCCAGTGGTAATGGAATATTTCAAACTAATATAAAATTATTATAGTCACTGAAGAACAAAACTATTGCCCCAACTTATTCCAAGAACAAAAGACACCTTGCAGCAGAACTGTGGTTCTCTTGTGCCATGCAGAGAAGTTACAGGATCAATAGCATCAGGCAAGGCAGAAGAGACTCACTGGTAGGAATTTATTTGACATGGCCTCAAGCTATTGCATTTCATGGGCTACACTAAGCCCTGCAGCTTTGATTGCTGTCTTCGCAATACATCACAATAATATCATTGCATTTTCTACTCTCCCCCCCCCTCCTCAAGCCTGACCCTGTGTTTAGGCCAGGGTAACACAGGGAAGAGAACTCTCTTCCCTGAACAGTTCTTTACATTTAGACGAGTAAATTGCAGACAGGTTTTCCCAAACACAGCATTTCTCAGTGTGACAGAGGAGCAGAACTTTATTATAGTTTTGTGTTGGTGAGTGTTCTTCCATTTTTGAGGAACAAGGAAGATTAGTCCTCCAAAAAGTTCTGCTCCTCAAGATGACGTAGGATGTTTTGATTCTCTGGAAGATACCAGGGCAAGTTACAATGAAGCATTTCAACAAAGCACATAGTTGTTTTTCACCTTTTCATTTCCTCAGCTGAAATCTAAAGAGAGCCTTGGAAATCAAAAACTTGCAGCACTATTTTGCACAGCCACAATTCTAAGGTTTCCTTTCAGGACATTTAATGACATGCTGCAGGAAAGCAAATGCTTGCCATAACAATAGACACTTGAAGACACGTAGCCGGCCTGCCTTTTTGCTTGAGCAGGGAGGAAAAGATCCATATTAAGACCAGGTTGTTTCTTGCCTTAAAAGGCAGTGAGCCCAAGGGTGTTCAGCTTGGGCTGACAGTAAGCAAATCCTCAAAGTGACAGACAAAAACTTGTGCCGTTTTCAGAAAGCTACAGTTCTCAGAGATAGGCAGCTGTAATATACATCGGGCTCAGCAAGAAAACTTTATGTACTCATGTCCATCACAGAATCTCCATATTCATTCGGAACGAAAGGGCTGGCAGGTCAGACTGTGTTGC
Organism: Elanus axillaris; assembly: GCA_026212715.1. Taxonomy (NCBI): domain Eukaryota; kingdom Metazoa; phylum Chordata; class Aves; order Accipitriformes; family Accipitridae; genus Elanus; species Elanus axillaris. Next base: position 12,669,157 of record JANZLQ010000100.1, read on the forward strand.
ACTGAGGCCTTTGAGCCTGTATATCCTGTTTTAGAGTTTCCCATCTATTTAAAAGCATTTGGTCAAGCGTTCCATGTTTTAAAGGGGATGAGGGTTAACTGCCAGTGAGAATAGAAAGACTGCAGCTACAAAAGACACTAGTGCATCTGTATACCAGCCTAAGGAAGTAGAAGTTTTGAAAGAAAAAAAAGTTATTCTGAGAGATGCATGCTTTTTGACCAAATTGTGTCTGATCTAGTTTTATGTATTAGCAATGAACGCAAAAGAGGTGCATTAATTTATGAGCAGATTCTGCTAGCTCTCCCTGGGCAGGGAGGAAAAGTACATTTATAGCTGTGGTTTGGACCTACAGAAGAGCTTTTCTGGTGGCTGCCAGTGTTGCAAAACAGCTAAGATGTATAGGAAAAATACATCAAACTGTTCCTTAAGACACTGGTGACCCAGTCATCAGTTATGCCATAATCTGTAAGCATTCATGGGCAATCAAGTCTTTAGTCTTAATGTAGTTCATTTTATCCTGCACTCAAGGGCCTAATTTTGTTGGGACATAATTAAAGGCCCATTCCAAAGTCTGTCATAACTGCTGGGGTTCTTTCTGGTGACACCAAAGGGCCTTGGATTTGTTCTTCAGTGAAAAAGTTTAAACTTCCTAAAACAACACTGATGTTATTCCCAGGGACTTCCAGGTCAGGAAATCCATGCTGCATAAATTCTCTCTCAATCTCATCCAAGATCATTTCATATGGAAATGGTGGACAATAACACATTTTCAATGAAGGCAAGATTCCTGTTGCCTCTACAAACTTTTAGCCGGAGATAGTGTAAAAGGGGAGGGAAGAGGTGAAAGAAACAGATATTCTTTTGATAGGGGAATTAGATAAAGAGAAAAACAGTGTCACACTTTGTCAGATGTGAATGAAGACTGCTGCTATCTGTAGACTGAGTAACACAAATATCACAGAGAAAGTAAATACCTTGGGATTTTTCTTTATCTTAAAAATTACTTTGTACAATATTATTAACAGAATTGCTTCCCTTAAGCATAAAAAACAACAGTAGCATCAAAGGTTAGCGCCATCCCCATATAAATTTCAAGAGCTTCTTCGGTGAGAGTTTTAAAGAGGCACTGACTACTGAAATGAGATACTCTCTTTCTAGATCAGTGATGTTAACTGCATTCCCTGATTAAACAAATAGTTCTCTCTCCATTAACCAGCAGAGAAACTGCTACTCATGCAGTCAAAATCATGCTGTTAAGGCAAGTAAGGACAACCTCAATTTTTTCAATTTGTCTCTGGGACAATGTAGTGTTTCTCTCCACAAATATCAAGGCAGTTTCTTTCACAAACTGTCTAAACTTTTATCAGTACAGAATTACAAACCCAGTTATTTATGGAAACATCCTGCAGAAAAAGAACTGTTGCTAACAGACTTGGACTGTGATCTAGCAGCTTGTAATAATCATTTTTGTTAGACCTTCCCCCACCAGAGAAATGATTCCCTTGACAGTCCTTCCCAAATAGAGGTCTTCATAAGAAAGGAGAAAATACATATTAATCCATAAATAGATTGACTTAAAAAGCTATGACTGCGCCAATTAATCTTGTAAAAAAGAAAGTAAAAATAGGGAATTGTTTGGTTTTATTACTGATTGCTTCTTTCAGAGATACTCAGAATAATCTCATAGAAACTTCCTAACCTATTTCTATTTTATAACGCTCAGAGTGGAGCTCTTCCCATTTTTTTTAATTGTGTTTACCCAAGCCCTCTCCTCCTTTCCTCAGTTTTTTTGGTATTTATTAGTTGCTTCTTTCCCTTCATAACAGAGAAAAGCTGAAGATGCTTACCTCCACAGTTTTAATATTTGTATTGGGGTGGACCATTTTGATACTACTTTGGGTTAAGCATGTTATACTGAAGCGCCTTCAATATCAGCAACAAACTCCCCATATGTCATCCTCTCCTGCTCCCTGTTCCAGAGATTCAGGGTCATCCTGCTCCTGAGTTCTGTCTGTTGGTTTAATCTTTCCTTTGGTTTCCCTTTCCTTGTGTGCTTCTGTCTATTCACCTTTTCTCCTCATTACATCCCTTCCTTCTGCCTGAAAGTTCTTCAGATGCCCTAGAACTGTGACTATGGCAAACAGATGGCTGGGACTTAACACACGGTTATAAAAAAAGTAGGTTCATTCTGCATTTTTGTGCCAGTCCTAATTCTCTGATCTCCACACAGCACACATGTTAGCTAGCTCCTGCACTCGGAAGCAAACCCTTGCTGAAGATACCCAGGGCAGAACAAAAGATGTTTAGCACCAGACACCCACACACTGCAGACAGCATGGAAAAAAGGCAGGCCATACCTTGTGGCTCAAGAACCAGGACTTGTAGACTGTATAGACTATGTACACATAACTTGTAATCTCTCTTCTACAATTTTCCTTTTTGTGTTTTGGATTTTTCCCTGCAATAACAAATCCTGCAATTCTGGAATGAATTAATTTAATAAACCTTAAATAAATAAATAAATAAATAAATAAGCCTTGGGCTTTCTTAGGGGCTTTCCTGTTTGTTAGCTTGGCCAGCTGTTAATTTCCTCATAGCAAAGAGTCTTTTGCAATAGAGTAGAAATCCATGTAACACTGCAGTAATACTAAACAGTTCTTTATTGGGAGTTGCTCTGAAATGCTGATATGCAGACTTCAGCTATGTTTGGGGATGGTTAATCCAAATCATTTAGTGTCTTATGTTTACAGGTGTATCTATGTGTTTTATACCTTGCAAAATAATTCATATGGCATTATTTTGTGGTAAAACTGAGAAGAGATAGACTGAAAAAGAAAGATGAAGCCACCACCTGTCGAGTGCCAAAAGAAACATCAAGGAAATTCCAGAACTAGCACCCTCCAAAACCTGGAGATAATAAGTGTAGACATATGTCTGCCCATCTTTCTCACTGCCTCTCCAGCATCAGTGATTACATTGTCTGTACAGAGGAATTCAAACACCTTTACTGTAGAGTACCTTACCACACATCTTTATTACTACTGGGCAAAGTGTATGCTGATCAGTAAAATGCTGATTCACATGCTGTTCTGCAAAAAGACAGAGTAAGTACAGGGACCATTCTGCAAACATAAAGGACAGACTAGGACAGATGGGGAATAGGACAGGCAGATAGACCAGTGCCAGAGAGGTATTCAATTATGGACTTTGAAGGGAAGACTTTTTCTAGCAGAACATAAAAATTCAAGAGAAGTCACACAAATTCTCTCTTAGAAGGGGATGAGGCAGCAAAAATAAATGTGTGAGTGCTACATAAAAGCTCTTCATAAAAAAACCCAACAACAAACAAACCACCAAACAAAAAACCCAACCCACACTCGCAGAAATGACAGCAACCCAGTAAGGGTCACTGCAAAGAGAATGAGGCAATAGACTCAAAGATAAAGCATGTGTCTTAAGGCTTTCGTAGTTAGGCTTTGGTCTCCGTCAACATGGACTTTTACAACCTTTGCACAACTAAAAAGAAATAAAGGTTTTACAGGGTAAACACTGCATGTAAAATAGCCCCTCTTTTCTGCCTGGCTGTATTATACCTAAAACTAAAGCCACAGTTTATAGAGAAGCCAGAGTTAATAGGGATGAGCTATTTGAGTGTTGCTGTAGGAGCATATTTCACTTGCTTTTCTGACATAATGCACATGTAGACCTGCCTAGTTAATTGTAGAGGTGAGTGTGTGTGTGTGTGTAGTTCCTTAGTGATAAATGGAGTACAAGGGCCACTAACTACGGCGAACTTGGTGGTACATATAGAGTAACAGAAACACAGTGTGGACCTAATGACTTCTTCCATTCAACTGTGAAATATTTAATCCACTGTCCAACTGCAGGTGTAGGGAAGGAACTAATCTGCATTTTAAGGTATGATGGAGATTCCATAGAGGAAGCCCCCAAAGCAATGTGACAGAAAATTCATGTTTGTTCAGTTTCCTCTTTTCCAGTATATTCTCATTAAGTTCTTAGCCACAGCTCTTGATTTTAAAAGACTAACTGCCTACAAGTAAGCATGTTTTTCTAGATAAATAATAATCAAGAAATTAGAAAACTCATTCTTCCCACTATTTCTTTGCTCTTTGGGCAGGAGCAATGCTGCTTTACATTCAAAATCCAATCACACTTCCTGTGTTGATGAGCAGCCAGTATTTTCCAGTGTTTTTCTTGCTATCAGGAGTAAATGTATTAATTTTTTTGTGGGTCAAACCAATACTATTTCTTCTCACATTCACGATTTTCTTTGGCTGTGACATGCCTATGTTCACTGAAAAGAAAACGTTCCACTTCATCTCATCTTTGGTAGAAACAAAAGAAAGAAACAGAAGTAGGGCCAGGGTAGCAAAGCAGAACAACCTTAAGGTGGCTCTATATTGGCTATTCTGCAGTAACACCAAATACTGCTGGTGCTGCCTGGACACTAGCAAAGTCTGGGCTTTCTGGTACTCTCTGTTGGGCAAACTTACAAGAAGTCAGGATGAGGAATGATACACGATCAACTTCAAGAAACTGGCCTGTCTGCACATCATGTAGGCTGTTCTAGCCAAAGGTTTTCACAGTCTATTAGAGAAGTCTTGGGATGAATGGCACCAAACAAATAAAAGACATTATTATTTTATTTGAAATCACAAAAAAAATGCAGGAAAAGCTCTCAAAAATCAGCTTTTGCTTTACGGAATAGGATGGATTGCTTTTCCTCTCTAGACCCTGCAGTGATGGTGTTCAGATCATTGTGATTTCATATTCTTCAGTGGGACCTTACTTAGACAAGGCTCTCTGTTTCTGATCCCACTGGAAGAATTATACCAGAGGTACCAATGGTGACTCCTTTTAATTTACATGAGTAATCCACACCAACATCCTCTGCTTCTAGTTCATGATAGGATATTTTGCAATATTGGACTTTGCTCCAGTTTCATGAGTAAAAGGTGAAGGATTTGGATCTTTCTCATATAAAGTGTTTTGTGAGAAGAAAACAGTAGAAATTAATTTATTTGCTGCTCTAAAATTCATACCATCTTCTTTAACATGCCTTTCCTGATGGTGTATGCAATTAATAAGCATTGCAGGCCCCATCGAGGCAAATTTATCACCTAGAACACAAAATTATGAAAACTTACCCTCAGTCAATGCCTTTGGGTATATGCATCAATGTGTCACAGAAACTGTAAACCTGGAAAAATAACTACAATGCAGTACAAACAACACATACATCATTTAGGATTCTACTTCAGGCTATTATTAGAATGTGAAGACCAAGTGTGGGGTCACATTTATCCATTGCACCATGAGCAGCTTATTATTTCAGCTGTATGTAAAAAGGCTTTAAAAGGAAGGAATGGCTTTAGAGACATTAATTTATTCATTGCAGCCAAGGCAAATCTGTGTATTGGCTCATGCTGATTTAACAGAGTGAGACCCCCACAGTCACTATATATGTGTAAATGAAATAACAGTTAATGATGATACAGCTTTCTTCTTCTGCATGAGCTATTTATCTTAGTGTGAGTTAGCCTAGCTTTATTGCTATGTACTCATTTTGTATTTTGAGCAGCACATAGTAAATAAATTTATGTAGCCTTTGGCTTATTTTTAGGTAGAAAACAATTAAAAAATAAATGTGTGAAGTAGCTTTCAGCTGATTGTAAGCAGAATTGCTCAGTGTACAATGCTCAGATCTAGGAAACTCAACCAAAGAAAATGCCTTTTCCTCCGGAGATTTTTAAGTCCACCTGCTCCAAGACAAGAACATCTAGGCTCCAAAATCCACTCTGTGCTAATCCCTGTAGCTTTGTAATGTATTTTTTCCAATGGCAAATGACTGGTACCACCTTTATTTCAAACTAACACAAGTAAAGATGTCAAGGTCATGCTTTTCCAGTTTGCTGAAGCAGTCTAATGTTGTGACTATCTAGGCCAGCTGCCAGCAGAACTGGACTTCAAATCTCTCATAAGTGCATCACTGTATATCTAGTTTAATTCTGCCCTGCAATTTAAAAGTCTAATGCAGGCAAGTTCATGAAAGAATTTCTCATTCAATCAGCCTCACCTTGTTCATATACAGAAAAGCATCACATTGCTTTAAAGAGATACAGGAAACAAGGCCAATGAAAAAGGGCTTTCATGCCTTTTGAAAAGGGGAAAATGGAGCAGTAATGGATCTTGAATGCCATGGTTGATATATTACAGAGCTGAAATAATAATCAAGAAAGAAAGAATCTTCTGGGAAGGAGTCTCCCTGTCTGAACAATGAGACCTGACCTGCAAATGGTAAGTGAGCATTTATACATTGTTTAGGTCCGAAGATGATACAGGATGATACAGAGGAAAGAAGCAAAGAACAAACAAAAAACCAAAATCTATTTAGGTATTTTTTTTTGCTTTAAACACTACCAGCAATAGCAATAGGCCTGTCATGACCTTGGTATACCTGCTGGCTACCAAAGTAATTTCAGGACATTCCACAGCTCAGCTGAAGAGCTTTTCAATGCTATAGCAAAATAAGTGGACGGAGAACAAGAATACCCTCATGTAGTCCATTACCATCTTCTTTCAGCTTGATTGCCCTCACAGCTTATATTAATCACATTGCCTACAGCCATTGTGAAATGAACAATTAGGTTATGAAAATAAACAGTCAAGTGGTGGCTTAGCTCAATTAATCTTTAGTTTTCCCAGACACACTACCACTTAGGGTCACGAATTAATTGTCTGTTGCTTTCCTCCCAGGAGCTCACCTCAGCAAAAGAATTTCATGGCACTAAAATAGGTACCCAAGAGATTGTAAAAGTCTTTGTGTCCACATATAACTTAGAGGAAATAAAAACCCACCTGTACAGAGTATTAAAATCCAATTCCTATTGCAAAAGTACTGATGTTAAAACTGATAGAAGAGCCACATCTTTGACTATTTCAGCAAAGAAAGCCAAATTCTTTGCTATAGTATTGTAAACATTCGCAATGTTTTTTCCTATAAGCAATAGGTACTGAAAGAGCAGCACCTGCTGTATCTCTGCATATCTTAAATAAAAGCATGAAAGACCAAAAAAGCAGTGTGGGGTATTGCCATTGTAGGCTGAATGTTTAATGGATTAAGAAAGGCTTTATATGTTGCTTAAAGAACACTGTGGTTTGCATCACTTGGAAGGTTATTTTATACATGGAGCATGGGACCATGTAAATGCAGGCAGAAGGTGTACACAAATAGAACCAAGATGATACAGAAATGGGCATGAGAAATAACAGTGGCAAGGAGGGGAGGTGAAATATAGGTATGACTGCATTTAAGCTGAAAAAGTGGTAAAGAACTTTTCCCAAGGTTTGAACATCAGAAAGAGTGAGAATGACGTGCCACTACGCAAGTACAACAAATGAGTAAAGACTCAGGACTGTAGCAAATGCAGGTTACTAAAACTACAAATGAAACATTCCTCCAGAAAGCGTCATTCCAGAACAGGTTTGACACATCTTGACAGCACTGTACGGAGAAGATCCAGTTTATTGTCAGCTGAGACCACTATATTCTCTCTACAAATCTGCGCATGTGTGACAAGAGACGACAGCCAGAGAATGCCCAGCACTACAGACAACTAGAAAAGGATCCAGGTTAACATTAATCCACTCTCTCAGTGAACTAACTCTCATCTTTGCTTAAGCTTAATGAGGCTACCTAACACAATTAGCAGGTGATGGAATAGAGCAACTACAGATTTCTAGAACAATGTCCATACAGCAGCATAGAGACACCATTGCTGAATACTCAGTCAACACACAGACTGTTCTGCAAAACAGCATGAGCAACGTTATGGAAATATAAATGCCACAGGTAGAGATGTATAAATTTGCTGGTCAGCAGTAACTGAGATTTTAAAACTCTCAGTTAAACTAATGAATGTTCCTGGAGGGAGAACAGACTTAATCCACAGGGTTTCCATTGACATAAAAATGAGACATTTCTGGGTGTAGCCAGAGAGCCTCTCTGGCAGTGGAATTCTGCTATTGATTGTTTCCCTTCTCAAATGCACACTTTGAATAGAGTTCATTCCAAATTAACATTTAGGATCCTGATAAAGGAAAAATTAAACCAATAAAGTTCAAGTCCAGTAAAACAATATAAAAAAAAAATGAAGATCAGTTTAGAAGGGGGAATGCAGCACTAACAGTACTCAGCAGAATACACACATTCGTATTAGCGGTTGAAGTGAAAATGCTGTAAACAATTACCAGTATTTGTCTGCATGAAGCATTGAAATTATTAAATGCAAAATAGGCTGAAACACAATTTCTCATAAAGCTTCTTAGTTGACATCAAAGATTGAAAGCTCAAAAGCATTAATTTTCAAGGACCAAAGTAGTTTCTGCACTTCAAGATCCACAAAAAGGACAGTTCCTCTTGATTTAGAAAGACTTGCCAATGTTCAGCTTTATGTAACATTGCCTCTTTGCTGTGAATTTTGAGAACACTGTTACTGAACTCCCTGCCTGTCGTCCCCCACAGATTGTAGATTGTATGGAAATAAGATTGTATGGAAATAGTGATTCCCAGTCACTTTGTTCATACAATCTAAATATGTAATTGTGATGTAGAAAGAAATAAGAGAACGCTACAGTGCAAAGCCAAAACTCTTAGACATTAACTGATGCCAGGAATGGCATTCCTCACAGCTACACTTCTCTGTACTGTATGGTCAATCCTGAATTCCATGATAGTATAATATCTAGAATAATGCCATCAACATGCATGGGAGTTTCTTAGAAGAAACATTTCCTGGATGTTTCCCTCTAAACAGAACTTGAATACAAGAGCAGTCCTCTTCATTGCCAAGATAGATCTTTGATCTGAAAATTCTGTAATGTGATGCCAAGCCACTGAGGACCTCATTAGACATATCTTTTGCAACCAACACTTGCCTTCCCAAAGTTGTCCCCAAGTGCTGCAGTTTTGAAAGTTCTGATGGGGAAATCCTCATCAATAAAGGATGGAAACCTCTTACCTGTTCAGCAGAGAAACTCTCATCGAGGTAGTAATTGGAAATTCTTGAATCTCAGACTTTTTTATTTATTAAATTACAAATTAATTGCAACTTCACTACCTTACAATTGCAATTCTCTACAGCTTCAATGGCAGTAAAGAAAGAGTTTCAATATGTGAAGTTTTCAGTGCAGTGGTTGAACACTATTTAGCTCTGTGTAACTTGACTAGTCAGCTGGAACCTTAATTTTTAAGCTTCAGATGTACATACCAGCAAGCTAATCCCAGCTATCTACCTCATTTTCCATGAATCCCAAGTTAACTCTTTCACTCTCCATCACTTTTTCAGGCTATTTTTCTCCCCAGGCTAAAGCAAAACCCAAAGAAATCCAGCTAAAATAATCCACAGCACTTGTGAAACTGTGAATGTTTTGCTTATCAAACCTTCACAGGCACACTGAAGTCTCGCAGATGTTCCAATCATACCAAAACTAGGAATATAACATACTCTTTTTTAATTGAAATCAGTCTATTAAAAGAGGTTGCACTCAGAGCTTGAAAAGCCTGTCTGGAAACATAGGTGGCATCAGTGGTGCATACTGTCTCCTAAGCTATTCAATTTATTTATCAGGAGCCAAGTCATTAGATTTCAGCAATACAAATTTCACACTGCGTGAGAAAAGCAGTTTTAGAATTAAAACTGGTTTAGAGGAATGCAAAGATTGTAGAAAACTCACATATGGGGGCTTATGAAGGATCAGAATTTTACACTAGGATCAGCATTACTTCTCCTACAGGTTTGTTCTCTGGAAATGTTGCTGTAATATAGAGTAGCTGCATGTCAAATCATAGTCTCCATGCAACCTTGAGGCATCATAATCTGAACATCTATATTTTTACATAGAAACATCAGAACTGTGGAGAAAAAAACAAGTGAGGTTTGGGCAGAATTTGGCTCAGAAATTAATTCAGAGCATATAATCTACTCTACCTCCTCATAATTTTCTCAAGGACAATGAACTCCCCTGACATGAGGAAGGTTCACAGAATCTGCCCTTAGAAAATAATTTTGTCAGAGTAGAGTATATAGCTTTGGCTGCTTTTTAGTATGAGTTCAGTGCTAATGCACAGTTCTAATAGGGAACATCCTTAACATTATTTGAATTATGGTCATGGACACAGGAAATTCTAAAAGCTCATGTGATTTTCATGGCTCTCCTGAAGACACTGTAAAAAGCATTTTGTTTACTGGGCCAGAGCAACAAACTATAAAAACATCCCTTTAAAATATCTCAGGGTAGTTTTGAAACAGTATTTCACATCTGTAATCACATGCGATCACATGTGTTAGTGTTGATCAATTATGTTTCTTTGCCACAAAGCCCTTCATCTGCAATGGTTTTCAGACATAAACCCCCAACTTTGAATTAAGGTTGTAAAAGAGGTAAGATCAACGAAACCTCTATTTTGACAAAATGGTTCTATGAAAGTTTTATTTTAAAAAGACTGCTGGTTTTGGTGGCAGGAATTATATATGTGATTAATTATTTTCTTCTCAAATTACATAATTACATAGCTTTTAAGTTTTGTGGAGATAAGTATAGACTAACAGAGGAAGAGGAAAAAATGACAGTGCTCAGTGCTTTTTTTTTCCCTAGCTTTCATGTGTTTTGATGGCTGTATATGAATGGAGTATTGTATCACAAATGAAAACACAGCAGAATGTAAGGATGTTTCAGTTCATACATGACTTGCCACTCTAGGCTCTGTTTTTTCTCGTAGTAAGGCTCCTTTTCAGCCAGCAAAGGAGGTGAGCAGAGCTTATGTGTGTGATGGAAACACCACCACCTTCAAAATCCCCAGATGTGTTTTATGAAATGCAGAAGTTACACTTGACTGTAACAGAACAAAGGCACATAGAAAAAAACCTCAGTGTTTGCTATTGTGGGTAACCTCTTTCCCTGCTTACTGGGCACCACTTATCTCTATCAAGGGTGGCAGAGATGCTAAAAGTCTAGGATGCTTCTCTTAAGGGAAATGCATTTCTCTTACCTCTTCCATCTACAGCCACAGCATATACACATCTTTTTGTGGTGTATCATACATCTATCAGGTACCTATTTCTGGTGCTACCATGCTTGAATATATACAGATACATCAAATGAACATTCAAGGGTCACACAGTGGGGAATGCCAACAGCACTAGACCAAGTCAGGCTTGTTATATTAAAGCAAATGACATGGTCATGGCCCACAGATTCAACCTGAGTGTTTGGCCTTCATGTCTCCACAAAAAGTGAGTAGTCTAGAATACACATATGTTTAAATTTAATTATCTTGGTTTTAACAATCTCAGTTATATTCCAGTGGTATTCTATCTCTTATATAGGCGTGGTGCATCATCAGCAGTCAAGATTGAGGCAAATTTTTTGTATCCTATTAAACAGATTATCAGATATTGCAATGACAGCTAGGCAAGTAAAGCAAGGAAGGTAGAAAAGCAGGAATACACAATAAAAGATGAGGAGCAGACACAGCTAGTATAGCTCATCAGGTTCTTCAAATTCTCCTCCTGACACATTTGCTCTATGGGCTCTGAGGGTGAAAGTAGTAATGCTCTTTTAAAAGATAGTACTTATCTACAGGATGGCAGGTACTGTTGAGTTCAAGTTATGGAGGAATAGCGTGAAATGGATGCTCCAGAAAAAAACACCAAAACAGAACAAAGTAACTGTCTCATCTGAATAGGATGGTAATAGAAATTTCTCAAGTCATCTGTGAACTTATAAACATACATGCATATTTCTCTACTCTATGAGAAGCTGAAAAAAACCAGCTAAAGCAATTCAGGGTGATGAACTGGAACAGCCTCTCCAGCACAGTATTTTTGGCAATAAGCCAGCAGCCAACTCAGATCTCTCCAAATTACCCAAACTGGAGATTCGGTCAGAGCAAAACCTCAGATTTAAATGCCCTGATCTATGAAATAGTTAACCCTCTTCTTTCAGATCCACTGCTTCCGTGAGGCTGCATCTGAACGAATAAAATAAATGGGATCGTAGAGGAAACAGAAACATTCTAGCTCTTTGAGTAGTATTAAGCATGTGGACATTACTCACAAGATATCCTCACTATTATGGCTGCACAAAGCCAGCTAGTCTGACAGTTTCTCCCAGAAGTATTCATAATAATGAACACCCAAAAAAATCATTCTGCAGGGTTGATTAATGCATGGTGATTGCAAACATGCACTGCCATTTCAAGAAACTGCTAATTACAGGCATAACATTAGATCTGTTCAGAAGAGGGAGAATACAATGTAATTGCTCTTGTTCAGGAAGACTGTTATTTACATGTCATCAGGCTTGTATTGTTGTTGTACTACCTTAGGCAAACAACACAAAACTACTGGCTATTTTATTGCAACTTTTTCACCTTCCCTTTCCCATATACCACAATAAAAATAAAAAGCCACTTCCATTGTCAGTTCATGGTAGTACAATTTTGTTAGTCTAATGCCAGTTCAGAGCAAAAGGATGCACTTGAAATGAAAGAAGCACATTGCCATGCAAATCTTACTAGACAGTCATAAAAGTAAAGATGGCCTCACGTGCATCAACCCAAGAGAGTTTAATTTACTTAGGGTTTTGTGATTTTTTTAAGTAGAAAAAGACCAATTTCATCACATGGAACTATGGTCAGATACACACTGGTCATCTCAGAGGGTTTTTTTGGTGCAAAAGCATGTGTCTTTAGTTAATGGTGCAATTTATAGCACAGAGAGGAGTGTATTCTGCATGTGGAAAAAAATTAAAGAGGAAGACTGAAAAAAAGTTTTTTGTTTTCTCTTAAACCTGTAGCTCTCCCAGCTTCTCTCTGCTGCTGCTCCATTCCCAGTCTAATCGCACCAGCTTTCTGCTCTTCCTGTATTCCGATGGGCTGCCCACCTACTGCCTGCCACTGGCTGCACAAGAAGGCCAGACTACCATCATTGCCACTCAGCTGCCTCTCTGTTCCAGTGCCTGGCCAGCAGGATCAGCACTTACAGGGACATTCAAAAAAGCCCCAGCAGCCCGGCATGAAAGGACACATCCTCAGAGAATTCAGCAAATTCTGACAAGCCTCTGCTGAGTATATGGAAGATGATGTTTTTCAGCTTTGTCATCAGGCCAAGTGCAGGCGTTGCCATGATAGTAGATTAGCCTCCCAAATTTTTAGTCTCTGTTTCAAGACACTAGGGATTCTTAATGAAATGGCTGTAAGGAATTACATAGCACGATGCATTTCACCCTATCTTACTTAAGCAATACAGTTGAATCATTTTTATTAACATTAAGCTGGAAATTTAAGCCAAGGAATATGCCTAACAGAAGTTGTCAGCCTGTATGCTGAAACTCTTCAACGCAACTAAACCCATCATCTCATAAGGGGAATTACTTGGGAACTGCAAGTACCAAGAAATTCTACAGATTTGCTTATAAACATTTTGTGTTAAGAAGCAGAATAGGAATGTCAGTCACTCACAACCAGCTGTATATATTGCAGGTGATGGAAAGAATTCATATTTTGTCAAAACTGATCCTTTGGTTTTAGCGAACAGCATTAGCACATTCAGCAAGTAAGACACCAAGGTACAGTATACCAGGACAGACTAGTCAAGTGGATAATCTCTCAGCAACAAATAACGTCAAGAGGCTGCTTTAAATTTATTTGGTATTTTTCTTATTGTTTTGAAAAGTTTCATCACAAAACTAGATCTCAATTAATGATCTATATTAATGATTATCTTTTATAGAAAAGAAAGTATTTTTCTTTGTGAAGAGTTATAAAGTTCTGGCTTAAATTAGATTTTTCCTAGAAAAAAAATTATGGTTCAATACTGTATTTTCATAATAAGTAGGAACAGAGAGTGTCTTTGTATATTTATAACTGTCTGTTGGTGGATAAGAGACCAATTAAAAAAATAAATAAACAGAAATAAACCTTTCTTTTACTTTTCATTCTCTGAAATCCTGGGCTATAAAAAAATCCAGTCTACAGTATTTAAATACTTTCCTCTCCCATGGATTAAACTTCTGAATCACTAACCTCTTCCCTCCTCTGCAGCTCCCCCAACATATATCTAAGCAGTTCTGTTAAGAGTCAGAAGTCAGTTCTGCAAGGAGTCAGGCCCTTCATTTCCAGTGGCCTTAGGTGCAGGCATTTCTGCTGGCAGGTTTTTCCAATCCCAGCACAACGTTTCACACACCGGAATCCAGCATAGGTCTAGGTTACTGTAAGTGACAGGATATATGAATCAATGGGACACTCATTTGAGATAATAAGTCTATTCTGGTTCTGCGTATGTTAATTTAACTAACTAAATCCACAGACTCTTAAAGCCTACAATGATTTAACATCTAAATGAGTCTACTGATTCTGTGAGTAATTCTGTTCTCTTTTTAAAACTCCACTTACTATCAGGCATCTGTCTGTCATCCTTTTCCTGTCCTCATTTTAGTCCATCTCTTGGTAACAGAAAACACTTCACCCATACCTGTGGAGTTCTTGGTTAGACAGTGTTTTTAAGGAAATAAGTCATGTTGATACGCTATGGCAATTTTACTGTATCTTTTCCCAGAATGCGTGTTCATTAATCTGGTTGGATGATGTTTTGAAGAAGCTAAAGCAACATGATCTCCAAACAAACTGGTCTTAACGTTCATAATTTACAGAACAAGTAGCACTCATGAGTCTGTAAAAACAAGTCTATGTAATCAGAATGGACCAGATGGTAGAGTACTTCATCAGTTGATTCTTTAAGACTCTCTTCACCATTCCCTAGTTTATCTCCACACAAGTGCTAAGATCATTACTTTCAAGTCTAGTGCTGAGACTAGAAATGCAGCAATAGAGAAATCCCTTCTTAGATACAGCCCAGATTCAAGCTGGCCAGCAGCAGGACTTAACCCCTCCACAGGCATGACTGAGTAAGCAGAAGAGAAAAACATGGATCATTCTCTCTACAGTGTATGTAGCTTTTGGCTGACAGTGCTATTTATGACACAGAGTTTTCTAATCTAGGGAAGCACAATTTAATTCACAAAGGTAAAACAGTCTCTGGGTGGCAATCACATGCCACCTTCTACATGAATGGGTGATTTAAAAGGCATGTTTCCTGTCCCATGGTTCATGGTTTGTGCAGGAAAGTTCTTTCAATGCCAAGACTTGGATGCAACTCTTTTGAGATGTAAGTCAATGAAGTATTAAACCAAGTTACTGAAACGTGAAAAAACAACTTTGTACAAATACTAAGCAGACTTTGGGTGTTCCTGATTGAATTTTCTAAGTACAAATGCCTTGAAGCTCTTTTGAGTTTGTCTCAAAAGCTGGCAGTTCCAAAACCAAATTTGTATAAATTTGATTATAAATAGGAATTTTTTTCTTTTTCATAAGCTGCTCTATGAAGCCAAACATGTTTCCATGCCCTACCAGGTAACATGGAGTAGCAGAACCCACCTTATCCTGAACACTTGCTAGCATAATCTGCACATTTCATTAACCTAGCTATCTCCATTTAATTACCCACAATATCTGGATTTCTGCTTACTGCCGTAGGAAAGGTAAATCTAGAGTACTTCTGCATTTTTCACTGAGGGAAACTATATTGAGCTCACAAGGGCCATTTAGCAGCATTCACAGATTTGCATGAAGACTACTTCATGAGATACATTGGTTAGTGGATGTCCTACCATAGACATAAAGGATGTCTGTTTGCTGACTATGTCCCTTGAAATGCTTGTCCATAAATTTCTATAGTTGCCCTGTTAAATCAGCATAAATAAATAAAATCATGAGAGATTTGGATTTTCCAAGCTGTTTATGAAGTTATTGCTGACAAAAACCCTCCCACTGGTGAATAAGGACAAGAAGACAGGTCAGCTGGCAGCTGCACAATGCCTTCAAGGAGCTGGCATCACATTTTTATGTATTGCACACAAAACTTGAAGCAAATTGCATTGCAATCTTAACTGCTGGGTAATGTTAATGAGGTTATTCCAGATGGGAAAGTTGCACCCAACAGGTGCTATATAGCATCACCATCCCAATAGTCACTTCCATTTCTGAAAAGCATGCTTGTCTTCTCTTGCAAATAGCCCCATTTAAGCATAAATGTCTGGCATAGCAACCCCAGCACTAAGCTGTTAGAGGACAGGAGAATAAGCTTTGACCTGTACTGATTGAACAAAGCCAAGATTAATTAGATTCGTAATAGAAATGACTGTGATGAGTTCAAACGTATGTAAACTCATATTCTCTGTGCAGCTGAAAGAAGCACAGCTGGACTTTTCCTTTTTTTCTAGGGCACACTATAATATCCTGGAAATGCATAGGAACACTATCTGTTCCCATTTTGCTAGAACATTTCACAATTTTCTCTCTCCTGCTGCTACTAGTTGTGGTGAGTGGGACTTACCTGGCAAGAATGGGAAATAAAAGAGAAAGTAGGTTTGCTTACTTTTTATTTTCTAATAGAGTAAACAATATTGTTAGCAAAAGTGAGCAGGTTTAACGTGTGCTTTCCCTAAAATCCCGGGGGTTTATTCTATCTAACATTTGACACAGCAACAAAAGCACCACCATAAAAGCAAGATATCTTTAGCTACTGACTTTCTCAATGTGTTTCGTAAGCTTCCAATAACTGAGGTGGATGGACTTTTTACTTTTCACACAACAGATTAATAATAATTTTATGGCAAAGTTTTAAGAGCTGCAGTGACACAGAAGAGTCCCTTCACTGGTTACTGCAATGCCAATGCACTGAAACTCATGTCTATTGAGACAAAAGAGTAGAGCAACAATATAGGACAGAGATCAAATAATACATATTCAAGTTCACAGAGCAAAGATTAATTGCACTCCAGTAGTTGTATCAATTTGATCATGGAAATTAGCCTAGCAACTGCTTATTTTTGCAGGCAGGTAAGAGTACTGTTTAGAGGTTTAATTCTTATGAGATAGTGCTTTCAATGAGCACTTTAAGTGGATTCCATATATGTAAGTTTATATGTATACATAAATACAGAGATGCATTAAAAAGTGTGATATTAAGAAATGGGAACCCAAATTTTTCCAGTGTGAATGTTGGGTATCCCTCCAACTTAGCAGTCAGTCCAAATGACCAAGAGGAGTGAGTAGGCTTAGGGATGGTTCTTAGGCAACTTGTCTCCAAATCTGATTGTAGATTTGCAAGAGTCAGTATAATGCAGCTTTTTGTGGCTAAACCTCAGGCACACCTTAGCCTGCAGCTGTTTTGTATTTTCCTTAGTGTAATTGGAAGGAACGGAGTTATTAAAAGCATGTTGTCACTGAACACACAAGCTTACAAGCCAGAGTTCCTAGAAATGAAGGATGATCAAGATATTACCTTAGGTTTCCAGGGCTAAGGATCATATCTGCTCTTTTGCAGACTTAGGAAATCACTCAGCTTTTCTATGCCTTAGAACACTGTCTGTAGAATGCAAAAACCTGAGTGATAAGATGACAAATACACTTGAAGACTGAGGTGTTCAGATTACTGGGGCATCTGAATAGAGCTTTAGAAAACTCATATACTTTACTGCCTCAGGCAGTAGGAGAATGAATGGGGGACTCCACAGTTTTGACTCATGGCAAGGTATATTTTGTTGACTTTAGACACACTGCACTTGTAAAGTTTAAGATCAGTTTAATCATACAGTCAAAGAACTTCCCCATGTTCCGTATTTATGTTATATTAACCATATACATTGAAGTGCAGTCCTTCATCATGTCAAGACTATGTTGAACTGCTGGAGAGCTAAAAGGCAACAAAACAAAATCTCAGAAGAACATTTGTTTTGCACAAGTAATTTGTTCAGTGTCTTATTAATATATTGAGAGCTCTTCTCAGCAACATAAAACTCTGCCTTTTGGAGACCACATGATACTGCAAGAAAATGCTAGGAGAAAATTCTAAGAGTTATCATAAATAAAGCACTTGTCATATTACCCATAAGTGCAGAGGTCTTTCTACTTTGTTATGCTCCAGTAATGGGCATAATGGTTTTATCTGCATAAACTCCAGATCCTGTTATATTGTAGCTGCTTCTTCTTAAGCTCTTAAAATTACACTAGCTTCCTGAACTATCATGTTGGGGCTGTTTAAAAAAAAGAAATCTACACAAACATTTGTTGTGTTTTTATGAAGTGCATATGCATTTGCATAATGCATTTAGACTGGGAACAAAAAAAATATTTAGAGCAAAAGACATTTCTGCCTGCAGAATTGAACTCATTGGAGTGTCTAACCAAGGAAAGAAATGCATTTCTGCTGCTGTTTAATAGACACTACTAACAGGCCCTACAGATACTATGGTTCCCTAAATGACAGAGAATATAAAATGAGTCGCCTTTATAAGGTTATGCTCAGGAAAGTGATAGCTTGGAAAAAAAAGTCGTTTTTTCCTGGGGGAGATTTTCATGCAGGCTTATTATTAGGAGAAGAAACAAAATTATTCTCTTTATTTCCTTAATTCATCTACTTCCCGTGCACTCCAGCCAAGCAGCACTGTGGAACCCAGCTGAGCAATAGCAGGAGCTGAGGCTGTTGCAATGTCCTCCATAAGGCCTACACTAATACACTTTAAGAATATAGGAAGTATGTTATTTACTGTCATATGCCAAAGCACACATTATGTTTCTATAGCATAAAGAATTAGAGGCTATGTATCATACTTCAACTTAAGATACTTTGAAAAGTTCCCCCTCATCTCGTGTCAAGAGATGCATCTGATAGAGTAAGTGGTCCATGAAATCAGTCATCCTTTTAAACACTCATATATGTTTGCAGCAATTTTTCCCCTTCTTAGACTTTTCTAGAATGGTTGAAAAGTCAAAACTATAATTAGCTATATTCATTTTGAACTGTGTAGCTCCTCAGCCCATAGAATAATCCTTCACAGAGCAAGGAAGTACCTAAGGGGAGAGAAGGAAAGTCTGCTGATGACAACTCCTGCATAGCTGCCATCCTAGACTAGTGGAGCAGGTGTTTGGCCAAGATTCCTCATTCCCTTGCGATCCACTGCTGCAGAAAGGAAAAACCCCACTGGAGCCACTGCAATCTGGGAAAACTTCAAAATGTTAGGTTTCACTATCACATGCACTCTGATATGTATAATGTGGAAGAAGATGAAAGCACATCAATGGCTGTACAGACTACAGGTATTGCGGCAGAAATCCAGTAACTCCTCTTCTACATAGCACAGAATGTATTGCTGTCCTCTCCAGCTCCTCACCAGCTTGCTCAGAAAGAGCTTGTCCTACAGCATACTGGGTTTTTTTTTGTTTTTATAAAAATTCATAGGAAGCAGTAGATACCCCATGCCTTTTATATCACACTATTGAACTTCATGGACATTTATTGTTGACTGTCACAGGCAGAGCTAAGTCTATGTCTGCCCTGTGAAAGCACCAAAGCAAACTCAAAATACAGCTGAAGAGTGGCAGAGATGCAAGCACACCACTGCTTGCATTGACTAGAGGTAACATAATAAATAGGCTGTATTTCAAAGCCAGAGCAGTTTACCGATTGGTCTTAAAATCTCAAGGCTCTTTTAGAGTTTGTGTGAAGTTATTTCAACAAGCTTAGGGCTCTTTTCCAAGTAAGATATTCAAATAACAAAAAGGCTAAGAACTGCTATTGCAGTAGGTACCGACATCTTATCAAGAGCTTTGACCAGCCAGAACAGGAACAGAGAATGAATTGCTTTCTCACCCCTGCAGACAGATTGTTGCAGGGTGAGTGAGAAACTGGCCTAGAGAAGCGTTTCTTCTGTGAGTGCATCGAGGGTCAGAGTCACCAACTATCATGGCTGAGATGGCAGGGGTACACAAGACAAAAGCAGAGGAAAGCAATCAGAATGCTTTTCCTCTCCTCGCAATAAAAAAAAAAAAAAAAAGTCCTGCTTGCTGACGTGCTTGTATCTTGTTAGACAAAAGCCAAAGTATACTTCTACTGGGTGAGGTATGGGGAGCAGTGTGGTAGAGGTATACACCACTTTCTGCATAAGCAGCTGTATTTGTAACGAGGTTTCCCAACAGGAATTCAGTAGACATCATTATCTTGCACAACTGTGGCAGCACCTTCTGCATCACGATTCCGACCAAACAAAAAACTATACCTGAGCATCCATGCTCACTTTTAGCTCCTGCTGATTGCTGGGCTGCCTTCACTCCCTTCCCTCTACCTTCCTCTCCAGTTGGATTAAGTGGTGGCAAATTTGCAGTTTAATTTCCAATCCTCTTTATGTACATTGTAAAATCCTAAGGATGGAATATTCTGCCAGCATTAACACTTTTATTATTTGTTATTAATTATTTAAATGGTCCAATTTTGTTATCACCAAGCAGCAAACTTTGGTCCAGCTCCATGAACGCCTGCAGACTCACGTCCTGAGCCTACTGTGTTTAGAAGGGGGAAAGACACCCCTAGATTTCACAAAGCAGGGAGACAACGTAGTTCAGTTTGCAGGACTGAAACACTCAGACACAAAAGGTATTAATAATTCCAAGCACAGCACTGTTTAGGCATTTTTTTAAATCATACTTTCACAAAACATTTGTGATTTAGTAGCCCGATTCCTAAATCTCACTGAAACTCATGCAGGCTTATGAAATATCAACAAGTTACAAATGAAAACATTAGGTGTTGTGAAAAGCAGCTATCTATATTTTTTTAATTGTCAAAACCATTTTAAATTAACATACTGCTGTTTAGTAAGGTACTTAATAGCAAGCTGCTACTCTTTTCCAGATTCCAAAATAAAATTCTCAGGATTTTAGTCTACATTTTCACTTTTCTTTGACATGCACAGTGTCAGAGTTATATCACATACTTGTAGGCTGTGAAACACCTTTTAGGGCAGTTCTGCTTTATATATTTGCCATGTGATAATGGAGACAGGTTTTACTGGTTTAGTAAGAGTCTTTCACTTTTAGCAGTTGAGAATGTTATACTTAAGTACTGGAAGCTTACTGTTTTCTGTTGAGCGCTCCAGCTTTGGATTTTTCCTCTTTAAATTTTTAAAACTTGGATGTGACAGCATTTTGTAAAATGCTTGCTCAATACTATCAAATGTAATCACATAGATACAAAAAATTAAATACAAAGTAATTTCCTTCAGAATTTTGAGGAAAATGCTGAAGTTTTATGCAAACTCACTCTAACACATATGCCCTCAAAAAAATTTCATATGTTAGACTTGATTTTCATTATGTCTGTCAGATTTATATTATGTTTGCAAGGAACTGAGGTTTGTTTAGTTTGGTAATGTTGCTTCTCTTTCAAGCTGTGATCCTAATATATGTTTAACCCCCAAGTCCAGTTCTTCAGCCTAGCAGACACCATTACTGTCTGAGACTGGGTTCAAGTTAGCATATAATCAGGCAGGTGTTCAGCTCAGAAACAGCAGCACACACCAGAAAACAGCAGGGAACAGCTTCTTAAAATGCCTTTCAGCTCTTGTGATAGCAAGTGCTTCTCATTTATGCCAGGGCAAAGACAAATAGGTTCAGTCAAACCAACTGACGACGGCTAGGAAAGTTTGCATGAAGGATGCTAAACACCAAAAGTTCAACTGTGACATAGAAAAGAATAGCCTTACTGAATGCAGGAGGCTAACACAGGAATATAGTGGCAGTCTGTTGATGGGAAGTGTCCAGCTACATTAGCAATAAATGCATGGTGGTATACCACACAAAAGTCATTTAAATGGTAGCCTGTCCTCCTCTTCGTCTGGCTAAAGCTTTTTTCTCTAGGCTAACTTCTGACCTTTCTAGTTTCACTTTGGGGTCAGGCTGGGCAAAACCCTGTCTTGCAAATGGTGCAAGATAGAAATTCCTTTTATCATCACTTTCCAAAATACAACTGCTAATGTTGAAAAACAGCACTGTGCATATCAATCCAGACCTTTAGTAAGACGGTAAGAATCACCTCCCAGCTAGAGGCATGAATAAATTTCTAGCTGAATATCATTGCCTCTTACTTGCTTGGGCATAGAAAACCACAGAAAATATGTTTCCATTCTTCTTATACCTAGGCAGAAGTTTTATGACCCTTAAAAATGCTTCAGAAGAAAAAGCATCTCCTTCATTGGCACCTGAATCTCCAAATAAATCTACAGTACCCACAGCCAGCTGCTGCGAATGGACCTTCCAATGCCAGAGTTATCTAACCTGTAGGGCTGAAAGTACCACAGGGCACTGTTAGCTGCAGCCAATATCCAGAAGAAAATTATGCTTGTTTCAGCCTGGGGAAATCCTGGAAATAGGAAGGTATCCAAATGGTAGAAATAATGGTTCTAAGCAAGCACAGAAAAGTACTTTGAATAATTTAAATCAAATGTATTTAAGGATAAAAACAAAAGCCAAAAGCTCACAGTGCTCAGAGATCTTTATTGCCAGGGAGTCCAGATATCAATGAAAAAAGGTCAAGCTAAAAACCCTTTCCAGCTGGGCTTTGTTGTGGAGGTACCAGCTGACCATTTAAGCGAGGCACAACACAGAAGGGTTATGGTCATGCTTTTAGGAGCTCTCTAATGAGTGGGGAAGGGAATATATTTGCTGTGAACAAGGTAAGCATGAAGACTAGATGCTGCATGAAATAAAGGAAAGTATTCTCATGTCAGTCAGAAATGTCCATTTAAAACCTTTCCGCTATGAAAGGCTATCTCATAATATGAACTCTCTTGTAGGGCATTGTGTTACTGCCATGCAACAGAAGAGACAAGTAATAATTACGTCATACATGCCGATAACCACATTGTCTATGACTTACTTTTTTCTTCTTTTTTTTTAAATAAATAGTCTCTAACATCCACAGTGAGATCCTGTGTGCAATTGTTGAGATTTCGCTCTACCCTTTTAGGCCTAAAAATCCCCTATCATTTAGGCCTAGAAATCTTTCCTTTCTTCTCCAAATGGAAAGGTACTGAATTCCTCTCCACTAAATTAGAAACACTAGTCACAGCTAAGTGCTGAGAAACATTTAATACTCTATCCTGCAGGGTACTGTACATTTATCTCAATCTTGTTGCACAGACAGAAAGTGTTTCGCCTACCAAAATCTGTATGTTTGCATCAACTGATGCCAGCAAAAGCTAAGGGGCACCATTCAGGAGCATCGTGTAAGTCACCCATCCAGAAGGAACATAATCATGGAGCAGCAGCACAAGCCTGATTTACACTCTGTACGCTCCTACAATATATCGATCGCATGTTCGGTTTTCTCATGCTAAAATATAAACCCACAGCTCAAGGGATTCAGATATTTACAGATTTGATGGTATGCAAAACCAGCACTGGGGACAGCTAGATGCAGACACCAGTAGGAAGCCCACTCTTCATAGTTCACAAAGGAGAGTTAGAAGGTGCATAAATAAAGTAAAAACATGAATATTGTAATTTCTGTGATACCGTAATTGCATAATTAAGCACAGAAGTATGTGGAATCTTTCCCTTTAAGGACTGATTTTAACCGTGCCCAAAAATACCAGCTGCAGGCTGAGAAATAACAAGACAAACTTCACACTTTCATACTTCTTTTGAAAACTACATATATATAGTTTGTTAAAAAAAGGTAGAAAAAAATGAGGCTTTGACAACAAGATATTTAAACATGACAGATTCATTATAGTAGTTGTTTGGACAATAATAAAAAAAGTGTTAAAGCTTAGAATATAAGCAATAGAAAACGTTTACCTTTGCAATGAAAGAAGGTATTTCCATAGACTACATATAAGCTTATCAAGAAAGTAAGCAATTAAAACATTGGTCAAAAATACTTTAAAAAAGTATTTCAAAAGATTTCACAAGAGACTAGAAATGCTCCTAGGATATTTGACTCATGAGAAAGGGTCAGAATGAGCCAGAAAATAACCTTAAATAATTCAAACTGTCCAAGGACATTTTGAAACACTGGACAATAATGTAGAAGATGGGAAAAGGGTTCTGGCTCCAAGTCCTTGCTCATTAGCACTCTGAACTTGAACCAGTTCTGCAGGAGACTCACTACTCTGCTGCTGCATGGAAGTGGTTGGGGAGCAGTAGGAGGGACACACACTGGCTTTCTTAACTCAGCCCTGTGAAGACCCTTGGGTCTCAGAGTATGTACTAGTAGTATGAGAAGCAAATGAATCCTCCTTTTGAACCATCAAGGGCCTTGCCCTTAATTAAATGTCTTTTACATCTTCTGTGTTGCAAAATATTACAATTTCTGGATACAGAGTGAATGGCAGAAATATTCTGATGACAAATTTGGGGAACAGAATCTACTGGAACTTTTAAAAAAACCCAACAAACTCTTAACATTTAATTTAATTACAACATGGATGGGAAAAATCCAATTTTCAGCCATACACATATGCCTCGTGGGGAGTTGTTTTACCTAACAGCAGACTTCCTGTACATTGTCATCAGATGAAATAGCTCAGACTACCAGTCTAAACCCTGACAAAAGAGTTTAATCCTCATTAAGGACTTTTTTCTTTTCTCCCCAGAAAACATGTTGATATTGAATATGGTTTTTTTACCACCCCTAACTATTATGGTCCTATCTGCCTGTCTTGCTGGTATCACAAGATGCACTTCTCATTAATTTCTCTGTTCACAGCTCCTGGTGAAAGAGCAAAGAAACCCAAGAACCTCCCATCCTTTTCAAAGACACCAGGCACGCAAACGAACACAAAATTAACAAAAAACTTGTTGAAACCAAAAGTAACATCTAGCCCACCTATGACAGAGCCCTATTGGATACTAAAATTTGAGTGAGTTTTGAATTAATTTGTTGTGCTGACACAAAAACTTACTTAAAAAATAAACAAAAGATACTGTCCCAAACAAAGCCACAAAATTTACTGCTGAGGAATAGAGATGGATATGTGGCAGATGGGCTCAAGTTCACTGTAATTTTAGAGCAATGCCTGCTAAGGATAAGATGTTCATTGACTCTGATGACGTTGACCGTTGCTGTGGAAGTTCCCAGCTAGAACAAGTAATTTGTATTGAACTGTTTTTCTATTCATAGCTGACCTTCAGTAGTTTAAAATATTCTAATATTTCATAATTTAATTATTTGTAGAATGATTCCTACAACTAATCTTTCATGATAAGATTACTGATGAGCCCTTCATCTTGAGTATATAAAGCAAAAAACAAGCATTGTCTTTTAATTTGGATTGCGCATTGTATCTTTTGTATATATTTATAAACATGACCATTAAAATTTGGGTCTTCTGATTAAATACTCATCTGTGTAAATACATAATGTGATTTTGGCAAATATTCTCCATCTACATAAATCTCATGCTCTGTATAGACACTTTTCATACACTAAAATATTCATAGAAAGCAAACAAAAGAAAGGTCTGAACTAAATGTTAAGCTTGTTTGGTTTTTTTTAATATTCTTTTATTCCAGGGACTCTGCATGAGAAGCTTTCTGAGTTATTTGCTTAGGTTTATACTTTGCCAGCAAAGGCCAATGCCACAGCATGACAGGACATCAGCTCTGTAATGATAGTGTAGTATATTCTGTACCATACCACAAAAGCCTGTCCTTCTAGGTTATGAGTGGAGCCATACCATTTTACCTGGGAGATACTACGAAGCTTTGTGGTGACCATTATAGGGGATAATTGCAGGAGAAAGGGTCAAAACCAGTAACTATTCAAGACATATGGTGAAACAAGGTTTGTTTCTAATAAGAACTCAAACCAGATAGCATGTGATCCTTTTGGATACCTTGCAGAGAACTAGATGTCCTGGTTATTAGCAAGAGGTCATAGAAGCATAGAATGGTTTGGGTTGGAAGGGACCTTTGAAACTCATCTAGTCCCCACACCCCCCAATAAGCAGGGACATCTTCAACTAGATCAGGTTGCTCAGAGCCCTGTCCAACCTGACGACCTTCAATGTTTCCAGGGATGGGGCACATACCACCTCTTTGGGCAACCTGTTCCAGTGTTTCACCAACTTATCTTCTCCAGCTTTCAACATGGTCACTGTGCAAACACACAGGATCCAGTTTCCCTTTTCTTTTTCTATAGTGAAACAAATTGGCATCTGTAAATACCGTTTTAAATTTCCAGACTTGTCCTATACGTAGAAAAAAGAATTACAGACCTATATACTGTCCCCTACCTTATGTGAAACATAGT
Organism: Elanus axillaris; assembly: GCA_026212715.1. Taxonomy (NCBI): domain Eukaryota; kingdom Metazoa; phylum Chordata; class Aves; order Accipitriformes; family Accipitridae; genus Elanus; species Elanus axillaris. Next base: position 12,695,388 of record JANZLQ010000100.1, read on the forward strand.
TTACTTTGCCCTGAAAATTTCCTTATCATCAGTTTTAGTTGAATCTAATGGGCATTCTCCCTAACATCATGTGCAAAGAGATGTCAGCTTCCCACCACTATGAATACAGATATGTAGATAGAAAGACTGTAATCCTCCATAATGAAAACTGCATTTGATTTGTCCAACAGATCTAAGAGAATCTCCATGTCAATGCTGTGACTGAAAGCCATCCCAGTGTAAGCCTGACAATCCCACCACAGATTTTAGTCCATTCTTACCCAAATCAAAAGAATTAGCCTTAAAATATCTCAGGTCAGATCCATACAAGGACAAGAAAAATAATGCAGATATATCTAAGTAGAACCAGCCCTCCAGGCTCTTGTCACCGCACTCATCAGATAGATGCTGTCATTGCATAGTATTTGAGGATTCTGTTCCCCACAGGAGCCTTTGCTCACCTGCTGCAACTCATTCTACCACGTGTCTCACTAAAGCTGGGGCTCAGTCCCCACAGATACTAAGGATACACTTCCATATAAATTAGAATGTCAGATAAACACTTACACGCATACAGTGCTCTAGAAAATCAGGAAGGGTTTAAGATGATGTTGGTATGCAAATGAAAATATAGACAGACTTTTTTAAAACACCCCCTCCCCTGCTCCTTACACCTTAGATTTTAGGTGATTTTTCTTCCTTGGCCACTGCTAAACCCATCTGCTTTATATGCAATCTTTTTTTCATCCCCTGTTTAAGAGATCCTCTGTTCCTACTGCAATCATTTCCATGGCAACTAATTTTCATGTCACAAATAGAAAGCAATGCAAGTTCAAGAGGTGAAAATCAGAGGCAGACTGAGATAAACTTTTAAGAAGCTAGAATCATATACCCATGCACCAGCAAAACCAGGAAAAAAGAAGGCAACAAATTTTGTCAGTTTAAATCAAGCATTTATTATATCATCAATTAAGTTTGCTGTAATATAGGATAGCTTGTTGTCAGCTAAAGTGTGCTATCAGTGTGACTATAATGTAAGATGTAAACATGATAAAGCCCAATGTGAAACATTTGGGCACAAACAGGGTAGCAAGGAGGGCAGCTTTCAGGCAGAGGTTCAAAATTGGATGTGGCCCAACAGAGCTGAGCCTCACCATCTGGTCAGTCCTGCTGGGATCGCTAGACAAGGTGGTGATAGTGCTTCTCATGGTACCTTAGCAAACAGTTACTCTCTTTCTCTGGCCACCAAAAAAGTATCCAGGAGTAACACCTTCTCCATTGCCAAACCCTGGATGCCTAGAAGTATAACACACGATAGTAACAGCAGCCTCATTTCTAAAGAAAAACTTTTCCTAATGAGTTACACTTGAGCAGACTTGGTACAGGGCACTGATTATGGAGCTCTCCCTTCTGCGGGTTTAATTGTTCAGAGAAATTCTTCCCCTAAAAACCAACAATGCTGAAGAAGCCAGCAGAATGACCTTCTCCCACATCCCTGGAGACTGTAAAAACTTGAATGGACAAAGGCCCTGAGCAACCTGCTCTAACTGGACCTGCACTGAGCAGGAGGTTGGATTAGAATCCTCTGGGGGTGTCTTCCAAAACACACAATTTTATGATTCTATGAATTTCAGTGTGTTGGTGTCTCACTGAGGACAAATCCTATTTGCACACTGAGATGCAAGGCCAAAACGTAAGATACAGAGCTGAAACTCATCCCCACGGTGCTACACGGGTGCAGCAACTATAAAACAGGGGTTTAGTAGCAACTTCTAGTCTAGAAGCGATGACATACAGTTTTGTTATGTGATCTATGTTGGCATTTCACTACCTTAAGGGAATGAAACATTGTTTTACTTTGGGTCTATGTTGAACAATGGCCACTTTACTATGCATTAGGTATTTGCTTCACTTTTTTTTTTGTTTTTTTTTTCCTAGAGAGAAGGCCAGGAAGCTGCATGTGATCACATCTCCAGGGTAATACCATGTTTTGGGGAAATTCATCATGTTCAGATATTTGTGTCCTCTGTTATATAATGAGAATGGACTTGCAGAAACAGATCATCAGCCATCCTTAAATTGGTAGCTGGAACAAAAATGGCACATTGCTGTTGACCTCAAGGATTGCTGATGTAGCAAACAGGAATATATATGTTTCATGGAAGAACAAGGATTTTCAAATTTAAAGATTTTATTGCAAATCATAAATAAGAGTCATGAAGAATCTTAATGGTCCATAAGAAAGATTTAATTTCTTTCCTGTGCAGCAGGCAGCTCAAATGACTTCCCAGTGGCTTAACATGTTTAAGTTGCTCCTGCTGCATTAAGCTGACATATTTAATTATCAGTGGAACTCTCTTCTGGCATACAGTCTAATTAGGCACTTGTGGGCCTCTTACCACAAGCTTATTATTTTAAATCACAGTATCGGTTGGGAAAAAGCTTAGGGAGATAAGAGATTATGACTGACCAGAATCTATGTGAGAGAACTAAATCCTGAATTAGTCATATAAACCTAATTCCTAAGATTCAATGCTTCCTAAATTTATTATGAGGTCAGTATTCACTTGCACAAAACTAGAAGAGTCAATCTAAGAAAAATATTAGAGCTGCAGGGGAAGGAAAGTTAGAAAACACAAGCTATTGCAATAGTCTTTCTCCTCATTCTTGACTGCCCACAAAAAGCAGAGGAAGATTTTCATCTGGAAGCTCAGGCTTTTTGTGCCAAATCTGCACATTTGTTCAATGTAATAATGTGCCAAGACGAAAAATGTTAACCTGGGAAAAAAAAAAAAGAAAAGGAAGAAGTAGTCAGTAAGGCAGAATGCTTCCAGGCAGGCAAGGTCTGAGAGGTCCATTTTATCATCTGCTATGGCGCTCATGGTAGCATACAGTGCCTGTAAGGACTGCACTTCAGACCTCTTAAAAATAAACCAAAAAACCCTGCAAAAAACCAATTCAAGTAACACCCTAAAACAAACAATCCAAAAAACCCCAAACCCACAAAAAACCTAAAAGCTCAAAATAACGAAACAAACTTAGATTGCTTCAATCCACTCAGATAAGGTAATCTCATGCAAATATAAATGTCAGAAGCCAGCATAATGATCCACATCCAAATCTAGTATTTAATTTCTTGAGAAGTCAAGGTGAATTCTATAGTAAGAGCTATGGCTTGGCCATTAACTCACAGAAGCTGTAAGACTGCAATATGCTCTGAGACAGAAGCATTTCTCAACTGTCACTACCAAAAAGTGTTTCTCTCTGCTGTGTGTCTTCCTTCGTGAACCTGTCACACAAGAAAGCTGCTAGTCTGCAATGACATTAAGACACAACATTTGACTGAGCACATCACCTAAGTTAATCCATTTAATTCCAAATATAACAGTTCTCTTAAATGCACAAAGACAAATTTAATAAAAGGCTGGATAGAGGTTAATTGAGATTCAGTGAGGGGAGGTTTTGGCAACTCAAATTTGAAAAATGCCTAGAGGAAGTTATTAACTTTTCGTCTCAAACAAAGGAGCCTAATTTTCATTATGGCATACAGAAGAGGATGCTGGCACAAAATAAGGCAGTGTAAATTTACACACACATCACATCTATTTAAAGCATAACTACATGTAAACTTTGGACTAAGGGAAGTGGTACCATAGGAAGTGCAGGCATTGCACACCTTTAGATGTAGTACCAATTATAGTCTAGAAAGAAAAGGAAAAACAAGTCTAGCAGCGAACTGATTTACTCAGTACTGAGAAACTGGATGGAAAGTCTTTAATCTCCAAATAGCTGTGACCAAAACCCATTATGTGATGACAATCCTTAGTAAAGGAACAGAAAAATCTTAGTCTTGATCTTACTAGAGAAAGCACCAGATTACAGAGAGCATGAAAACAGCATCTTAAAATGGCTCACTCCCAAAGTTTGAACTGAAATAAATTGGCAAAATATTTAGAAGAACTGCTTTTAAAATTTATTTTGATATCAAGATCATTGAACCTGAGCATTTTCTTTGAAGTAATTAAAAGCAAGATTAACAGCACATTAAAAAAAAAAAAAAGGCATTTAAACTTGGGTTACTGAAATATTGTTGAATATTCCTGAAGCATCTGCAGGAAAATAAACTGCTAAAATCTGCTGCAAGCAGTAAAAATTTAAACCAAGAAAAGAGGTTACTCTGCAAATCTGGCCTTCAGTATCACCTGAAAATCTAGTCGTTGAATTACTTGTTTTTCAAATAAGTTGGCTGGGATTTTGTTGGGGTTTTGTTGTTGTTTGGTGGGGGTTTTATTTGGTTTTGGTGTGGTTTTTTTTCACTGAGAGACAATCAAAAACCAATAAATTTGCTTGCATTCAAATACCAGACCTAGTAATGGGCAATTGGCTTGTATCTGCTGTAAAGGACTACGCTGTAGACCAAAAAAATTGGGTGCATGGCAGTGTGCCACCATTGCAGTTTTATGGTGGAGAAAACACTGCAGAGTCTACTTTTTACTGATTGCCTTGTCATCATTGAAATACTCATCCTGGACTATATCATTTAAGTAAATAAAGACATAAGTGATTATGGAAAACACCTACATACAATTATATTCCAATAATAATTTGATTATTAACTCAGCACTGATCTTCAGGAAACCAAAAAATGTAGCTATTGAAACAGATTTCTCCAACACCTTGAACACTAACTTTTGCCACCAACCCCATCTCAGCAAAGTTTCAAAGCCTTGTTTTGACTACCTGACTGACTATACTGTCATTCATTGGCTTCATAGACTTGAGAACATCTCAAAAGCTGATGCTGATGCTGAAAGTAAAATTCTGCATACAAGTTTGCTTTACTTTTCTGTTTATGCATCCTCGTTTGTTTTGCAAGAAAAGGTTCAAATGTCTTCTTGAGATTGGAGTAAGTGGATGGTTGTATGAAAAGCAGAATGAAAGGATGGACGTAAAATGTTTCCAACAGTGTCCAGGAAGCAGCATTAATTAATATGGCTACTTGTACCTTGGCTTCTGCTGCTTAACATATGCCAGCTTAAAGAAATGCTTGCCAAATCTATATTCCTTTTTACCCACTGGTCCAAAAAATAAAAAAGATTAATATGTAGTGAGCCTTCTCCAATAAGTACAAGTGTCAGAAATACCTAAAAAAATTATGTAAACTTATCAAAGAATATCAAAATCAAATTCATTGATTTAAAACAGTCAGCATATTACAATATCTAATTGCCATTTAGATTATTTCTGTCTGGCTAATAGAAAGGAAAAATGAGAATGATTTAACAAGCTGCATTCAATTATTCTTCCCCTGACCATGAAACTCAAAACACCACTTTTCTATCAGTCACCTACAATGCAGAAAAGATTCAAATATTGCTTTGTTTTTTAAAAAACAAGGTTATACCAAATCCAGTACTTATTTTCAGTTTGAGACAATCTGATTTTGATGAGCCTGTCCCTCAGTAACAGACACAGTCCCCGTCCTACCTTCTCATCATGTTGTCTAACTGGAGAAAAAAACTTGACTGAAAGAATAGTGACCAAAGAACAACTTCACAGCAGCCTTCCCTTTCAGCACCTTCCTGCATAAAAGAGAGCACGCATATTCTCTGACACATACACATATACCTCCTGTAGGTATGCTTTCATACTCTAGAAGGCTGGTAAAACTTCCCCCCACCTTCCAATTAGATTTTACTGATAACTATTTCACAGTACTTTCTACAGAGTCCAATTCCATTTCAGGGTACCTGCTCTGGGCAATCCCCCTTGCTTTTGAGACCAAGTAAATAATGCTCACCTTATATCTACAGCCAGGTTTTGTGTTACACCTTTTTCATTTTAATTAGTAAATTTGTATATGGACAGTCTATGCCAATCTTAATTCTCCCTATGTTTTTTCTTCAGTTCACAGTATATGTTCTGTGCAGAGAACTTGAGCACTACAGCTGGGAAGGTAGCACACACTGAGCATTCAGAGAGCAGACAGATGTGTAGGCCTTATTATTATTGCTCTTAATCCCGTATATTTGTTCTAATGACTATGACATTTAACAAGATACAGGAAACAGTTTTGTTGATGCACAGCCTCTACCTGCACATCAATATTCTGCTGGTTGGGAAACGTTGGTTTAACTTCCAACACTTTGTTCACCTCCTTTGGGTCATTATAACCCATACACTGAATCAAACGCACAAAAGCCCCAGAGTCATAACCACACTCTGCTTTTTCTTGTTGTTGTGTCAATGACCCCAACAGCAGTGAGAATAACCTCTGTTACAAACATCTATTATGTGTATTCTGTATGCTTAAAATAGCCTCTTGACCAGTCAATAAATCATACTTGACACAGAGGAGAAATAAAATGTTGAGGAAACTTACAGAAATACCACACCTTCCTCCTTAGAGGCAGACAACGAGCTGGATTCAGTTTGATACTTCCACACAGGGCAGTTAATATGTGAGACCAGAGTGGCTGAGCAAAGCAAAAGGTCAGATGTCCTTGGAAAGAAGATAATGATGAAAGAGGATGAAAAAGAAAAAAAAAAAAAAAAGGAAGACAGATGAAAGACATCAAAATGTCACTGAAAAGCAAAATGCAATGTGTAGAAGTATAGCCCTAATGGCAGGCACAATGCAGCCTAGTACACAAGGTAGGGGGTAATCCCGGCACTGCATTCTGAGACCTGCTGTGGTAAATTTCAGCACAGCAAAAATAGATTTGCTTAAAGATATAACCTACAAGGGCAATAAAAAACAATTTAAGAACACCACCAGTGGTCTTGAGCTGTGGTAGTCCCATAAACTAGGTTAGCACAGCAATCCAATCTCACACCCTGTCCTCTGATGAGAGACTGTTGCATCCTCCCACATGAATGAAGAAGTGTGTCATGGTTTAACCTAAGCCAGCAAGTGAGCACCACACAGCCACTCGCTCACTCCCCACCCCCAGTGGGATGGGGAAGAGAATTTGAAAAAAAGTAAAACTCATGCGTTGAGATAAGAACAGTTTAATGGTACAGAAAGGAAGAAAATAATTATAATAACAACAAAATTACTATAATAATAATAAACTAATTGGAATATAGAAGTGATGCAATTTCTCATCACTTGCCACCCAATGCCCAGTTAGTTCCTGAGCAGCGATCCCTGCCCCAGGCCAACTCCCCCCAGTTTATATACTGGGCATGATGTCAGATGGTATGGAAGATCCCGTTGGCCAGTTTGGGTGAGCTGCCCTGGCTGTGCCCCCTCCCAACTTCTTGTGCCCCTCCAGCCTTCTTGCTGGGTGGCATGAGAAGCTGGAAAAAAAATCCTTGACTTAGTCTAAACATTACTTAGCAGCAACTGAAAACATCAGAGTGTTATCAACTTTCTTCTCATACTGAATCCAAAACAAAACACTATACCAGCTACTAGAAAGAAAATTAACTCTATCCCAGCTGAAACCAGGACAGAGTGAAAC
>JANZLQ010000100.1:12710219-12721013 GCA_026212715.1 Elanus axillaris
ACTGAACTCAAAACACAGCACTGTACCAGCTACTAGGAAGACACTTAACTCTATCCCAGCTGAAACCAGGACAAGTTCACTCTGTTTTTTCTTCTTATCTACCCACTAACAAATGTTTGATACAAATGGCAAAATATGTGCTTCCATAAGACAATTCTTTTCTGCTGGCTTTTCCATTGGTAGCATCTATATGATTCATGTCAAGTTCAGAATTAAAGTAGCACTGAGGAGGATCCATGGCAAAATCTTACCCATTATATTAATTATCAGGTCAAACTATTAAAACAATTTTTCCAGAGCGCTTCATGGAGACAGCTGGTAGGAAATACACTTTTGGCCATGCGACTAGTATTAATGGTGCTGAATCAGTTACACCTTCATATTTCTGATTTCCTGCTGCTGCAGAAGCCATCCTCTAAACAAAATTTCTGTACTGCTAAAGCAGTAACAAAGTAATACAGTTTTACAATTAATATGTTTCCCCAGAAATGCAGATTAGAATTCAATTATTCCATACTCCTGTCACCTTTGCTACCTTAACTCAGTCTAGCGTAATAACAACCTATGCATTTAAAGTGGTATCTGTCAACTCTCATATCTCTCAGAAGTGGAAGAACTTGTTGGTTTGCTGCAGCCTCACCTCAAATCAAGGATATGATGTCCTTCTAGGGGACAGGGTGTAGTCATTATATAACATCAGCTTGAAGGCTTTCTCATACCCAATCCTTTCCCTGTAAAACAGATCGAATGATAACTCAAGAGCTGAACTGAAAACATTTGTGAGGTCCTTAATACATGGAAGCAGCTAAGACTGTTTCTAGATCATTAATACTATGTCAGTGACTGAAGCAAACTTTTGATGCAGTAATGCTTATGGCTTGGAGCCTACTGTAGCAGCACTGTGCAAATATAGCAAGACAGGAACAGAGAGTCCTTATTCTGGAGGCCTTATAATCTAAACTGAAAAAGGTGAAATTACTAGCCATAAGCCACATAGGCAGTCAATATTGAAATCCAGATTAAAATTCAGTGCTCTCAGTCAGTGCCCAGTTTAGTCTATGACTTTGTCACAAAGATACATAAGACTGCTCCACCAAAATCTGTGCAATGGGACTGTCTAATTCAACACAGGAGCCTTTGCTTTGAGGATAATTGCAGAATTGCTTTGTTTTGTCTTCCTATGTAAATCTGCCATATGGGCCTCAGCTACGGTAATGAGAGAAAAAGTTGAGGAGTTTCATAATTCTTGGTTTTAGAAAGAGATTATGGTGTGGCAGCTGGCAAGTATGAAGCAGAAAAATTCAATCTAGCATGCCCAGCTGCACTGTGGAAGTAGGATGAGCCAAAACAGACTCTCTGCAGACAGGGAAAGCTTGCTCAAGAATTGCCAAAAGTGCTCAGGTACAGAATGTCACATAAGATTAAGAAAAAGGAACCGGAAAATTAAAGAGGCCTTTTAAAAAAGTGGAAGCAGGTTGAGGCATGAAAAGCACAATAATGGGTCATGTAAAGAAAATGTGGGGACATAAAAGAAGATTATCTTGGTGAGGAAATTATCTCTTTGTATGACTATGGATAGTCATTAGAAATTCATTAGAGTGCAAGAACAAATACTTCGTAGCTTTACTGTATAAGCAATCTTCGTAACTGCACACACTGTACAGGGCTCACGGTGTAACTCTTTTGGAGTAGTGATATCTAAGAGTTTCAGCCAGCTAGAGCTCCAGAAAGGAAGCAATACTTTTTGATCCACAAAAATCCTGCATTTTACAAGAGAACACACAACAAATCAGCAAACTAAAGACAAGAGACCTAATTCAAGGACATAAAATCAAGATGGAAGACATACAAGATTCTGGATGATGACCATGTTGAGATTGTACTTTTTTTAGTATGTACATGAAAATATAAATGGATGCATATATACATACTTTTATATATTATTAAAAAATGTATGTTTATACACACACACATAGACATAAGTATACTAACCAAATGGTTGCTTTACTTTATTCTAGTCTCATATAGCTGTATAGTCAATCCTAAATTACAGTACACTGAAAACAGTAAAATTAGATGCTCATCCTGTAAATAATTAGCCAAGCCCTGCATTCACTTAAATTGGGCCATAGCACACAAACAGGGAACCAATACACAGTGCCTCACAAACAGCAGCATCTTGATCAATTACCAGGACATTCAGTAATAGAAAATGAGAGTTCTTGACCCACTGGCAACCCCATTGTTAGTTTTTAATTAAAACAGAGGAAGGGTTTCTACCACATGTAGAACATGGTGCAGAGCAAGTATCAATATTCATATATAATGAGGTAGCTAATGGCAAAATCTTTTTCTCAACATACTACAAATCTTTAAAAGGATTCAAAGCAAACTTGGTTTTTTTTGCCAAATCTTGTAAGCTTCTTCATTTCTTAATTGTTTACTGAGATTCTGAGGTCTACTCTCTTTTATTATAGGGACTAAGTTACTATTCAATGTCATACATTGTTTGGGCAGTAGGTACCACTATGCTTGCAGAGTTCCAGGCAGACAGAATGAAAAACACAACTGGACTTCAAGCTATTAGAAATCTTTTGGCTTGTGACAGTTGTTAGTGACACTTTAAACAAACAAACCAACCCCTCCTTTATTTAAAATTAATTTCAATTCATAATTAAATGATTGCTGCAAAAGGAAGCAATGAAGTGCCTCTGAAAAGGCTGCTATGACAATATTTGTGCTTATGCTCAGGGAAGATCAGTCTTTAAATGCCAAAATTAATTCCACCACCCAGATATGGCTTGATAAAAACCTGTAACTTCTTACTGAAAAGAAGCCAGTCCTTCAACTGGTATGAAGTCTCTACATTACTAGTCTGAGCTAATAATGTTAAATTGCTAATATACTTACTTGTATTTACACACACGTGCATTGTACCTATGCATATCACTGTTGTAATGCAACTGGACATGCTCCACCTGAAAATATCACTACTACTGTTTAAGTATTGGTGTCTTCCTAAGAATTATGACCCCTTAGTGGAAAATATATCCCCTATAAAGACAGTTCATGGCTTCAGTTCTATGGGTTTTCACAGCAAACAAGTTCATTACTTTGAAGAGAAGAGTGTATATACGGACATATGTATATGAACATGCTAATAAATATTCAAACACATACAGATACATACAAAGACATATCACACATACATACACAGACAAAGATGACAAAAAGGAAAAAATACCCCTTTTCACTGATTATTTTTTCAAATTGGCTATTTTTTGTGTTCTCTTTAAAAAGGCCTTGCAATATTCATTGATGCATTTGAACTAATTCCTGCTGACAGAATTTGATCCCCTTTTCATTTTCTCATACAAGTAATTCCCAAAACATTATTTTTGACAGTGTACTTTGCTGACTTTCTCACTTTGAGAGTTATTAACCACAGCTGTTCACCTATGATCCAAACTGTTATCTGTTTGCCCAAATGGAAAATGGAATTTCAGGCCATAAAAATTTAAGGCAAGAATGTATTCTGGCCTCAAGCAACAATGCAGACATATGAAAAATCCATTGCATAGACTAGAAAAATCAGTCCTTGGCTGCTTTGCAGATGTGGGGCCCAGGAACTCTGGTGTTTCGCAGAACTCGTAAGGTTAGGCAAAAAGTAATTCCCTCTTTTCATTGGTTGCCCTGAATGAAAAGAGCTCTACCTCCTTCAAGACTGCCTTAAAGGAATTGGCAATTTGGTTCAAATAAAGAAATTTTCCTCCCTGCTGCTCCTTTGGAAATAGTAAGGTTGACTATTGCCCCCTGCTTAACACAGGGACTACAGAATAACCCTTGTCCTAAAATGAGCACAGAGTTCTTAAATGTAACTCAAACCTATGAATATACTTACAGAAAACAAAACCTAAATGAGTAATACACCGGTAAAATAAAACAAATCCATCTCAACTTTACAACACCTCACTACACTGACAAAATGAGCTGAAAACTTTCTTTGATGAAATTATCAGTAATTGCTCTATCTGCTGCTCTTTGTGGATGAGTTTCATTTTGTTGTAGAATAGTCCATTAAACTTACAGTAGGGAAGTGCTGGTTCATTGAACAGCTAAGGAAGTGACAATACTGAGTTGGAGCATCTTCCAAATCACACTTGTGCCTGTAAATTGATCTACAGAAAATACCACTGTCAAATAAATACAACAATCATTATAAGGGAGAACAACAAACACGAGGAAATTCTAAGACTTCTAAGAACCTTCCAGAAGTGCAAGTAACTTTCTTCATCTCCCAAACACTGGCCTGGGAAGGATCTCTGCCTTGGCTTAGTTACTGTTGGGTTTCAATTGCTTTGCTTGCAAATACAACCCTGTCATAAGAATATTCAGTACTGAAGACACACTTTGTGGAATTTACAAATTAATTTTCCCTAATAGATCTCTATTTAGTTAACATAATATAGAAGGCAGAAAAACCATAGTTTGTAAACTTTTTAAAACTTATGTAAAGGAATTTCTCAAGTGAGCTTGCTGAAATAGGTCTCTGAGGACTAAGCTTTCTCATTATAGGAACTGTATTGTTTTGTAGGAAGCATCCAGGTGCAGGCAGAAGAATGCAAAATCAGTTCTGATGGCACACCTGAAATGCAAGTCTGTGGTTATGTTACAGTACTCCAACTCCACAGATTTGCCATATTCTCTACTATTTCCTGGCTGGAATTATATTAAGTGAGAGGGGTCACATTGCTCAAAGGGTCTTTTCTACATACTAGTTTCTGGAAGCATTAATAGCCATTCCTCTGCAGGTTTGTTTCGTTGCCTCCACCCACCATCACAGAACTCCATGGCAAGGGAGCAGCTTGCTTAAATTTGGAATTCATTCAATCAGGTCTTTTCTGCTCTGTTAGTTGTCAGACTACAGCAACAACAATAAAAGTAATGTGACATTCCTTCAGTTTGTTCTATGGCAGCAATCCACTGGGTTCTCTAGAGCTATTCCCTCTTGTGTGGCGTGCTGCAGTACATATGAAGCAAACAATGTATTTCCCCAGAAGTAAATGCTCATAGTGTTACACTGGTAAACTTTCTCAACAATAAGGTAGCACATGCCACATAACATTTTTGTAAACGTATGTTAGAACAGTCTCAGCAACTGGATTTTAGGATAGGGACTATTTCTTATACCCTTGTAGCACTTTACTCAGTTTAGTCACAAAAGGAATTTTTAGAGTCCATCTAATACTACAGCAGCCTTTACTCCGCAAAACTTTTATTGTTGCACCTGCTTCTAAAAAATTAGATAAGCTTATGCCTTTTTATGGTAGTGTAAAGCTTACAAGAACCTAGTGACTTCATTCACTTTCAGGAGAGTTGCCAAACACCTGTATTTGCTCTAGAAAACAGTGGGAGCTGCAGAAAAGGAGTTTGTCTTCTGAAAAAAATTAGCCTTTGCACAATGCAATGACTGCTCCAGTAATGCCAAGTGACACTAAACCCCAATGAATTAGGTGCTCAGAGAATCTTCTCTATGCAGGTGGATCAGCAGGAAGCAAAGCCCTCCAACAGTTCTTGTACTATCGTTTCTCCCCATTAGTTACAGCTACTTACACATTTCAGCTTCCAGTTCTACAAATCATATTCAAGCCCAACATGTAAATGAAAGCGTTTGTTTAAGCGCCTTTCTACAAAGATGAAATTAAAAATTCTCCATCAAAAAAAATTACAAAGCCTTTAATCCTCACCACTAACCTAAGGTTAGTATGAAAGCTTAGTTAAACACATGCAGTAATTTTCTTAATCAGCCAGCACTTCAGAAAGACAGATGCTTCTGTTTATGTTGGTCTATTATCAAGTCCTTTGGTGTCTGAATAATTCTTATGCCTATCCTGAAACTTCATTAACATAAATTTCTTCAGTATTATTCTGCCTTCCGTGACAGATAGTACAAGTACTTTTATTTGGTTGGTTAGCTTATCCTTCTTGGCCTTGAGAATCACAGTATTTTGTGCATTTCCTGTATCTTTTATCCAACTGTGGTGGTCAAAAATTAGGAATAATTACACCACGTGTGTGAAAATCAGAAGCTGTATAAGAACTAATTCTACAGTCTTGAAACTCCTGCAGGAAACCCATTGCTGTAACTGGCTTTTATTCAACAAGTGTTGTCTGTTAGAGCTTCCTAGAGAAACTCATGCAAACTGAATGTAAATCACAGAATCACAGACTGGTTGAGGTTGGAAGGGACCTCTGGAGCTCATCTGGTTTAACACCCCACTCAAGCAGGGCCACATAAAGCTGGCTCCACAGGACTATGTTCAGATGGTTCTTGAATATCTCCAAGCATGGAGACCTCACCACCTCTCTGGGCAACCTGTGCCAGTGCTCTGTCATCCTCACAATTAAGTGTTTCCTTACGTTCAGACAAAACCTGCTGTGTTTCAGTCTGTGCCCATTGCCTCTGGTCCCGTCACTGGGCACCACTGAAAAGAGTCTGGCTCCATGCTCTTTGCACCTTCTCTTCATGTATTTATATACACCAATGAGATTCCCTGCTAAGCCTTCTCTTCTCCAGGCTGAACAATCCCAGCTCTCTCAACCTTTCCTTACAGGAGAGATGCTCCAGTCCCTTAATAATCTTCATGGCCCTTCATTGTGCTCTCTCCAGTATGTCTGTGTCTCTCTTGTACTGAGGAGCCCAGACTGGACACAGCACTTCAGGTGTCACCTCAGCAGTGCCGAGTAGCAGGGAAGGATCACCTCCCTCAACCTACTGCAGCCCATAATACCATTAATAAGCAGTGGGGGGAGCAACTAAACACTAAGGCTTGTCACATATCTTTAAGTTATATGATACTAGAATAACTAGCACAGAAATGTGAAAGCTCCAACTTTGAAATTATGTTGCTTGTTTCATCGATATTGCTTAACAACCACATCCTTAAGAAAAGAGTGAAACAAGCCGGATCTTATTCCATACTGTGTAGATTCCATAGTCTTTCATACTTATATGCTTGTGTCTGGTTAAACTAACTAATTACACCAAATATCTATTATTGGTTGACCAAAAGACTGGGAACTCACTTACTATATTTTCAATTTGCATCTCTGTTAATATTGCTGGGCACCAGATAGACAAAGTAATCATTGTCTTGGCTTCACGCAGACGTAAGAAAAGCTTTCCTTGATATCCTTAAGTGCATTTCACAGAAAGTATCATCGTGAGAGTCAAAAAATAAACAAGATTTTAGAAGCTTCCATGGAGATAGGAACAATTTATTATTAGACTATGCTCTCTTGGGCAAGACGATGCTGAATGCCATCCTTTCCATCTTTTATGGAGAGTTTTTCCTATACTGTTCTAGTACAAGTGTGAATAAATTCAACAGCTTCATTTAAAAAAAAGTTTTAATCTTGAGAGGAAAAGATTTTTTCTGTTTTCCACATCCCTTGTTCTTTTTAGTTTTATTTCACTTACTAAAAATACAACCCACAGCCACTCTTCTCATAACTAAAGCAGTAAATCAGGAGAGATGTCTAGATTTAGACAAAATACTCTGGTCTACTTCCAGTTTGGAACCTAACAACCTTCTTAGTAGCATATCAGCTCACAGTATATCTGCTTTAGCAAAAATCTCAGTGGGCACCCAGCATGCAAGCAATTTTTTCCCTTTCCAATGAGTAGTTATTTAAGGAATACAAATGACAATAGAACTCCATTTTTGTCTATTCTTTGAATCATGAGTAAATAAATATACAGTAGAGTGACTATGCTGCATATAAGCAAGATTACACAATGCAAGGCTGATATGAGCTTTCCTTGGCCAATATTTTTGAAGTGCTTCAAAACAATTAAACCTAGAGAACAGCTTTCCAAGCACCTGAAATCAAGCACTTTTTTTCTACTAATAGATTATCAAAACCCAAAATATGTGCTTCAGCTCATCAAATTAGCTACTAGAAATTTTAATCTGATATCTAAAGAGCTTGCAAGTCTTGTTGCACTAACAGGCTTATGTCACAATTAACAGATAAAGCAAGAACCACTTATTACAGCTGTCGCTATCAAGCATGAACAAGTGGGTGTTCTGTGGCCAAAACTTAACTGAATCAACCATTTTTCCCTTCTTCTTTCAGTGAACTCTGGATACACCCATCACTAGCCTACTTCACAGCCCCCACTGTACACTGTTGTATTCCACAAGATAACAAGTAATTCTTCAAATAGTTAAGCTTATGTTCTAATATGTATGTTAAATATATTATTTGTATTATGTTACAGAAGCTAATACAAACTTTGTGCCTATCAAGAACCACTGTAACATCATAATACGTAACACACATTTCTATATTCACAATATAGAGTACATTCTAAAATCTTCCTGTTTAAAAGGTACTGTAAACATGCAAGGCATTATTACATGGGTCGCTATCCTTCACTTTCTACCACTGCCTAATACTGCCTTCTATTTATCTCTAGGAACAGCACTAAAAATACAACAGAAGCAAATTCCTCCCAGCTTTAAAAACTAATTCACATTAAAATATGACACTGAATTGTAGTGGAATAAGCTGGGTGAAACTAACCGCTCTAGCCAAACTTTGACAGACAACTTCAGTCAGCGTACTTATCCTCCATGTGGAAGGTGTAATCCAGACTGCTGCCAACTGCTTCCCTAAAAGGTTTTCGTTTTCTTCTTCATTCTTTGCATCAGCATTGCTAAGGCAACAACCCATTCAGTAGAAGTCCACTGTGAAACAACATGCTGAAGACAGATAAGGGTATGGGAAATGCATTTCTTGCCTGTATTTCTACTGCTCTGCTCCTTCCCACAGTCCTGGTAGTGCAGGATAACTGCGGTTATAGTTCTGAAGCTCAGACAGAGGCAGCAGAGAATAACTGGCATGTGACTGGGTCACCAGAAAAATTCTACCCTAGCTTGCTGCAGCTAACCAGAAGAGATGGCATGGATGCACTCTGGGAACACAGCACTGTGCTTGATTAAAGGGACTATACTCCATCACCCCATTGATACCTGACCTATACAGAACACAAAGAACTCTCCTTTTGGAAAGCTATCAGGAGTGTTGTATAGTTGTTACACTGCATGCAAATGGTTAAGGCAACTGGTTTACTCTTTTCTTTTCTCTTGATATCCCATTGTATTGCTTCCAGGCATAGATTTTCACCCTTTGATTTGCATTTTTTGGCTGCTTTCACCCTTGGCTTAACTATACCATACATAGCTTCAGATTTTCAGCCAAGACGGAAAAATATAGTTAATATTTTATCAGCAGGAATGTGATCAGCATGTATCATTCTAGAGGATTAACAGAGTTATGGGAAAGAGTGCTACTACAAGCTTTTATGCCATCTACCCTAAGAGCCCTTGTCTTTCAGGTATTCTGGAATTCCAAATGCAAGCAAGTGCTTTAGGTTGCATTAATGTAACACTACTCTTCAGGTCACACTCTGCTGTGCTGTAACTACACCATGCTGTAGAATCTTTTTGTCTTCCTCTATTTTATTATACTATAAGCTATATTTTTCCCCACAAGGAAAGATTTCTTCCCTAGATGAACCCTCTATACTAGGCCTTATCAAGACTGTCCACTACCCCATAAAGCTTTTCTTTTAAGTCAGTGGGATAAAACCATCTATGTCTATAGCCTTGCTCTTTTTCTGCAGAGTTGTGTAAAGGAAAGTGTAACTCCCCTGGTACCTCAAACCCCTTTCTCCCACACACCTTCCTTTTATTCCAGAGGCCTGGGCCTGATTTGGTCAACAAGACCCAGATGCAGTTGCTCTACCACCACTAATCATTTTGAGACCTCTGCAGATCTAACAGAAGCAACAAATCCTCTAGGCTTGGTACATCCAGGACAATAGAAAAGTAAGGAACAACAGGTCCTAGAGAAATAAGTATCCTCTCCGCTTACTTGTGACAAAAAGCTTCGTGAATTCTCTATAGTACTTGGCATGCTCTATTCTGTGTTGAGATACCAATTCAGTCAGATCCTAAGCTGCTGGTTTGTGGCTAATCAGTTAACTCACAGAGAAGGACACTTCTGTGTCTTAACTGATACACGTTAATGCATATGCATCAAGAAAGCTTTATGCACTTACCCAGTGAACAGGTCTATTAGTGAATCTCTCCAGAAGCAAAGCAAGCATGAAACCAGAATGTGAGTAACCAAACTAGTTTGTACATTAAAATACCTATATTTTTATCTTGCAGTCATACAACTTTACTATAGGTTAGGTCTCATGTTTTTACACAACTTGCTTTAGGAGGCTGCACTGTCCCAAGGCTGTTTGTGGTGAAGATATGTTGTTGGATCCTCCTAACTTTGATGATCTGATTAGACCACTGACCTGGTCTCTTCTCCTTTGCTCTGGCTTTACCTGTTTCACCCTGCCTCAGCAGGGTCAGACCACACAGGGGTCTGTATTTGCCAACATCAGCAAGGCTTCTCCTCCTGATTGAAAGAAAGTCTATTCCTGCCAGTAAGGGAGATGTCACCAATCCCATGATGAGCCTAAGGAACACATAAGCTTTATTTTTTATCTTTGCTGTATTTTTTACTGTATCACAGAACCTTTTCTGCCAAGATCTTTCCTTTGCAAGAAAAAATAAAACCTAAAAAACTCCCAGCGTATAAACTGTATACTGTTGTCCTGGGTTAAGCTGGGATAGAGTTAATTTTCACAGGAACCTGGGAGGAGGCACAGCCGGGACAGCTGACCTGAACTAGCCAAGGAGCTATTCCATACCCTGTGCCATCATGCCC
>JANZLQ010000100.1:12760260-12775040 GCA_026212715.1 Elanus axillaris
CTGCTGATGGGAAGTGGTGAATGAATTCCTTGCTTTGCTTTGTTTGTGTGTGCAGCTTTTACTTTACCTATTAAACTATCTTTATCTCAACCCATGAGTTTTCTCGCTTTTACCCTTCCAGTTCCCCCATCCCACTGGGGAGGCAAATGAGTGAGCGGCTGCATGGTGCTTAGTTGCTGGCTGGGGTTAAACCACCACCACAATCCTAAAAGCCTTATTTGCTGGTAAGGCCAGATACTCCGGAGACAGAATGATTTCAACAGAAGAGAAAAATGATTTACAGATAACATGCGTAGACAACCATTCCTTACTCGTGACCTTTCCTCTATCCTCACCTTCAAGAACAAAGCCATATGATTAGCAGACAAAACCACTTCTTCAAAGTCAAAAGAACCCTGTCCCAGAAAAGCCATGTAAACAATGTCAATACAAACCCAAAAGAACAGTTTCACTTGAGTATTTTTCCTTTTTTTTTTTTTGTGGCTACATTGACATGCAGGCTTGGAAGCACCATTACAGCCAGGCTCCTATATCATCTCTTTAGCATTCAATTCAGAATACAGGTACTAGATTTTTCATTAACAAACACCAATAACTATTTACTAACTCTATTTTTTTTTTTTTTTTAGGATTACAGTAACAGCCCTTTTTTTTCTGTGCAGGTATTTCTACTACACACAATATTTTGCATATCAGTTGCTTTATGTTTTTCATTTTCAATATAACACCCAGGTTATATGATGTGAAATCCTTCTTATAGAACTATTTCATTTCTTATATCTGCTTTTCCATCCCTTAAAGACTGTTCTGCAAGTTGAGGTAAAGTTAATATTGGAGACCCATCTCATTTTTCCTGAGGGATGATGTATTGATACTGTAGTAGAAAGCTCTGAAGAACAGAGAGATCCATCTCCCAGAAGCATTAGGAGTTCTTGAATTGTTCTTGAGCTGTGTAGCCCTTGAAGATACTTCCCCTAAATATTAGTCTGGAAAACACATGACTCTATTAGTGTCATCTATTAAGCCTGCCCAGCATATCCAAAGATTTTAAGACTTTTTTCCATGTGTACTCCAAAGAAATAAATGTATTCCAATGACTATACATATATGTTAACACCTGTCAACATCTGGACTTCTTTAGCACCCAAACTCTCCATCAGGTGTAAAAATACCAATCATAAGATACTCTGAATTGAGTATTACATGTGTTATTACAGTAAATACTGAGTGAACATATGGATAATCCCACTTGGATCATTATCTATTTGAGAGTGTGCCATGCAAGCACAGTGACAATTCATCTTCCCTAGAAGGTGATATCCTAAGATAAAGGATAAAAAGGCAGGGGAATTAGTCTTTCGTTGTGAAAAGGAGAAAGGACTGCTTCTCTTCCATTAGAAAAAGAAGAAACTCCAACCACTATGCAAACAAATCATCAGTAATTGGAAGAATCTGTCCAGGCATGAGTTCAATGGAGTAAAATAATGAGTGAGGTGGAATAAAGGCAATTTTACTTTTCAGATGTGGGACGCAGCTTAATACTATTGAAATGGTAAGGGAGAGTGACAGGAAAGCAGCTGAGACTTGTGAGAAGGATAACAGAGTTGTGTATCTGCCAGGAAGAGGAGCGAGAAGACAATGAGTTCTCTGCAAAGAGGGGAAATCCAGAAGTCAAGACCTTCTATTTCTTTACATTCCTAGAAGTGTTATGACAAAGGAATCAATGAACTTTGGCAAACCTTAACTGTATTGGACTATAGGAACATTACAATGGCAGAATTACAAAGAAAAAATGTGGTTCCTGTAGGAGGAAAGCTAAGTTAGCTGTTTCAGAGCAGTAGGTAAAAGGATTTTTTGATGCACTGTTTTATCATTGAAAACATCAGGAAAAACCTCTTCCACATAACGCTGCAAGCAACTCTGATTTACAGCAGCTAAGGAGCCAAGACTTTGGTTTTTTAACCAGTTTACAGCGGCTCCTATCAAGGTTTATATAATAGTAATTTTCTGAAGGACAACCCAGAGAGTAGGTGACTAAGTGATAGTTTTTATCTCCTCATGCCAGCTTTGGTGGATCTGGTCCACTAGTACACTGACACTCACCAGGGAAGTTGCATCCTTTCCTATTTGAAAGTGTGCTCTGCTAACATATTTAACAATCTGTAGGTTACAATATCCTCTTAAAACAAATATTTATTATATAATGACCAAGAACAGTCAGAGTCCAAGGAAACCCACAGAAGGTACTTCATGACAACAGGCACCGACAAACTAACTGTTCAGGTTTGAGTGATTCACTTCAGAATTAGCACACATCATGTAACAAGGCCCTTCTGGATAGCAGGCCCATGCAAGGTATCAATACTGTTCTGTCCTTTTTAAGTGGTATAATAATGAAGCATTGATATAACTACTAAGGACAAAACCAAGATATCTACGAGTATGAAGGTACTAGCAAGCAATTTTAATAATTTCTGTCCTGGTTTCAGCCACAGTA
The DNA here is from genome assembly GCA_026212715.1 of Elanus axillaris. Lineage (NCBI taxonomy): Eukaryota > Metazoa > Chordata > Aves > Accipitriformes > Accipitridae > Elanus > Elanus axillaris. The sequence goes on from JANZLQ010000100.1 coordinate 12,762,758, forward strand.
GAGTTAATTGTCTTCCTCATAGCTGGTACAGTGCTAGGTTTTGGGTTCAGTATGAGAAGAATGTTGATAACACTCTGATGTTTTTGGTTGTTGCTAAGTAATGTTTAGACTAAAGTCAAGGATTTTTCAGCTTCTCATGCCCAGCCAGCGAGAAGGCTGGAGNNNGGCACAAGAAGTTGGCACAGGACACAGCCAGGGCAGCTGACCCAAACTGGCCAATGGGGTATTCCATACCATGGGACGTCATGCCCAGTATATAAACTGGAAGGAGTGGGGCTGGGGGAGATCACTGCTCAGGAAGTAACTGCACATCGGTCAGTAAGTGGTGAGCAATTGCATTGTGCATCACTTGTTTTGTATATTCCTATCCTTTTATTATTACTATTGTAATTTTATTATTATCATTATTAGTTTCTTCCTTCCTGTCCTATTAAACTGTTCATATCTCAACCCAGGAGTTTTACTTTCTTTTCCCCCCTGATTCTCTTCCCCATCCCACTGGGCGGGGGGAAGTGAGTGAACGGCTTTGTGAGTGAACGGCTTTGTGGTGCTTAGTTGCTGGCTGGGGTTAAACCACTGCAGTTTCCTTCAGCAGCTACATAATTAAGACTAAAATATCCTTTTGAGGGAGCCCTAAAATTTTATAACATAAATAATTAAAAGAATTTGACATTTAAACATATCCTAAAAGCAGGAAGAATTATAATTTGTTTTGATTACATGCCTGATCTTTAGTACAGTTTTACAAAATTATCAAATCTGGATCTGCTTTAGAGTCCAGCATGGTACATATATTCTAAAGGACTAGCATTACAGAGACAGGAGGCCATATTGGCAGATGGCACTAACCAGGAACAGAACCATACAATATATATCAGCATGTCCTCAGGCTGCTGATTTTTCAGTGAATTAGAGGGAAACTTTTTTTATTTGTACATTTTTGGCTTTGGGCAGTTTGCCATTAAAAATACCAGTGAATCAGTAAAATTTATGTCCCACAATCTGCATGATATTCATGATAAATCTGTCCTCTCTCATCCTGCCAGCTCCTTTAACAATGCTGCAGGAGTCAACTTTGTAGATGACTGACACAACCAAAGACAAACTGGAATTTTTTCTGTGTTCTACACAAGATCCACTGATTGAATGCCTTTCTTGTTGCCTAACAGTAATTAAAGTTCTGATTGCTTGACTTGCACCAAAAATGAGACAACATAGAAGCTTAACTTAAGATTTCATAGTCCTTTTCTAACCAAAACTTTCACAGTGCCCTCATTCTTCTGAGCTATTTTCAGAACAAACTACCCATGAGGGAGGAATTCTCTTCTGGTCAAAACCCTCCAGACTGAAACTAGGTCTTGGTCCTGTTCCCACTTTCTCCACAATTTATTTTAGTTATGAAGGATCTTCAAGTCATTTACTCACTCTGCACTTGTCTTCTTGGGTTTGTTTTTTGTTTGTTTGTTAAACCATGTAACATGGAAAGAAACATTTCAAAGCTGTCTTATACATGAAAAAATATACCAAGTTTCTTTTGAGATATGCTGATTTCATCATACATATTTAATTAATTATGCATTACCACAGTCATCTCTCCATAGAAAAGAATGTATCATTTTCAACTCTTAAGATTTTTGGGAAGGTATCTGGTAGCTGGAAGCCATTTTTTGCACATTCCTTTTCATTCTTCTATGATTCAATTTAAGGGGACAGCACAGAAAGGGAGTGAAGTTCTACTAGAGTATTGCTATTCATCCTCTACTGGCTGGAATTTTGTCCACCAACCAACATGTTAAGAAGTTTCCCCATGATTGCACATACAGTCATACCGTCTGTTTAGATTAGTAAAACATTAGGCACCAGATCCTCTTTATTTATACAAAACTTGCCAGAGTAAGATGCCATCTCTTGTTTGGGACCTTTACAGGCTGCTGTATGAAAAACTGTAATTTTTGTTCAATCTACAAAGCATTCTTTATTCTTTCTCAAACAACACACTGTAGAATCAAAAGATTAAAGATTATTTCTTTCTTTGAAGCTCACATGTAGTAATGAATACAAGACAAAACTTTAGAAAGGAAACATGCAGGAAGAGTAAAAGAGCAGAGACCTATTGCAAGAATGGCAGTATGAAATAAGTCTGCAAACATCAGTAAACTTCAGAGTCAAATTCTCTTTCCAAGATTTATTACCACATATAGTAAGTGGTAAGTAATGAAAATACTTAGAAATTACAAAGCTGGGTAATACCTTTTTGCTCCCTGTGGGGTTTTTTTTTATTTTTTTAAATCTATTATCAAACTGGATCCCTAGAAAAAAAAAGATTGAAAGCAAAAAGAACTGCTCTCTTAGCCTGTTAAAATTGTTTTAAAACCTGCTTCAGGCTTCATACAGCTTAGCAAAATGGAGCAAAAAGTTAACAAGTACTTTTTTTGTCAGATTTTTCTGCATCTGCCTTCTTCAGATGCAATGACTGCAGACAATTTAAGCAGGGACTGCTATTTAACCTGGCTCTCAACTCCATACTAGCTTTAGAATATACTTAATGTAACAACATAAATTGCAAGCATCCTCCAGTCAGCATTAGAAAAGGGAAAATACAGATCTTCATCAATATTTGAATTATACTGAACTATATGAAGAGGCAGGTATTGAATTATTGCCCTTTGAGATATATATATTCCAAATGTTATCACAGTCAGAGAGCAGCAATAAGATGGAAGAGATAAAGCCTATGATAGGTCTCAGTAAGACCAAGGATTACTTTATAGTCATTCTTATAAAAGCTCAACCTAGAAATACAGTCTATTCTATAAACTAGTTAAATCCTTGACATCAGAAGCTAGAAAAAGTAAATCAAAACCAAGGTCTCCAAACCATTTTCTAACCTGCCATACAGAAAAAGAGCAAAATGTCCCCAAGATACATGATAAATTTTTTGATTACCGATATCCAAGAAACTCCAGATTTCTTAGCTTGCTATCTAGGCTATTATACAGTTGTCTACTGCCAATGACTAAAGAACACATCGGCAGGAAACTAAATATTGCCAAAAATGTTGAATAAATATAAAAATTAAACTTAATTGAAAAGCTTCCATTAGAAAATAATGTTGCAAATGAGCACAGAAAAGCGACTTGTATGATAATGATTAGGTGGAAATCAGCCAAAATAGCTTGCCTATATGAATAAATTTCACGTAAATGCTATCCTAAAGAACAATTTTGCAAATATTATACTTAATGTTAGTTTTTTATAAACAGCTGCAAGATGAAAGAACAGAACTACTATTTGAAGGCAAACTAGCATGTATGAAGTGATTAAATAGAATAATGTACATGTTAAATGAGCTCCTTTATTAAGCTTTATGCTTCAAAATAAATTGGCTAACACAAAAACCTACCAAAAAAAATCTAAACACTTTGTTAGGTTAGTCTGATCACATAAGAGTTCATTCAAGAATTAGTGCAATAAATTAATGTTTAACAATACTCATTACTCCACTGTGCTTACAAAATATTTCAGATATAGGAATTAAAGTCTAACAAATTTACCATCAAAATAATGATGCATCATCAGTGATGAATTAGAGCTACCCTGAAACATAGGACAGTATTTTACAATCCTTTTCTCGAGCAGCGAGACATCACACACAGTCAGCTATTTTAAGATTGCTACTTAATAGTAACTTTTTAGTTGCAGATTCCTGTAGAACATGAAGTGGAAATAAATAGTTTATCAATTCCTTTTCAGTATCTTGACAACTACCAGAATTATAGGGTAGCTTTAGATGTGAATAACAAGGCTTAATGAATCAGCCCCCAAATCCTCCATCTTTTGTGGTTTGGATTTTATTACATTCCCAGAAAAAAACATAGATATGCATTTAACAAGTTTGCTCTAGTAGCTGTAGTGTTGGTAGGTACATACTAGGTAAGATACTCAGACACTGTATTTACTGGCTATCATTATCTCTTAATTGCAGCACTGCTGAAGTTGAAGGAGCTGTTAATTCATGGTCTCAGATGAAATTGCACTGTTGTATGTTACTAAATAATCACCCAGTCTATAGCAGATAATTTTAACTGTGCAATTTCAATACTGTAATTTTGAGACAGTGACTGCACAGAACTCCTTAGATCTCATAGAGATTTACAGTTTCCACTTTCATAAATCATGGCCTTCATCCCCAGCCTGGATACTAAACTCTTCATATTTGATAAGCAGTCAGAGCTTTTCCTACCCTAACACAATGACCTGTTGACACCAACATACACATTTGCTAAGATACTTCTCTTTAATAAGTTTCCTTAGTTAAATACATTTGTTAAACATTTTGTTTGCAACAAAACTGCTACACAGCTCAGCACCATTTACCTCTGTGGTCACAAAAGAAACCTAGATGATGCCTGAGATCACTAATCACCTGTCCAGAGACGTGCAAGACCCTAACTTCATTTCTGTTTATGCTAAACTCTGCCGGTCTGGCAGGAATTATAGTTATAACTCCCTTAATAGAGTAAATGCTCAAATGGACTCATTTTACCATTAGATTATAGTGATGAAAGGGATTCCATAAAAGTAGCAGCTATTCCCAGAGCTGCTTCTTCACCACATTATGTCAGGTTTATGACTGTGTAGCATTCTTGACATCAAAATGGAGAATTAGACGCTACCTTCATGTCCCAGTAGTTGGTTTAATTAGAATCCAGTATATTATTAATAATTACCTGGTAAAAACGTTCATCACCTATATGCCATAATTTTCAAAGCAGTGCATACATACCACATTAAGCAATTAATTCTCAGAACAACTTTATGTGACAAACAAATTTTATCTCCATTTTAAACACAGGAGAGCCATAGCTGTGAAGCTGAATGATACTCCATGAAACATCATTCAGAAGTAAGATTAGACCTCAGCAAGTCATGAATATGACAGTATACTTGTGCTTTCATCTTCTGCCACTACAACACAAAGCCCTCAAGGTAAGATTTATAATGCAACTATGCTGAAATAGATGTAATTTGCAAGAAAAATAAAACAGAAAATGAACAGATTGATTAGCTCAGCATTTCATACTTTCACATCATGATGGAAACCTTGGGCTACGTTTCAGCCTTTTACACAGCAGAAATAAACTACCACCAAGATTTTCTGAGTGTTCATTACAGTATTCACTCCCAAAGTGACAAGTTCCATGGAAAGCACCACACTGTTGTCCCACAAGTGGGGTCGTTTACCCAGTGTGCAAAGCACCAATTACACACAGAGCAGAGGTATTTTACTCCAATTCATTTTGGGGCAAAAACGGGGGGTAGGTAGTAATCCACAAAGCTAGCACACCTCATACCTAAAAATTTTCACTGACTTCATGCCTATCAGCAGTTTTTCAACTTCTCCGGGCCTCCTGGGGTAGGATGCTCCCTTCTTGTTAGTCTTTTAGTTCTCCTTCAGGGGCCCAGTCGTTAGCAAGGCAGGCCTTGTATTCCACAAGACCTATGTGGTCTTCTTAAGTAAATCACTCCTTAAGTACATCACTGTTCAAGTACATCTTTCCTTAAGTACATCAACACTGCATTTATAGTTTTCAGCTTCACTCCTTAGTCATTCCAGTATTAGAGACCTAATTTCTAAGAATGTATGGATTTGTAAGCTATCTGAAAAACAATACCAAAATACCTTCACTGCTACAAATACCAAACTTGCTCTGTGAATCTGTATTACCTGCAGGACATTTTGATGCTTTTTGGCTGGTCTAAGGGGAAGAGGAACATTGATGTGAATGGGGCTAAGATAACTTAGTTACCATAGCAATACCCTTCCAGGAGCAAGACTTACTTTGAAGTTGTTCCAGGTTCTGCTCTTTTTCACCAGATGCTCCTCCAGCAGTGCCAGAGTGAACAAAGTTTGGTTTCATAAGTGTTAAATATTTGACAGATGCTTCAGTATTTCTGTACTAGAATTGATGGCCAGTTTTAATTTCATCTTTTGCCTCTATTTACACAAGGTAAGCAGCTGGTGTTAGCTATATTTTTTTGTCTGTACCATGCAAAAATAATCAACTTGCTGCAGTTTCTTGGTTCAGGGTTGCTGGTTTCCCACCTGCTTCATTTGCAGATGGAGCTCCACAGTCAGGCCAACTAAGACAAGGGTTTACAATCTAGGATGTTTTGGGGTTGTTTTGGGGTTTTTTTTGCTGTTGTTGGTTTGTTTTTTTTTCCTCTGATCCCAGTGTTATAAATCATGCTTTAAAGTTGAGCTTTACTATTTGTGCATTTCAAATCACCAAAAAGGAGTCCAGTGACTTTGAGCTTGATACTCCTGTCACATATTCAGGCTTCTGTAACCACTAACTCCAGCAATCTCCATTACCGGCTGTGACCATGACTACCGTGGTTTTCTCTTCTGTAGTATTCCTGTAACATAAGGTTAGAACTCCAATCTTCATTGCTCACAAGAACAGAAAGAAGCTGAGGACAAATTCAAATAAATTCGAAGGGACAACACAAACTGAAACAGACAAATTTGGCTCATCAATGGTATGCAGAACCTAACATACAAGCCTTACAGACTTTGAAAAGCAACTATCCATTAAGGAATTCTGTGTTCCTACGGTGCATCTTTAGGCAGATATCAGTCTTATTTTATGTATAGGCAAATGTAATTGAAAAAAGACATGGAGAATGTATGCAATGTAAAAGATAGCTGGCTGCCCTAGTAAGATCTGTTCAGTATACCACGGTAAATAAAGGAGAAATCGTTTTGATGTAAGCTATTTACCATAAGAAAGAAAAAAACACCCTATGAAGGTAGGGGGCTAAACAAAGATAACAATCATTCCCGCTGAACTCTGTAGCCGTTAAGCTGTTGAACAAAAGGAGGAAAACTAAAAGGACAGTTCTGGAGACAAGAATGAGGATGCACAGGACAACCTAAAGCATGAGATAACCTAGACTGGGTGAAAGCCAAATACTGTCAGTTTTTCCATAACTTCCTAAGCATACATTTCAAATCTGCCCAGTTTACTCTGTGAGCACAAAAAAGCTAAATTAATCTAGCACCTTTGGAGACCAAGTCTCTGGAAACCACTGTGTAGGTGGTAAATTTATATTTGTTTTCAAATGGAAGAAAACCTCACTGACATGTCATTCCACTCCCTACCCAAAATTCTGTTGTGTCCTTCAAAATAGCTAGACAAGTGTCCCAGAGGTCAGCAGCACAGCTTGTTTGCTTTCAGTAGGAGCACAGCATCCCTGCTTTGATGTTGTCTGCCAATTCCAGGTACTGAATTTTGTGTGCGAGGGTACACACTATTCTCCAGCAAAAAATTCAACTTACAGCTATGAATTACATAGAACAATATGAAGTCTTGTAACAGAAAAACAACTTCAAATTTCAGATTACATACATGGCTGTGAATTTATTCTCAGTGAACTTCTACAACCAGCGAGGAGGTTATTGGCATTTTCAAAGAGCTTTGAAGTACTTTGCTCTCATCCAAACAGTTAAACCTGCATCTCTGACACAGCTATGGTCCATGAACTATTATCCATCCTATTCTCATTATTCCCCTCCTACCATGTGTATCTGGGCACAACTGTTGTCCCACAAGTGGGGTCGTTTACCCAGTGTGCAAAGCACCAACTACGCACAGAGCAGAGGTATTTTACTCCAATTCATTTTGGGGCAAAAACGGGGGCTAGGTGGTAATCCACAAAGCTAGCACACCTCATGCCTAAACGGGCAAGCAATTTATACAATTCAGTTATACATATTCAACTTCCAAAGTTCTTCCCCAAAACTATTACTGGTAGTCACTTACCTACCACAGTTTTATTGGGTTAAAGTTTCCCTGCTTCGAATTAAAGGTACCGTGTTCTTTTATTCTACAGCGCATGCTCAAGGAGAGTAGGGGGTAAGTCTTTTTGGTCTTGAATTGAGCCGGTGGTCGTGATCTCCCCTGCCGCCTTTACCTTTCCTCTGGTCATCAAAAATTTTCACCAACTTCATGCCTATTAGCAGCTTTTCAACTTCTCCGGGCCTCCTGGGGTAGGATGCTCCCTTCTTGTCAGTCTTTTAGTTCTCCTTCAGGGGCCCAGTCGTTAGCAAGGCAGGCCTTGTGTATACCAAATCTTATTTCAAAAGACCTTTGCGGTCTTCTTAAGTAAATCGCTCCTTAAGTGCATCACTGCTCACGTACACCTTTTCTTAAGTACATCACAACTACACAGGTTAGAACTTCTGGAAAGATGCATTGAAAGGACACAGGATTATCCTTTAATATGGAAAAAACAGAATATGCATGAATTAAGTATTCAGAAAGAAATTCCATACACTAGATGAGCATTTGATGGTGCTACTCTGCCGAACTCCAAACCGGTCTTCTTCAGATTCCAATCCAGTTTTCCTGATCATTCAGCAAGAGAGTTTTTTATCTCGTTACCCACTGACACCACAGGAAATAAAAATAAACAGGTTTTTGAACCTTAAAATATTAAGAATGCTTCTGGCTAGTCCAACAGCACTGGAGAAAGTGCAAGAAAAAGGAAGCTGGGGAAGGAAACTGGATGCAAATTTCTTCCAAACACCTGTTTGCAATGCCAGGCATTTCTCTAGGTAAGTCCTATTGAAAAAAGTAAGCTGTGGTGTTTGGTTGGTTTTTAAGAGAAGAAAAGGGTCACAAGCTCTGCACTTTTCAGGTCAAGTTACCTCTTACTACTTTACCTGGTGCATTATTAAAAGACAACAGTTCCAGCTAAATTAGCAAAACATGATGTAAGCTTTCATCTTCATGCAGTTAAGCATGCTACTAGACAGGCTTTTAACTGCCCTTGTCCGTATACGCATGTCTAATGCTGCTGTGTGGAGCAAGGAGACTGTACGTTTGGAATTGTACTTAAAAGTTAGCTCTCTTCAAAGACTTTGTGGAGCTTAGGCATAAGGGTACGCCTATAGCTCTTGTATTCCTTGCTTAAAGTGTCCAGCTGAAATAGCTACACCTCTTGCAGCAGAGGCTGAGAACAATTCTCAAAACTTCAGGATGTCTTTCACATAATGACACCAGTTGTCATCTCTACAGTGAAGTAAACTGTACTCTTAAACAAGGTATCAGTGGTATGATCTATATGCAAACATTGTGTGACTGGGGCAACTGCAGTACTAATGTTCATGTCAATGAAATTATATCAGAGATGCTACATAAAAATCACAATTCATTTGAAAAGAACTGTTTTAAAACAACTCTTAATTTAAAAATACAAATGCAGCTGCAGAAATGCAGAGATGCACATCTTGTAAAACTTAGGTCCTTACATAAATATGCTACACAACAGAAGACACTTTGGAGTGTTGAGCAGAAAATCCTAGTTCCTAATTAACAAAGCAAACAAAACAGACTTGAAAATCATAATGGATTAAACAGGCCAGTATCGGATAGGGTCAAGTATAGGCCTCACCACAGTGAGATAGATGTGGGTTTACAAATGATTATCAGAATATTTTTCTCCCTCAGTTAAATGACAGCTGCACTTAATCTGCCCAAGTATCATCAGTGTAGAGTAGTAGAATGGAAGTAGGTCAAAGGACAGAGCCATCAACCAGCTGATAACAAGCTTCAACAATAGCCAGAAGTGCCAGGTCAACTCTATTTTGATCCCAATGTTTTGGTTTCTGAACAAACCTAGAAAGCTTTTCATAATTTAAACAGTTGATTGTGCTCCAGTTCAATGACCATATCACATTAAACTTCATATGTAGAGGGGAAACTGATACAGAAATGAAATATTAATAAATTTGTGTCAGCAGAGAAGATGTAATATGGAAAGAGAAGGCTAAAAAGCAGTCACCAATTACATCAAATTGATCCTCCACCCTGCTTGTTTACCAGCTACACCCCATGAGTACTTCCCTTCAGGGTTATTCAGTGGAGCTGCTTTTCACAGTTCCTTTTAGGTTCTTTTGGAGAATTATTAAATCAAGGAAGAGAAATGAGACAATGCCAGGTAGGCGATCATTAAAAAAAAAAGAGTAAATTGATGGAAGCATATCTATAACACCACCCCTAAGTACTCCAACAGTTAATGGGATCACATTTCCTTCTCTGAAGCTTGCTAAAGCAATACTGTGATGCCACAACACACCAGAAAACCAATTGTTTAATAAGTCTGATTTATGGCAATCCCATTGCCCTCCTCACCTCTTATTTTACCTTCCTTCTCTACAGGATTCAAAACGCAAATGATTGTGAAGAGGGAGGAGGAAGAGTAAATTACTTGATCACTGAAGAGCCAAATCCTTTGTCTTTACAAGGGATAAAAGATACGTTCCATATACACACATACACACAGAAGAAAACTTTACAGTGAAGGCAGGTTTGTTGGGGTTTTTTCCTGTCAGGTAATGTGCACCATAGTTAGACATTCATAAAACAAAATAGTTACCCAATGTAAAAGTTTCAAAAAGAGTCCTTACAAATGAAGTTCTGAACAGTTAAAGTTAATATTTTCAACCAGACTACAAACCTCCTCTCAACTTTTAAAGCAAGAGCTCTCTTTGGCTCTGCTGTCATACTCTATTCTGTTTTGCTTTTCAGTTTTCTCACTCGGAAACCAAATATTTTGTATTTTATTTTCTCTTATTTGTGAGAGAGACCTTATCCTATCTGTCAAGGGATTTTAGATTTTTGTTAAAAACTATAGAAAAAAAAAAAAGCTGTGCATAAGGCAACAGCAAGTAAATCTCTTCTGGGAAGTTCTATATCTGCTTCAGAAAACAGCAACTCTTCCCACAACACTAGTGTTCTAGAACTAATTTCTAGGTAGCAGTTTCTAAGTCACACTCATTGGGTTCAGCACGTGTTTTTAGATGAGATGCTACAGCTTAATATGAAGGCTAGAAATAAACGAACATAACCCTATCAGTACCTATTATTTGCTAAAGATACTATAAAGGGACATGAACAAAAATAAATTTCCATAATGCTTTATTCATCATTTTCTCACTGACATTGAACCAGATTTATCACAGTGACACTGAACAGTTGGGGAAGGACTTCATTATTTATTTTAAGTCATCAAGCAAACAATACAACAAAGAGCAGAGACTTACAAAAAGTCAACACCGAACCACAGCAGGCATACAAATTAAATCCAAGAAGTAAAGCCAACAGGAAACACTGGTACGATTATTTGTTCTGCAAGCCTCAAAACAATCCTCTCCCAAGCCAAATACACACTTCCATGAAATGCTAAAGATACTCCTTAACACTTGTAGGCCAGAATTTCCTTTCCATATACTTTTACTTGGAGCTGTCTTGCATATGTGTGAAGAGCTGAGTGTCAGCTTATCAGTAATAGTCCATGCCTGGTACAATCTGCACTGGAGACCTATGAAGAGATTTTATATATTGCCTGGAGACTTTAAAACATAGTAAGCAGAAGAAACTGCGAGTTGCAGATTAGCTAGTGCTATTAAAAAGGAAAGTCATCCTGAGGGGCAAGGTTTGCACTGAAATGTTTAGCAAGTTTCTGCTGCTTTTTCAGCTGAAGGAAGATCCAGCAAGTCCCTGACATTAAGATAACTGGGATGTAGGAAACTTTCATTAGAACGACAATCCAAGAGCGCTTTGTTAAAATACAAAACTCTATTTGCATTTGCTGCTCAAAACAGTATTGAAAACAAACCAGATGTTACTTTCATATTCAAAATTTGAAGACTTTTTTGAAGTAGCCACACATTAGAATAACAGCTCACAAAATAAAACAAGAAAAACAAAGAAAAATCCCTTCCACCAGCTGACAAAACAAAAAAGTTCCTATTTGGAATTTATGCTAGGCAACACTTACAACAAAATTATGTGATCTGGAAGTCTCATTAGCCTGAGTATCCACAACTGTTGTTGGTACTGCAGAGAACTTCACTGAGTAAACAGAAGATTACAAGGGACCACATCTGGGTACTGAAGTTCCCTGCTCTTCCTTCACCAGCCCTCACCCACATCCTGCTCCACAGGCTCAGCCAGACCTTTCTTCATGCCCTACCTAGTACGCACAATGCCCACAAAACACACCCAGCAACCCAAAACAAAGAGAAGGCTGAAATCCCTAGTTCATACGCCGAGGAGTAAAGCGGGCAGGCCTATGGGCTGTACCAGTGCCCTGGCCTTCGCAACTACAGGGAGTACATGAAAGAAAACTGCAGTACGTTTCTGGCTCAAGACAGCAAAAGCTGAAACAAGAAAACCCCAAAAGAATTTTAAAAGCCCTAGCCAAGACATCCCGG
>JANZLQ010000100.1:12775045-12787479 GCA_026212715.1 Elanus axillaris
GGTGGGGGTGGGGGAATCCACTACAGCAAATTGGGTTTAATTCAACCCACTGGCACAGGACAATTCCCAGTAAACACCTCAAACGCTACCAATCTCAATCACCACGAAGCCACGCTTACATAGTCACCCTTATTCACAAGTTCGTATTGCTACCTTTAATTAAACCCGCCGTTTCGTTTCATTTAGGCAGAAGCCTGTCAGTCACCGCTGGCGGCGCAGTCGTACGCGCAACTCCCGCCACACGGGGCAGCGGCTCGGCGCTACCGGCTGAACGGACACCTCGGCACGGCCGCGACACCGCCCCGCTCCGCCCCGCTCCTCCGCGGCCACCTGCGCACGCAAGCAGCGGGCGGAGCAGCAGCAGCCGGCCCGGCCCGGCCCGGCCCTCCGCGCCGGCCTCACCCCTGCCGCCGCCGCCCCGCGCAGCGGTTACCGAGATGCTCCCGCCGCGCCGGAGCCCGCCCGCCTGATGCGCCGGCCCTGAGGGAGGAGAAAAGGAAGCGTTGCTCCGCCGGCCTGAGGCGACTCTCGCGGCCGTTAACCCCCTCTCTGCTGCCCAACGGCCCCTCACACACCAAGGGCCCAGCAGGGCGTCGGTGCTTTCACGGGAGGTTCCAGGCCTCTCCTCACAAGTGTCAGCCCCAGCCCGGAAGGACAGTATCTGAGGGTCTCCAACGTTTTCTCTCACTGAGTGGCAAAAAAACACTGAAAAGACTGGACGTTTGAAGCTGAACGTATTTATGTTTTGGGTGTGATCGGCAATACAGTTCTTCGGTCTTCATCAGCTTTTCAATAGGTGCTCACAGCAGAGCTCTGGTTTCATCCTGTTAAGTGGTGAAACTGTATTTCGTGAGGAGTTTGGCGAGCAAGGTGAATCACATGGCATTTGAGTGCATTTAAAAGCCAAGCCAGTCAGTTTGTCAAAAGGTAAAGTGCATGCAAAAGGCTGACTGGCTGAATGATAACAAAAATAGTACATACAAAAGAGAGGAACAAGAGTCACTCCAATAAAAACTTTCTGAAGGCAAAGAGGGTCTTGCTGCCAAGCCTAACCCAAAGATTAAGTAGAGCCTGAAAAATAGCAGAAATTGTTATGAATAAGGATCTGACTATAAAAGCTGGTAGCATTCACCCATGAAACTTTATGTTGTAAAATACGGAACAACAAAGTACAGAGCTCACTTTCTCTTCCCTGCTCTGCCGTCCAGTGCCTCACAACCTGCTGCCGGTGGGGGCTGCTCACATTTCACAGGGCTGTGCTCAAAAGCAAAGGCACCAACATGATAGTCTTTCCTTGTCATTTACCTTTTTGTTCTTTGTTGCTTTGTTGTTTCTCTTGAACTAGAAATCATTCACCATGGAAGTGCATTAAGAAGTGCGTAAGTATTAAAAGGACAAGACTCAAGGCTGTGTGCAAGAGGAGTTCCCCTTTATGGCCTTTTTCCAATATTTAGGCCTCACTCTCGGTCACAAAAGCCCCATCAAATCTTGTTGATGCTTAAGTTTCCATATGTAAATTTAAGTGTTAAGTTTTGCTGCTCTGCACGCAGTCAGCCATCAGTGGTGCGATAGCATAGACCTGCCTAGTGTCTAGGTTATGCTTAAAAGCTCCACCAATGCTCGTAAAAGAGGCTTTTGTTTGCCTATTCCATTTGCTGGACAGATTCAGAGGTATGTGGACTGCACTGGCTCCAGAGCATAGAGTTAAAAGGAGCTTCCTGATCCACGGGGTTCTGGCTCCAGTGCTAGTCATTAAAAATGCCAGTGATGTCTCTTGTAAACAGGACCAAGCACCATCTCACAGCTGAAGAAACACAATAGTTCCTTGTGCCCATTCACAAGGCCTTCTCAAATGTGCTGCAATTTCACACAGATGGAGCACTAATAATAGAGTTATGGGGCTAATAACATCCCTATAAGAGCAGCAGCTTTCCTAAATAAAGCTCCCAGGTGAGCCTCATGTAAGATCATGGCTCACTCTGTAGAGGAGGGTAGAAAACAAACCTTAATACCTGCTCATGATCTGATGGCGAGAAAATTCCCATCTGGCTCCATATCTGTGCTTGGCTGTGTGCTAAGTGGATTAGCAAAACACCAACCAAACACATCTGAATTTCATGCTCTTTGCTCTTTCTGTCAGCTTACTAACACATGTTCTCCACAGAATTCAGATTTTCTCTTGTATGAAAAATATAAAACATCAAGCACAGATTACTGTGTGTACCTTGCCAAAATCCTACCTGTAGCTGGAGCCAAACCCCAGTGCTGCAGAGGTTAGTAGAAATAATACCCCAAAGCCAGTGTATCAAAATCAAAAAAATTCTTCCTGATCTCCCATGAGTACATCAGAAGAAACCTGGAGGCCTGAGATTAATACAGTATAAGCACAGTGCAAATAAACTGTGATTGAGCCTTCTGCCATAGTTCTGCAGATATGCAAATATAGCAGAAAACTAAATGTTACTAGGACAGACTAAAGTAACAAAGATTTTCTTGATGAGGGCAGTGTTTCTCAAAAAAGCCAGTAGCCCCACTTCTCTTAGACTATCCTTTCCACACCTTTATCTTTTAAATGAAGTCACTTTAATTGTATGCATCTGCTGGATTTGAATGCCGTTATTTAATTATCCAGAGGCCATCTCTCTAAACACAAAACATCAGGCCCAGCTCTGGGGCCATGCTATCTCAGGAAGTTTTGGGGATGGTCCAGTCTGCCTAGTGGCACAGCCAGCCAGGCCTTCCCCCTCAGAGTAGACATGCCCACTAGCTTCCTTCTATTCTGTTACAATGAAAGGACGGATAAGGGGGGTAGCAATCTATACTTGAATTTTGCACTCATTCTTTACCCCTACAGACCACACATGCAGGCAGCATGTGATATATGTGCCAAGAATGCAGCAAGAGCCATGGAGCCATCACTGTGCAGATCAAAAGATGTCCCAGCACTTGGGTGCCTTACAGAAGCACCAATGTCATGAACTTTACTGAACATTAAGAGTGCTCCTAACCAAAAGGTTTGCTAGTCTACTGGTTTGGTTGACCACAGCTCAGGAAAGCATCCAGGGAGTTAGACTTGAATGTCTGGGGTAACAGCATTTTCCATGGTAGACTTACTATTTGGCATACATTTCTGAGCTAGAAGGAAAGCTGCTGTTTCAAGAGTTTTTGACATATTCCTAAACTATATATGGAGTTTGCTGAAAAGCGCTTAAAATTTCTTTATCTAGAAATAGTGTCTTCCAGCAGCTCTGTGTTCAAACTTCAGTGTACTGAGCTTGTGTTTGGTCAATATAGTCAGAACAAAGACATTCAGCTACTACAGCTTTTACTAATAAGGAATAACCACCAGGCTGACATCTGAATGAATCAGTGTATTACATGAGATTGTTCAGCAGATGTTTTACTGGTGCAACCATTAGTCAGATATTACTTGCTTGTAATTCTCTGCTATTGCTAGAATATGATTGATATCCAGTGTCATCTCACATAAATTTATGTTCCTTTCTCCTCCATGTTTGAGGGACTACATGTTGAGTACCACAACAAAAATCTCCTAGTACCTGATTTTGGACCTGTAAACCCCTTTTAATAGAATTACAAAAGCAAAACTAATTGACGTAACTTGAAAGAAAACAAACTCTCTATGGCAATATTTGAAAATTTTTGAGGTATACTTCTGTTGAATAACATGCTATCATTAGACGACCACATTTTTTGAGAGAAAGAAGAGAGAGAACAGCCATCGGACTTCAAAACATTTCTAATATTTGGGATGAGACATTGCATTGGGAAGCCTGTTGATCATTTTTATCATTAAATGTGTCCTGAATATTGCTTCCTCTTCTCTTGTAATCCATGCTTGTTTCTTTCAGAAAGCCTTCCCTTCAGCTGTTTACAATAGCATAGTAGCACTGAAAAAAAGGCTTAATTAGAGTTTGCCTATTCCTGAATAGTTGCTTTCATATGTTTCTATTCTTCATGGTAGTCACTAAACACCTGCTTTTTTTTTTTTCTCCCCTGCTTCATTATTGTTATCTCTTCATTCTTCCTTCTGTTTTGTGTTTTTCTTCCTAATTGGACACCTTTCACCTCTCAAGTTACAGAACGAAACTGATGTTTACCAGTGTCTCATAATTCACTCTGGATACATTATATTTATGGCCACTCCATGCACTTTGTTTAGTACTTGGGACAAGCTAAAGGGGCTCCCAGACTCAGGAAGTGTGTGTGAATCTTGGCAGATGCTCCTTTTGTGCAGAAGGGGAGGATCAAGGGGCACAACACTGGCAGCACACAAAGGAGCCCATACAGTAGCAGAGGTCAGGGACTGTCCTGTATGCCAGAAAAGGGATTAAAACTCCCTGTTGTGCTCTAACTCTAGTTTTGTCAGGATTCAACTTTAGATCCTGCCAACTATTTTGGGATAAGTGGGAGCGCTCAGTCACAGTTGCTTCCTAGCCATTAGAGGAATTAATACAATCTTCAATAATCTCGGCAAAAATTAGGCTCTGACATTTTATCCAGCATACATGCTAAGCACTGAATCTGGATCAGGACTCATGTTTCAGAACTGTACATGAATCTGCTATTCCCTATGGTCATCTTTTTTAATACTTAATGGGGTTTTGCTGCTCATTTAGCAAAAAACCCATGTCTGTTAGACATCACCTGCAGACCTTGTTTGCTATGTTCTTCTGCATTGCTTCTTTAACACTGTGTTGTACCTCAGCCTTTCAACCAGGTAGCCTGTAGGGCTGAGTTTTTGAATGGCAGCTGCATACTGGGTTTTCTTCACTGAGATTGTAGGGTAGCTTTGCAACCCTTGATTGTAGCTGAAAGACAGAATTCGTTCCTGTGTGCTTCTTTAAGGTGTCATATAGATTAAGAGCAGTTCTGATTTTTCATTCACTTACTTACCATCAGGAGAGCCTGCACAAATATTTTTTATTCCTTTACACTGAGATCACATCTATGAGAAAAACATGTGCTTCATGCACAATGCTCAGTTCACCCTAGTTTCGACTGATGTAGCCTCCCCCCCCCCATTTCACTAGCTGAAACCTCATGCAGTTAGAAGGCTTTTTACCAGAGCAAGACAAGAAGGCATGCACATGCAAACATATATACGTGGAAACTTTAAAGGATTTTATAGAACCTCATAAGTAAAAAAAAAAAAAGTATATCTGAAAATCTAAATTATTATTATAGAATCTTGATAGACGAGCAAACCAAATACACAGGAAGAAAATGATCCCACAGCACACATTGTACTGAGACGGTGTTAGCAAGAACAGAATTCTAGTTTCCCGACCCACTCCTCTAACCAAGAGATCAAGAAGTCCCAGGGTTAGGTGTGTATGAATCATTGTACAGATACAAGCTTTTTGAATTAAGTCTTCCTTAATTTACATCAACAAGTTCAATTTTGAATTACTACCCTGAGGGATATAGATTTAGGTCTGGAAGTATCTGCTTGCATTAGTTCAAGTCAGTGCTGTCTGGGAAGCAACATGAAAAACCCAGAGAAAAAGCATCATCTACTGATTAGTCCCAGCTGCAGTGTAGGTGTGGGAACTCATGTGGACTAGCGGGCTTCAAAGCCAGCATTTTCCTTCCATTCAGACTCCACTAGCTCACAGACTCTCCATGATCACTCCCTTAGAGTGGACAAGAAGAGAAGTGGGGTCAGATACAGCCCAATAGCTCCCCTAGAGAACGGCTATCACACCAGAATTAGCCTATGTAAAACCCCAGGAGCTTGCTGTCTTTCCCATCAAAATTTAACCTCTTTTCTTCACCTGAATTCCTGTCTTGAATTACTTCCTCATCATTATTTTCACCATTTTCCCTTTGCAATTCTTATGGCATTGGCTTATTTCGTTGCCCATCATCCCCAGGTGCAAGAGCCACTCTAGTTAGTGTAGTCATAAAGTGTCATTGGTGGTAGCATGCCAGTGAAGCCAACTAGAGTGGATCTTTAAAATCATTCCTGGGACACTTCTGGAGATGAAATGCTATTTCATGGCTTTTTTTCCTGACATTGCCTACAAGCCTATAGGTTGTCATGATTCTTCAGTAAAACCATTGTCCACTGGAAAATAAACTGAGACCCCAATTGCTCATCCCCCTAGGAAAATGAAGAGGTTTACTAGCTGAGCTGTCTTTACTTATTTGAGTTCAGACCAGTCACTGAGAGATAAAAGACTTGTATCCCTCTGACTAATAATTCTGTCCAACTCAGTCATCAATAGCTTAATACCTACTAAAGAAGCAGAGAACTGCCTCTCACAACAGTAGATTAGAACTAATGAATAGCTTACTTGTCTCAGAGATGGGAGAAAATTAAAAAGGTAAAGCGAGCAACAACTGAGCATGTAATTGTATTTATAATGAAAATAATATTAGTAATTGTACCTTGCACTGCTTTTTCACATTTCATATTATCAACTTGTACCTACACTTCAATCAGATTAATGATTTCTTCTACATATTTTAAATGCCAAAAAGACTTTAATAAAATAGTCCCAGAGGAACTAATGGGGGGGGGGGTATACAGTTTATAGAACTACCAGAATACGCTAAGGCACAAATGGAAATATACACTCAAGAGAGAAGCAAGGCAAATGAGTTCAGAAAACTGCAAATCTAAGCATCTATAATCTTTTGCAGCCTTTGATGTCAAAGAGATCAGGTTCTAAAATCATGTCTGCTTTGCATTACAAATAAAACAGTCCTTTCCAGTAGAGGTAACGCCAGACAGCATAGCTTCTCCCCCAGTCCTTGAGTACTGTCAGTGGAAAGACAAAGGTGGCTGACAAGCAAAGCTGAGATCGCACGGCACCAACGTGGCTTGAGGTGGGCTTGCCGGGTGCTGCTTCATTGCATCACAGGGAAAGGCAGGCAGTTTTCCCACAGTTACAGCAGGCTTAATCTGAATAACTGAAGAGGTATTTTCTTGAAGATAAAAACAAATCCGAGTTAATTACATGAGCAGAAGGAGGGAGCACTGATAGAGGAAGCAGCAGAATGAAAGACTAGTCCTAAGTGTCCAGGGCTTGTGGTAAGAGAGGAGATCTTCCATGCATAGCAAAACTGGATTTATTGAAATGAACCCCAATCACTTGAGGGTGAAAGGGACTTTTAAATTATGTTTCTATATCTGTCTGCCAAAGGTTTCAGATGGCTTTTTCAAAGGAAATGGGTTCACTTGGAATTTTCTTCCTAAAATCATTTGGTGTCAGATTTAGCTACTCGCTACACATGAAGTTCAAGATAAGGAGGTCAGCTTCTGGTGGATTCTTCTCTGTAGCAGCAAGTGGAATTCCTGGAAAGAAGTAGTGCTTTACAAGAATGATAGTGCTAGGAAATTTAGTTTTTTGCTGATAGAAGCAGAAAAATATGTTTGATGTCTCTAAACTTTAAACCAAAAAATTGTAAAGCTCCTTCTGTCTTTGTTGTTAAAAACATCATGTCAGACTCATAATAATCCATTTTAGTTTACGCTTCTCACATTACTAAAAGGAAATAGCACTTCTAAGCTTTATCACAGGGGAGCTTGCATGAAAGAGAAATTTGACTTTGCCAGAATATCATCTTCTGTCTTCTCTGCATAATGCATTCAGTTCAGATGCGTGTTGTTCTTTCTCCTGGCAGTTAACATGTGCAACAGTGTGTTTATGCAAGTTCGACCTTCCTGTTCTTCCCTGTCTCCTTTCTGTTCGGGAGAGCAGTGTGAGCTGATAAAGCGAAGTACATTTTTAAGGTCTCTCTTCTTTGAAAAGCCTTGAAAAGAAGACTCTTCTTTCTCTCACACAAAGCTGTTAAAAATAGACCAGACATATTCCTTCCAGGCACAATCATGAAACAATAGTTAAAGTCCTTCATTTGTTGAAGCAAGTAGGTGAATAGTATACAATAGACTTGTGCTATGCTTAGCAAAGCATCCATGTAACAAAGTTAATAAACATGCACACCCTGCCACTTGAATAAGTGACTGGCTCTGTATGGACCCTAAGCCTTTAATGTTTTAAGGACAACGGTTATCAAACACCATAAACCCACATAAGATCGTAATCAAGGTTGACTCACTAATTTTTCTTTTTTTTTTTTTAAAAAAGAACAAAACAGTTGCCCTAGCCACAGTTGATGTCATGCTTCCACACATTTAACCACCCAAAAGGAGAAAGGCTCGTATCTCACTTGATTTTATCAGAGTTTCAAAATGATTTTTTTTCTTTAATCTACAGCTGAATGTCCCTTTCTCCAATAAACAGTTACTCCCATTAATTAAACAGAAAAATAAAATTAATTAGTTCACACCAACTGATATCACTGTAATATTGGCTTCACAGTTATCTTTTCAAAAGCATGCTAAGTGGTACTTTGCAACTCAATGAAATTAGCTAAATAAATAATGGGGATTTTTTTCTCACTTTTAAGCCCCAAATCAGCTGATAATCACATTTATGAAAGGAAAAGCCCAGCTGCAGGTTTTTTTTTTTAAATCAACATGAAATCATGAGAAAGGTTCAATTTCCAAGTTCACATAAACATAATTAAATGTTAAGCTTTCTGACAGAAAAAAAGAATACATTCAAAAAAGACCACATTCCTGCAGACTAACTCATAGGAATATAGGGATTGGCTTGTTTGATTAAAAGTCAGCTGATGTTCAAATCACCTATCATATCTTGGAAACACATTTCAAAGATAGATGCAATAGTCAATACTACAAAAATATAGAAAATTAGCACTGCCAAAGCTAGCTTTTCCTAACCGGAGGTTATTGATTTATTTGAACCTGCAAAACCAGCAGGTTTCTAGTGATAATCTAACACTGCCAATTTTGTGAACCCATTATCAGTAACTTATGGCTTTGCCACATTTTAGCATCATATTTCTCATAAGCTTTACAAATATTGAGAAATTTTTTAATGTCATTTACCAGAGATATTCTGGGGAAAAAGCTCATAGGTTAATCTGTGACACAAGTATCTTGAAACTGCTTAATTGGAAAATTTAATACCTCTGTATTTTGGCAAATGGACTTAAAAAATTGTGACCTGTTATGGGATAGAAGAGCTGTTTCCACCAGAAGAAAAGACTAATATCACCTCAGTTTCTGACCTGTGTCAATATGTGCTTCCATGAGAGAGTGTTTCATTGCCTATTCATATTTTGTTCATATGAGCTGTGGATTGTGGTCAGAGTGGTGTAATGGCACCTGTATCATTAATGTTGCATTTGCTGCAAAAATAATAGTGTTTAAAGTGAGACAAGGAGCTGAAGAAAAGAAAAGACAGTCTTATGGTTTAAAAGCATACAAGCTGCTCTGGAGAACTGCATTTTAACTCTGCCAAAAAAACCCCTTCATGTATATTGTTGGGCATCCACTGAAAACCAATACTTTTCAGAGGCATTTATTAACGTGCATTTCATTCTGTGTGTAAGGGGTATCTGGGTCTGGTTTGCAGAAGGCCTACTTGAAAAGAAGCTAATCAGAACCGTTCACTGAAGAAATACATTAGTATAAATGGCTAACTAATTCATGTCTTATAAATTGGCTATAAAGCAAGCAAGCAAACAAACAAACTTCTGTACCTTTTAGCATTGTGCCTTTATCCTATCCTTCAGTTCTTCATATGTAAAATGGGAAGAAGAATATCTCACAGAGGTGTTGTTAAGTGCTCAGATTCCATAGTAAAAAAACCACGAACAAAAGCCTCTGAGGGCATTAGTAAATCTTCCATCCACAGAGAGTCAGAGTGATGCAGTAAATAGGTACTGAGGCCACACAATGAATGAGAAAGATGTAAAAAAAAATGTTCAATAGCTAGCTACACAGTGAGTGTAGGACATGAGAAAAGAGCTCATGAGTGAAGAGCAGGGAATGAGGTAGGAATCTGGTGGAAGAATAAAGCAAATTGATTTAAATAGTGAGTTAAATGGATGCAGGGATAATTTTGATGCCGCCTAATGTCTTAGCAAATTAATTTTTATTATTTTCTTTGCTCTGTCATAATAATGTCAGCAGTGCTGTTTTCTGATAGAGTTCCACAGATCTGTTTTGTACAAGAAACATATTATATGCAATCAGTTTTTAACACATAGGTCAAAGAAAGTATAATAACAAAGTTAGAATCAACAAATGCTGTAATTACATTGTACTCCAGGAATAATAAAACCCTCTTAGAAATGCTTCAGCATATATATTTTATTTTATCAACTCATGAATTTAGTGTTCTTGCAGTACTCTATTCACCAGATTTTCTTTGTTAATGGAGAGTGTGAATAGGAAAAAAAAGATTAAAAAACCACAGTTGAATTATTAGTGGTAATGATTTCATACCTAACATTATGTGTAAACTGCTAACTATGCTGTTAAAATAAAAGGTAGCTTGACTTACTAGATGATTCTGAGAATGTTTCACTTCTGAAAATGTATTCTGTACATGTTACTTGATGCAATATAACTGAATATTGCAGAAGTTTTATTCCAAGGTCTTGGGTGTTGGAAAGCATTGGCAGGCAGTGCGTTTGCATTTGCATTACCTTAGGAACATGTGGACAACTGTATAGAGGTCCTTAAAAGAGAAGGCAGCCTACTGCCAGGTAATCTGAATCTCCCCCGGATAATTTTGGGAAAGTTACAAATCCAAGAAAAGCCCTGGAAACCACTAGCTTGGAAAACCTGGCACCAGGAAGCAATTTAAACGATTTCAATAGCATCTATGAAAAAGTTAATTCTAGTCCTCATTGCAGATGGGATCTTAAGAGATGAGTGGGATTATAACTTATAGCATGCTATCACCTCTAGAGAGGCTGCCTATATAAATCAGAGAGCATTCTGTGCTTTTGTTATGTTTATCCAGACTTGTTTCACTTAACACACCTTTTTCTACAGAATAAGACACTCCTGCTGTGCTAGTGGTCATGGTCAAAATGGTCTGCAAGCGCAGAAGGATTGTCCTAGTTTTGGCTGGGATAGATTTAATTTTCTTTCTAGTAGCTGGTATAGTGTTATGTCTTGGATTCAGTATAAGAATGTTGATAACGCACTGATATTTTCAGTTGTTGCTGAGTAGTGTTTAGACTAAATCAAGAATTTTTCAACTTCTCATGCCCAGCCAGCGAGAAGGCTGGAGGGGCTCAAATACTTGGGAGGGAACACAGCCAGGACAGCTGACCCAAACTGGCCAAAGTGGTATTCCGTACCATGTGACATCATCCCAGTATATAAACTGTGGGGAGCTGGCCTGGGGGGGGAGATCACTGCTTAGGAACTAACTGGGCGTCGGTCGGTGAGTGGTGAGCAATTGCATTGTGTATCACTTCTTTTGTACATTCTTATCCTTTTTTAATTATTGTTATTATTATCATTATTAGTTTCTTCCTTTCTGTTCTGTTAAAGTGTTCTTATCTCAATCCCCAAGTTCTACCTTCTTCCTTCTGATTCTCTCCCCCATCCCACTGGGTGGGGGGGAAGTGAGTGAGCAGCTGCGTGGTGCTTAGCTGCCGGCTGGGGTTAAAACACAACATCCCTGTTCCCAGTTCTTGTGGTAGGGCAACGTCACGACCCACTCAGAAGAGGAGGGTGGGTGACTAAGGTTTGCAAATCCCCAGCAGCATGGACTAAGGTGAGACAACTCTCAAGGTCCATATACAAACATTTATTAGATTCCCATAGTGAATTATATATTTCTTAAACTGGGTTTTCTGATAATTGGTTAGGGATATAACAAATTATGGCAAGCAGTAATGTACACCTTTTGTTACTTAACAACTCTAAGAGAAAAGAGAAATTGAGGGAGAGAGATAAAGAGATCACCAGTCCTGGTTCCAGCATTGACCCAGACAGCAGCAGGGGTTCTCATTTGTAAGAGCATTCTTCTGCGGAATTCCACACATACTTACTTCCCTTTCTTTTTTTCAGTGGCACCTGTCTCCCCCCTTTATGTTTGTCATATCAGTATAACCTGCCCTTCTGCTACAGCCCTCCTGCTACTGTGGCAGCTTTATTTCTGCTTCTTCCGCCTCCCCAGGTGACATGTAGCATGAATTGGGTTGAGAGATGAGTGCTGTAGTCACACAAGTTTAGCATGATCTCCATAATCTTCATTAGCCAATGCAGGGGCATCAACTTCAATATGCATTTCGTGGGTGATAAGGCAAAGGTCATTTATCAGACACAATGGTCCTGAAAAGAGCGATAACGAGCTTCACAAGTTGCACCAGAGCAGAACCATCCTGTCTTCACAGGGCTTCCTCCACCAGCCCCATCCTTTGCTGTTCCTCCCCCACGGGTCTAGTGTCAACCTTATCAGTTCTTTGAGCACCAGGCCTATCCAGATGCCACATTATCCAAGCCGTGATGTTTTAGGGTACTTTGTGAGTGTTTGAGACTCATAAAGGCTCTGAGGGCCTCCACACCCCCC